>CANSZD010000106.1:327500-465000 GCA_947648045.1 Beta corolliflora | reverse complement strand
AGCTCTTTGTAGTGGACACAACTATCATATGAGCTTCTTGTGAATTCATGAGCCAACATAAACGAATCAAATCGCCTACACCATTGCCTAGGAGATTGCTTCAACCCATAGAATGACTTCACCAAACAACACATATGTTCTTCTTTCCCTTCAACCTCAAAACCTTCCGGTTGCTTCATGTAGATTTCATCCTCCAAGTCCCTATGGAGGAAAGCAGTCTTAACATCAAGTTGGTGTAGCTCCAAGTCTTTCATAGCTACCAAGGCAATCAAAACTCTAATGGATGAATGCTTCACATCTGGTGAGAAAACTTCATGAAAATCAAAAACTCAACTTGAGTGAAACCCCTTGCCACAACTTCTGCCTTGTAGACGAGACCTTGGAATCCGGTGTACCCTCTTTTCTCTTGTACACCCATTCGAACCCAACGGTCTTCTTCTTCATAGGTGCAACAACTAACTCCCAAGTATTGTTCTTGTGCAAGGACTCCATTTCTTGCTTCATTGCTATCAACCACTTGCTAGAATCGGGTAGAGACATTGCTTCTTTACATGATCAAGGATTATCAAAGGTATCTACCTCATTTGCCACTGTGAGAGAATATTGCACATAGTCACACTCCTCCACATATTTTTGAGGAGGCTTGATTTACCTTCTTTGCCTCTCACTAGCAAGTGTCTTGCGTTGGGTATGAGGTTAACCCTCAACATGCCTTTCTTGAGTGAGAGCATCATCATGTGAAGTATTTTAAAGCTCCACCTTCTCCTCGGTGTCACGAGATGAACCTACATCATTACAAATAGAAAGCTCCTTCTCTGGAGTGATCATACATAATTCATCAAACACATCTCTAGAAGTTATTATCCTCCTATATTTTTCACACCAAACTATATTTCCCTTAACCCCAAAACCATAGCCAATTAATACACATCTTCTAGCTCTAGGCGCTTCTACTCTTCCATGGCACCGAGGAGCCACTCGCAGTGAAAAGCAAGGGATGTCGTGAATAGTGGGAGGTCACATAGAATTGACCTATTCATAGAGTGATCCTATAATCGATACACGATATGTACTATCTCTTCAAGTTTACCATCATTTACAGGAATGTAAACCGGACAACTAAATACTTCGAATTAGAATAATCACAAGGAGATCCGCACCATACCTCTTGAGGAGATTTAAAGTTAAGGGTGGAATGAGGAGACCGGTTCACCAAATAGCATGTCGTTGCAACCGCTTCGGCCCAAAAGATCTTCCCCAACTTGGCTTGTGAGAGCATATACCTTGCCCTCTCTAGGAGAGTCATATTCATCCTCTCCACAACACCATTATGTTAGGGCCTCCCAACACAAGTTCTATGACGAACAATGCCTTCATGAAGACAATGCTTAGTGAACTTCTTTTCAACAAACTCTAGGCCATTGTCGATTCTGAAAACCTTGATCTTCTTGTCGGTCTTCTTCTCAATCATAGTCTTCCATTGAAGAAACACATCATCCTTGTGCTTGAGAAAGAACGACCACACCTTCCTAGAAAAATCATCAATTATTATGAGCAAGTAACTACAACCACCCAAAGAAGTCTTCCTAGAAGGACCCCATAAATCCGAATGGATGTAATCAAGAGGTCCTTTGGTGTGGTGAATTGCGGGCTTGAAGCTAACTCGCTTGTGTTTATCAAACACACAGTGCTCACAAAAGCCAAGGTTGCCTACCTTTACATTCTCTAGCAATCGTTGCTTGCAAAGTTCGGACATTACTTTCTCTCCCATACGACCAAGCCTCAAATGCCAAAGCTTGGTATCCATCATCACTCATAGCACTGGTGGAGACATTAGCCGAACCACTAACCATGGATCCTTGTAACACATACAAGCTACCCCTTTTAATGCCCTTCAGCAACACAAGTGCACCCTTAACCTTCAATGCTCCACCTTCCGCTATGTACTTACACCCATTGTTGTCAAGTGTGCCAATCGAGATCAAGTTCTTCTTCATTTTTGGAACATGTCGGAGTTTGGACAAAGTTTTAACCTTGCCATCAAACCTCTTGATGTCCACGGACCCTACGTCGATCACCTTGCAAGTTGCATTGTTTCCCATGGCGATTGTGCCTCCATTATACTTCTCATATGAAGTGAACGTGTCTTTGTAGGGTGTCACATAAAAAAACAACCCGAGTCCATTATCCATTCACTCTTACTCTTGAGCCTATCATGAGTGACAACCAAATCACCACTTTCGCTATCGGAATCAACATAGCTTACTTCCGTGGAGTTCATGGTTTCCTTGCCTTTCCTGGGCTTACCATCCTCCGATTGCTTGTTTTTCTACTTGTAGCATTCGGACTTAATGTGGCCTTCTAGATGACAATAATTGCAAGTCTTGTGTCTATTAGAATTGGGCTTCTTAGATTTAGAATGCCCCTTATTCTTACCACCATTACCAACATAACTAGTAGATGAAACATCATTTGATCTACCCCTGATAAATAAGCCATTACTAGAGATTGATGATTTAGATGTCAATTGATTATCAATCAAATCCCTTGGGTCAAATACATCATCAATACTCAAATCATCTATACCATACAAGTCTTGTTTCTCTAAAATGCTTGTATGAAGGCGGCAATGAGCACAACAAACATATAACTGAATCTTCATATCTAAAGCCACATCAATATTTGGAAGATCCATCATAATAGAAGAAAACTCATCTATACAAAATAATTCAAAACCAACAAATATATATCAAATCGGATCAAACATAATTCCATTATGCTAAAATCACGATCGTTGATAAAAATATAACAATTCGGTAAAACCTCTTCTACATCGTTGTTTGGTACAACCTTCTACGAGGGGGTCGAGATCTATTGATCTGTTGTAATTTTGACATAGAATTTGATTTGATTCAACTGATTCATGTAGACGAAGAATTAACATCTCATGTGAATCCGCAACAATTGTCATCAATAAATTAATCTGTAAGAGAAAACAAAACACCAAAAACAAAGTCCCCAAACTCTCACAAAGAGAGAGAGATAAAACCCAATATATGGGTAGAACAACACTCAATTAGAGAAAATGAAGGTTTATTGTATATAAAGAACTTAAAAACAAACAATAAAGAGAACAAACAGGGATTAGCACTGCCCAAAAGGGTGGTGGTTGCCCCTAGATATAAAAAGAAAAGAAAAGTAGGGTTTTTAGAGAGAGAAAAGAGAGAGAGAGAACGACTAGAGTTCTTTTTTACAGAACGTAGAAATTAGAATAATTAGTTTGTCCTTTTTGTTTCCTTGTCATCTTCAAAACTAAAAGTTAACAAACAAATCAAATAATTTTTTAGTCAGATGATTTAATTAGCAATTGACCCCTAGGAATTTCATTGTCCTTTTCATACATTGGGAGATTAGATTCATTAGTTTTAGTAATTTTATATTTGGACTTCTCCTAATGGTTCAGGGGTTTTTATTATATTATGATTATAGCAGATAGCAGATAGCAGATAGAGGTTTTTTTTTCTTCTTAGGAAGATCATTGAACAATACATAAACTATTTTAAATTGATCGAAAGTTATCAATATCTTCTAGGAGCATCTTTTAAAATTAACACCATCAAACAGTTCAAGTGGACAGTTGAGGGAAAAATCTAGATTGACTACTAGATATGGTAATAATAAAATTTGCAATCTAAATTGTTAAAATTAGTAACTAAATATACCTTAAAATAAGGCACAAAAATCGAATTTAGAGTTACTCTATGAAAATCACAAACTTGAATTGTGTTTATGCGTTGTGGTATTATCACATCCTCAGATGGCGAATTTCACCACTACTGATGATGGTCACCACGATGATACTGACATCATCTCCAAAGTTAACTCAGAGATTTGCAAACTCGTTCACCCGGGTTTTAACTTAAAACTGAAAATACTTAAGAACTGCTTAGAATTCTTGGAAAACGAAGAGAGACTAGCAGAATATAATGAAAGCAGTGAATAATGAGAAAAACAGCTTAGAAAAGTATTGGGTGCAAAACAATAAGCCTACTTAGGATATTAAATCAACAACGTAGACTACTAGAGTAAGCAAAAGATGACCGGTCGTGTTGGCAAAGCACTTCCTCCCAATGTTGGGCCCACGAGCTTCAGGCCAAAATTGTGCAAATAAGTTTGGGTCTAACATGAGACTGTACCTTCAATATCTCTACATTCTAATCTAGCAGAACGACAAAGGTAATCCGCCTAGGCCCTAGGCGATCAGAGAGAGTGCTTGAACGGGAAAAGTGAAACACTTGCCTATTTGCAGTACATCTCCAACAGTATAAACACTATGTTTTGGGTTATTTCAAAATGATGTTGATACACACACTTTCATTCTGGAAAAATAATGCTCATATTCCTAATGCTCATATTCCTAATGCTCATTGGCTCTACTTATCTCCTACGACCTGAGTGCATAAAGTATGTTATCACACATCATATGGATAATTTAGAAAAAACTAATATCTACCCAAAATTTAGGTAAAACTATAAATTAGAGGTGAACTTAGAAACCTCGCTAAAAGTCGCGGTCGCTGACCCGACATGAGATTAACTCTATTACTGATGTTGTTCACGTGGTGCCCCGTATGGTGTATCCGCATTGGTATTGTATATATGTCGCCGGTGTAATATCGTAAATTCGTAAGATATAATGGGATACTCACCGTTGAACGCCAGTGCCTACGCATGTGAATGACCTGCACTGCACCTTACTACTAATTCCTTGGAGAGTGCGCTTTGAATTTTGAGCTTTGAAGTGCACAAAATTCCTTCGGTAATCTCCATTTTTCTTTTTCTATCACTTGACTTCGACTGCTAATACTAGTACTATTTCCTTTTTATATTACAACTTCCACTGCTACCAATTTTGTACTTTATTATTATAGCATGCTCTTTGGTCTATTATAGTCAGTTCCCACATTTCAAAGGAACAAAAAAGAAATATTAAAGGAGTGCAAATAATGTACTAAGCTTTTTTATAACGATAAAGTTAGGCGTTAGTCAAATATTCCTGTCTGAAGTTAGGCTCTCCTCCTGTCCTACATAAACAATTTGCATTTTTTGCACCTAGTCCAAAATCCACGTTTGTAGAATCATCATTATCGAGATAAATGTGAAACAAAAGATGAGACAAGTGAGGATTAAGGATAAGTTTATCGATCTAAGTTATGTAAGAAGAGTCCGTTGACGAAGAGAGAGAAAAATTGAGTTAGGCCCAGTTGTTTTGAACTTATTTTCGCCGAATCGAACCGAATTTATTTTATTTTCTTTGAATCGAACTTATTTTTCTTTAACCGAACTTATTTTTACTTATTTTCTTTGAACCGAAACTTATTTTTACTCAACTAAACTGTATTAACATAATATTACCAATACTTATTATTATTATTTTATTATTTTATAATAATAAATAATAAATAATAATAATAAATAATAATAATAAATAATAATAAATAATAATAATAATAAATAATAATATTAATAATAAATAATAAATAATAATAATAATAATAAATAATAAATAATAAATAATAAATAAATAATAAATAATAAATAATAATTACAAAAAATAATAATAAAAAAAAATAAATAATAATAAATAATAAATAATAAATAATAAATAATAAATAATAAATAATAATAATTAATAATAATAATAATAATAATAATAATAATAAATAATAATAATAAATAATAAATAATAAATAATAATAATAAAAAATAAGAATATAAAAAATAAAAAATAAATAATAATAATAATAAAAAATAAAAAATAAAAAATAATAATAATAAAAAATAATAATAATAAATAATAAATAATAAATAATCAATAATAAATAATAAATAATAATAATAATAATTAATAAATAATAAATACTAAATTATAAATAATAAATAATAAATAAAAAATTAAAAAAATTAAAAAAATTAAAAAATTAAAAAATTTAAAATAAAAAAAATTTAAAAAATTTAAAAAATTTAAAGAATTTAAAAACTTTAAAAAATTTGAAAAATAAAAAAACAAATTCATCGTTATTATAATTATAATATTAATAATAATAATAACAATATTAATAGTAATATTGAAAACAAAAATAATAATTACAACGTTAGCCAATACTGAACTTATTTTTGCTGAACTGAACTTATTTTTACTTATTTTTGTTGAACTGAACTTATTTTTACTTATTTTTGCTGAACTGAACTTATTTTTGCTGAACTGAACTTATTTTTACTTATTTTTGCTGAAAATAAGTCCAAAAGAACAGGGCCTTAGTATGATAATTAGTGATTTGATCAAATTGATAACCAATCTTATGTATTTAGTAGAAAAATTCCCACTAGTAGGCTCTTATTCTTGAGAATTTCCAATGGTAGATTCAACTTTTATTTTCTTCCTATTGATAGGCCTCAATTTTTCTAATTTACCCAAATGTAGCATAAATGAGGCTTAAACGTTAATTTCATGTTTAATTTTAATACTTATGTTAAGTTTTGCCTAAGCTTACTAACCATGATTTATTTAGGTCAAAGAGTAGGTCATTATTAATCTTTATGATAATTCCTGACATATATCTTGGTATACTATATACTATTAGTAGTATGCATACTTTTCATGTGCTTTTCTAATAAAGTGAAATTTTTTTGTTAGTCAGTTAAAAATCTTAACCTAAATAAATCATGGTTAGTAGGGCTTAGACAAAACTTAACAGAAGTATTAAAACTAAACATGAAATTAACATTTAAGCCTAATTAATGCTACATTTGGGTAAATTAGGAAAACTGAGGCCTAGCAATGGGAAGAAAAAAAAGTTAAATCTACCATTGGAAATTCTCAACAATAGGAGCCTACCATTGGGAATTTCCCTATTTAGTATGGTCAGCGCCCATCCTAAACTTTTTTTTGATGGTTGCAAAATTTGTCAAAAATGGGTTTTGAACCCATGCCCTTTGGATCGGCACATAAAAGACTGAAACTGGCACAACCTTTTATTTAAAGGCTTGGGACAAAGTTTGAAATATTGTACTTGCGACGCTGACTATCAGGTCTTCTAATCGGGGTAGAGTGGGGTTATTTTGGGAAGAAATGATAGAACGATAACAGGTATATGCAAACATGCCGCTAACAAGGTTATTTTCGACAATTCGCGTCGCCGTATTAAATGAGCCAGAAAAAGTTGAAAAAATTATTTTAATACAAAAGTAGACTTTGGAATGTACCTTTCCCCTTCATTCCCTACAGTGACACTTATAAAAGTCGTTTAAACTTGAGAAGTAAACCCAGAGTGTGAGCTGAGCTTGTTCTCTTTCATTTCTCCTTTCTCATCTCAACTACATGCGTATGGAATATGTGATTCTGTGAGAAGTAAACCCACAGAAGATAAATAGCTTCGTTTGTAAGTAGGCGAATTTTGGGAGACAAAAGTTGCCTCATTTGTGAAAATTAGAGGTATATGTAACTGTGATATTTATAAAGGACTATTATCAAAATTTTGAATTTTACCTTTGGTTGTTGGGTTGTTCTTCTTTTTATGAAAGAATTATGTAATTAATATAAGTGTCGGATTTGTGGTTGTTGAAATTGAATTAAGTTGCTGCTAAATTGTAGGTTTGTTTTAGTAAATTGTAGGTTTAGTTCTTCTTTTTATGGGTTTGAATTTTACCGTTGTTGTTTTGTTGTTGTGGTTGTTAGAAGGAACTATAAAAATTAGAAGGAACTAAGTTTATGCTAATATAGGTATTGTCCTTGTGAGAGTAATTTTGGGTTTTCTTAAATTACAATGGGGGTTGGGTTTGTGGAATTATGGAGTATTTTTAAATAGAAGAAAAATTTATGAAGGTTAAATTACTGTGATTATGTTTTTTGTTTCTATAAATAACAGAAGTTTGTTGTTGGTTAAAGCAAGGTTGTTAAAATCGCGATTTGAATCGTAAAATCGTACGATTTTACGATTCAAATTTCGCCAAAAGATTTAAATCGCACTCAGAATCGGTTTTTGAAAAAATCGCATGTAAAATCGGTAGAATCGGTCAGAATCGGTAAAATCGCGATTTTTAACCGATTCTACCGATTCTACTTTTAGCCCATTATATTGGCTCTTGTAGCTGGGGATTAAAAATAAATGGGTCTGGCCCATTTTCTCTCACCCTCATCAAAACGCTGCACCCATTTTCTCTCACCTGAAAGTTGAAACACGCTGCTCCAAATCTCCAATACCTAATGAAACACGCTGCTCTTCCTGCTCACAATTCTTTCTCTCTCCTTCGGTTCTTCAGTTCTACAAATCTTCAGCCCCAGCTTCCAGGTAATTATTTTCGATTTTTTGTTGTGTATTATCTCTTTCTTTCGATCTCATCAATAGTTTTTTAAAATTTTTAATTGGTAATTTAGTTTTCGATTTTTTTTTTTGTAATTTTCGATTTTTTCGAGTAGTACTGAATTGAACTTCCTTCTATTGTAATTTAGTTTTCGATTTTTTTTGGTATTTTTCGATTATTTCGAGTACTAACTCACGCCTCGCTTGCCCTTCTATTGTAATTTAGTTTTCGATTTTTTTTTTTTTGGTAATTTTCGATTAGTAATACTACCATTTCTTTTCTTCTTCAATTTATTCTACTCAGCTCAACCTTCCAATTTATGAGCTCACAATTCCGAAAATTGGTGTAACTGAGTTTGTCAAAACTTTCGTCGATCGACGCGTTTGTTTCAGTCAAAAATCAGTTAACTTTTCCAGGTTCAGATCATCAAACTTTCCTCTTTTTTTTGTTTGTTTAGGTTTTCTGTATTTCTAAATGCTAAAATTAGTGCTTAATTTAGTATTGTAATTAAATTATTTGACATTTTGTTTTGGTTGATGTTCATTATTACATGGAAATTCACGCTTGTGCAGTTGTCGTTTGAAATATTGTGACCTTGTTAATTGTTTGCTAGAATTAATTGTTGGTGGTTAGGGTTTATGCTTGATTGGTTTAAATTTGGGTTGATGATGATGTGGGCTTTTGGTTAGGGTTTATGCTTGATTGGTTTAAATTTGGGTTGATGATGATGTGGGCTTTTTCTAGCCGTTGTGGATTTCTTTTTTTGTTAGAATACAAGTATGTTGAGAGCGAGATTTTGCGGGGATTGAAATTTTATTGATGGTGTCCTTTTTCATCTCACATCACTACGCATAAAATTGAACTTTTTAGTGTTGTTCATTGAAAAAATAGGTAAACAAGTTTACATATTTTATCATAGAATCTTATTCCCGCAAAATTCGTAGAATCTTACGATTTTACGATTCGATTTTACGATCCGATTCTGACAGGCCCTTCCGATTTAAAGTAGAATCGCGATTTTGACAACCTTGGGTTAAAGTTTGAGGTATGAAACTTTGTATTTTGAAATTGAGTAATAGTAAATTTTTAAGATGAAGTGCAAATAATGAATATTTTGTTGAATAACTTGAGGCACAATGCTTGAATAACAGAAGAAGAGATCCAAGGGCATGAAGAAATGTACAACGAAGAAGAAAAAAAATGGGTGGAGATGATCTTAGTTTATGAATAAAAAACATAGAACTTTGTGGATATGGCATAAATTGACAATTGACTTGGTGGTACTGATAGGGGGAGGAAGTGGATGGTATCATCACTAAGCATGAACTGGGAACTGAGTCAGAGGAAGAATAGGAAGAAAGTGGGTTAGAAGAAGAAGATAGAGAAACTTAATATGAGACAGGAGAAGAGGAAGTGGCAAATGAGTCTAAGCAAGAAGAATCAGGTAATGCTGAGCATGTAACATAACTATTAACACTTGTTTGTACAAATTCTGATGAGGTTTTATGTTAGTTTGATGTTTTGTAATGAAACTGTAGACTGATGGAAGTGTCAAGGTTGGACAAAGGAAGAGGAAGAAGCTTGATATCGAGTAACTTGGTTAGAAAGCTAATTGTTTGATAATCACTATTATGTTACCATTCCTAACTCCCATACTGGAGCAGGTGAACTCTATAACTGTAGACGGTAGGCTGAGACAAGCCGGGAAAGTGCTTGCAAAAAGGTTAAAGATGCACAAGAACCAGGTGCCACTTACTTAAGGTCATGTAATATGAAGTTAAGTATTTATATCTAATTTTCCAATTTTATTCAGGCATGTAATATGAATTGCCGTGTCGAAGCGTTTGGACAAATAGTGAAGCAATTTGACTCTAGAAAAAGGCGGTGTTTATGAAGATGGGGCTTGAAGGGCTGCTGTATTTTGCTGATCACAGCTTGCCCCGCAATTTGTGGTATTGGTTATGCACGTTTGTGGATCTAAAGAGGCCGTCACTTTTAGTGCCCAATGGAATTGAATTTCCTCTGTCAAAGGTACAAGTGTATTGGGTATTTGGTATCCCAATTGGTCCAAAACAAGTACCCCTTCATGATGAGGATGATGATATGCGAAAGGAGGTTGAAAGATTGATGTCCACATATGGTTCAACTAGCCCCTCTGAGCCGAAAGGAGTTTCACGTGCGAGGATTATCGAAGCTGTCGAAGGTCCTTGTCTAGATGAGTTAGAGTTCAAGAAAGTATTTTTCATGATGGCTCTAAATGATTTGATATGTCCCACAACATGTCATAGTTTTTCGGTGAAGTTGTTACCCATTGTCTCCATTGTGCAGAATTTGAAGGAGTACGATATATGCACTTTCTTGCTTGACAAACTTATTCATGCAGTTGGTAATTTTTCGAAAAGATTCTACAGTGATGTGTTACCAAAGGCTGTGGCGGTTGCACAATATTCTTGGCGGTGAGGCATTTGGTAATGACTTAGTGTAATTCAATTATATTTTATATTCTTGTTTGTATTGGTTTAACCTTTACTGACTTATTTGTTAAATCCAACTTATCACATTTATTTAGATATTGTACCTGGATCGTTTGACCAGACCACTTGTGAATTGGGGAACATTTCCCAGGATCAGGGCATGGTCCAAACTTGATGTGAACAAAGTGAAGGACAGAGATAAAAGACGATCGGGTGACTACGGCAAGCTTGGGGTTAGTACTTAGTGTTTTGGGATTCAGTTAATGACAAACTAAATTATGAAATTTATTTTAGGGTTAGTATATAGTGTTTTGGACAAACTAAGTTATGAAATGAATTTTTCGTTTTGCTAGTGGTAGTGTGTTGATGTGGCTTATGGTGAAAGGCACCTAATGCTAGCTCGAGATGCAAGGGACTCAGGATTTGCTTGTCCAAGGTCAGGTGAGGTATGTAATATAATTTTATTTTATTTCTTATGGTAAACTATATAGTGTTAGTTGTTGTGCTTCAAATTATGTGGTACAATATGTTGTCAACTCAAGTACTCCTATTGTTATGGAATGTCAGTAGATTAAGTTAGTTGAATTGGTGAAATAAATTATCATATGTTGTTGGGACATTTGGCTTTAAGTGTTGTTGGGGAGGTTGAAAAGTGGAGGAGTACAGCAAGGAAGGGGTGTTACTGGAGCAGTGGAAGGTGAAGTGGGAAGCACCAAAGGTGGGGGGATTACAAGGTGAACTCGGATGCAACACTCTTTGCTCCAGATAATGTGCGGCTTGGACCCTAAGAAAGATGGAAATATTTATGTTTAACCAATTTGAAAGAGAGTATTGAAAACCTAAATGGGTTCTTTTCATTTACTTGTGGGCTAAAGATATATTATTACACAACCTTGTTAATGAAGATAACTAATTAGCTACTCCCTAGTTTGTTTTTATTTTTTCTAGTTCTTCTCGTTTGTTTTTAAAGAGTTACCAAGCAAAAAGTGTAAATGGTGAGCCCATAGAAAGTCATGTGGATAGTTGTTCCAGTGTACAGATAAAGTAAACTCTTAATGTTATGGTGGATAGGAGTTACAAGAGACACCCACAGGGGAGGTGGTAGTGGTTTCGTGCAAACAGGTGTGGGGGATGATAGAAGTGGATGTGGTGGAGGCTGTGGCGATGAGGCATGCTGTGAGCATAACCGTAGAAGCTGGTTTTCACAATCTTGTCATTGGATACTGATAGTATGAAAGTGTTTAAGCATCTTGAGAAAAGGAAATGTGAGCCAACTTATTTTGGCAAGGTTATTAAGGACATCCTTCATCTATGTTACCAATGCTCAGAGTATATGTTTTCTTTTGTGAAAAGAAGTGGTAATGGGGTGGCACATAGTCTAGCTAAGCTAAGTAAGGATGCTGAGGAAATGTTAGTGTGGTTAGAGGAATACCCAGCTGAAATTAGTAGTGCTGTAATAGTGGATTTGAGTTCTTTGAATGAATAAATTCTTATTTTTCCTGTAAAAAAAATCATGGGAACATGTTCCTATTTCTTTTTTTAAGTTGTTATATGCTTTAATGAATCAGTAGTTTACTTCCAAGTTCCAATGATTTTCTTCTCTTTGCTAAGGTGGTAAGACACAACGATGGGAGGAAAACAAAGATTAAGGGTCGAAGGAAAGCAACTTCGAAACACCACCCATACGAACACAAGCAGAGAAAGGAAAGACTTAGAAATGATGATTTTGTCAGTCATGGTATGTTGTGTTTTCCTTGCACTTTTTTTCTTAAGTGGGTAAACTATATAGTTCAATTTTGGATTTGGGTACAGGAGAAGAACAAGTGATTGTTGAAGGTGGACACCAACCAGGAGAAGACCAAGTTAATGTACCCTGCCATGGTGACGCAAACGCGGAGGGATGACAGACGCAATGCTGAAGAAGAAAACATAATGCTCAGTATTATGCCTAAATTTATTACAATATCTAATGTATATGATAGGGTATATTATATAGGTTATATATATTTTTATATAGTGTTTCAACTTGCAGGTGACGAAGAAGGTAGTATGAACTTATATCTTATCAGACAAATTTATGAAAAGTATGGAAGCCCTTCTCAATCTCCTTCTACCTACATTTGGGGCACCCCATCAACGGAAGTTGCGAGGTGGAAATATACTTGGGGGACAACTAGTAATGACAGGGGGAATGAGAAAGGGAATAAAAAGAATAACAAGGAGAACGTAAAGGAAAGTGAGAAGAAGAATGAGAGGCGAATGAGAAAGAGAATCATAATAATGAGAAGGAGACTGTAAATGTGAATGATAATGAGAATGCATCATATTTTGAGAAGGATAATGAGAATGGGGATGCATCATCTTCTCATAGGATAATGAGAATAATGGGAATGCATCATATTTTGAGAAGGAGAATGAGAACAATGAGAACCCATAATGAGCAACACAATGAGGATAATGATTATTTTCAAAAGGAGAATGACCATAATGAGCAGAAGGAGAATGAAAACTAGAATGCGCTGAAGAAGAATGAAAAATGAGCAGAAGAAGAATAAGAATGAGAACCAGAATGATCAGAATAAGAATAAGAATGAGAGCGAGAATGAGGAGGACCATGAGAAGGATAATGAATCTTTTGAGGAAGGAACAAAAGAGCTTGCTGCTAGCACGACTTTCGAGATGGAATTTGGAGCCGGGTACCGTAGTAGGAAACACCGCAAGAGAAAACCCTCATGTCGAGTCACGGAGGAAGATTATGTCGAAACATAGCGCCCTAGGACCATAAATACTTGTCGGCTACATCTTGCTCACTTTGTGACTTATTGCGAGTAAGTGAAACAAGTGTTGATTTATGTAACCATAGCTGTGAGCTGTGACATTGAGTAATAATAATGTTAATTTATAAATTTGTCCATACAGGGAGGACTCAAAGATGATCGAGTGTGACAAGAATTTTGTTAAATCCAGTAGTTGTGCAAGGGTTGTGAAACCAAGGGGATGTGTGGGTGATAATGTATTCACATTTCATCGCTACATTTAACTTATTTGTGGATGTTATGCATGTTGTGTGGTTTTTAAAAATATGACATTTCATATAGTAAGTTTGGGTTGCTGCCTTAATGTATACGAAGGTGTGGAAGGAACGTTATGGCTCAAAAAGCAGGCGGTTCATGTTGGACCCTACGTTCGCGGTATTAACATGAACTCAATAAGTTATTTATGTTACCTGCATTCATACATTAATGAAATTTACGAAAATAAAAAAGAGGGTACACAAGTAACGTAAAGTGTTTGTACAGATTTGAGCGTTGCAGGTCCATGATGACGATTGGTCAAGCTTCGACAAAGTCACTCAAGGCATATTCAAAGAATTTAAAAGACACCCCATGTAGTAGAATAAACATGGTATGAAAATTGAATAACACTTTTGGAAGCTGTGCAAAGTTGACCTAAATTGTTTAACGTCATATCTTATATGGTAGGTTTTTGTCCCAGTACTTGAGGCCGATCATTGGTTGTGCGTTGCCTATTCTATTAATAGAGAGGAGGTGGTGGTCATTGATACCATGGAGACTCGGCAGGCGGTGGCAGATGTGCATCACTGTAATTTATCAAAGCTGGTACCAATTCCTATTCAATATTGTGCTTGTAATTCATAACTTTCACATAATTTATGTTCTTCTTTTCCCATCAGGGCTACACTGTTGATTGTCTATTTCGCTTAATTGACACTACATGGGAGATGAGTGTAATGATGAACCGGCCTAAAGTTTCTATGGATATGAGTCAACAGGGAGATATGTAAACTATCGAAACCTAACTTCGTTTCTAATAATGTATCACAAATTTTCTGAAGTAGTTGTATAATGTTGACGTGCGTGGTTTATGTTTCCAATTTCAGGCATAGCTGTGGGGTACACATGTTACTTGCGATAAAGAGCTGTGCTGCTCGAATGAAGCACAATTTCAATATTGTGCGTAATTCGATTGAGTGCTTTTGTATTCAACTATTCAGAAATTTATGTCGTCTAATAACTATAACTTATTTTTATTTCATAGGGAAATATCACAGACGAAAGGAAATAGCTTCTACTTGAAGGTGTGGTGTGCGTGTATAATGATGCAAGGGAGGACGTTAAATTGAAGTTGGCTACGTATCGAACTCGATTCAAGTGTGGGAAATGTACAAGACTGTGCCTTCTTCGTTAATTTTGGTTTGGTTGGGCCTTCATGCATATTTTGGTTAATCTATTTTATAATTTGCTGCAGTGGTGGACGAAAGAGTAGTTGCAATGGTTGGGCCTCATGTACATGATGGAGTTTGCCGCATTTCTAGGTAGTTAGGCAACAAATGTAGAGCTTTAGTTCAGTTTAGGCAACAAGAGTAGCTCTTTTTCGTATATTTTGGTTAGGTTAGGCCTCACGCATGTTATTTAAAATTATTTTGGATTGGGCCTCCATGTTTATTTTGGTTAGTCTAACTTAAGTATGTGAATGGGCTGGGGTGTATAAATATTCCACCAGTTGTGCTCTTTTTGGTTGACTAGGCTTTCACATGTTGCAATTGTAACTTGTAATTGTATGTTCCTCACTTATTTTCAAGGATTGGACCCACATTGGTTTTATAATTGTCTTTTTGTGTACAATACGTTGTTTAATTTTTGGTTGATTGGACTTTCACATGTTGCAATTGTATATTCCCCACTTATTTTCAAAGCTTGGGACCAGATTGGTTTTATAATTGTTCAATTTATAAGGCCTTGGGCACCTTCTCCAGCAGGTTTATTTAATTTTGTTCGAGTATAAATGGATGGCCTTATATACAAGAGGTTTGAGTATAAGTTGCTGTGAATACATAAACATAATCTTAAAATGCTATTATAATGACAAATAAATATATTATAATCATAGCAGTAATATATTATGGAACGATCATAGCCCAAAACATAACATGTTTATCTTCCACTTAACTGGTCTATTACAATGTGGCTGCAAAATTAAAATGTTACATAACCTTCCCAACGATTAACTGATTTATGACTCACTTTAACATCGACAAAGTTGAAACTCGTTGTAGTGAGAATGATCCCACCCGAATTACCTTTGGTTTTGTTGTGCTCAACTTACGTGTATGAAAGGGATGCATAATAACTCTACAAATGTTGGGCAGTACCCGTATCTCCTATATAATGACAACGTCGTGGGTATGACATTCTATGATGTGAGCATACCTTACGCGGTATGAAGTTCTCGCCATCCCACAACAATTACATATAACGATTGTCCTCATACTAAGCAATCTGCGATTCCCGGTGATTGGGAGGTTTTGATTTGAATTCATGCGCAAGTGAAGTGTGAACATTCTACCGCCACACATATCAGAAGTGGTATTTGCTATTGTTGCTATCACACCAATGACTGGGCAAATCCCATCCATTTTACTCTGCACTTTAACAATTTTCATATCATCAGTAAAGCTCCCTATGACCAACATGTGTTCACCCTTTTCAAGCAAATATTCCTCTCGACGAGTTGGAAGGGTGGTTGGACATAGAATTTACAACAAATGGAAATTACTTTGTATATTTTCCTTTGAAGTATTCTCTATCAACCATTTTAGAAAACTTTTCAAAGGTTTATGCAAATGAGCAACATCCCCAAGGTCGGGGGTGTTATAAGGATTGACTTCGAAATCCTGACTAATCTACACCAAGGCCGACAGTTGCAAACCCCCATTACGTGGTTCAACAATTGACCTTAGGAAGTTGTTTTTCATTATGATTTCCACCTTCATTAGTGTCTTCGATGAGGCTTGTTGAGAGCCTAAACCCACTTTCATGGACGGGTACGTTGGGTACTCCAAAACAAAGCCTTTCGTCTTGTGGTTGGTTAGTTGTAGTGTAGTGGTAAAAGCAACTTCAATACGGGGAGGGACAAAGGTACGTTTCTTTATTGGGTGAGGTTTCAAAATGTAAGCTGGAACATAATACCATGTTCTTGGAAGTTAAGTTGACTTGGTTGAAAGATGTTGAGTGATGGTTTTTGTTAAATATGGATGTGTTTTCTTTTTGGGTTCAAGTATTTTATAGGCTTCAGATTGCGAAATGTTTGGCCCCATAGTTGTTGTCAAGTATTAACATTCATCTTTCCCTCTAAAAATTTAGTAATAATATGCTGATACAGTGAAAGCATATATTATATTATGCAAATTTGGCGCCGTAGTTGTGGACAAGTATATCATGTTATAGTAATATGCAATTGTGTTCACAAACTTGTTATAGTGTTTGCAGATATATTATTTCAGATATAGAAAATTACAGACTACAAACCTACACTTAGGGCCTGGTATGTACTTGTAAATGACAGCTAAGTAATAATAAGTATAAATTGTAAATAACGCATAATGTACTTTACTTAAACAAACCTTTTACACAAAATGGAAATAGTTTTAAAACATTAATGCAACCTTAATAGAAGCTAATACCCGTAATAATTATTAAAGAAAAAAATGCATTCGAAACCAATCGTCCATCCTAAGCCCGATCACTAATTTTGGTTTGGTTGGGCCTCCATGCATAGTTTTCAAAAAATGATTAATGAGTTAAACTTTGTCTAACTGTACTTAATGTTGTGCCAAAGTTTCCTTTTCTTTACAAATCTTTACACATAATGATGAATTGGTTTTCAAAACCTTTGTACAGAGCCAACACATTTTTTTTTATGGACAGGCCAATCTAATTCATTTCGGTACATGGAAATAGTTCCACAGGCCCAACAAGATTAATGTTTACAAATTGTGTTCATCCACCGTGTTGCATTACTTTTTACAAACATGTTTGTATTCATCCGCCTGGGCCTAGTATGAAATATATTCGTGCATATTCATACGATACTAATACACATAAATGGTTCATTTGCGTTCAATCATCATTGTACCTATTTCAATAAAATGAAAATGAATTGAATAGACACGATACTAATAGGCACGATTGAATAGGCACGATACTAATAGGCACGATTGAATAGGCACGACAATGTTGTATAAATCCCCCAAACTTTTAGTTATTCATATGGCAATTCCCATATATGAACAAAAAACAAACATGGATTTACAAGATCGAAATGATGATGCCCTGAACGATTCCCACCCTATGTTGGCAATTGAGCACCTAATGAGATATGCAATTATTCCAAAGTGTGTTGGATACACAAGTAGCGATGAAGAGGACATGCAGGCTATGGAGGGAGTTTGTGCATTCTGTTCATCAGGAAACTGCGTTATGGTGTACAAATTATATGAAGGATAGGGCGAAAATAGCGAAGGATATCATGTGGCACAATGCCATCAATCTTCACGCAATGTTCTCAACAAATTGGGTAGACTTCCTTGACGATTTTCCTCTTCTTTTTGGTGAGGACATGTTCCCAAAAACAAGGGTTGAAGCTGAGAATAAGAATAAGAGGAAGTTAAGAGATTCAGGGGATGAGGGAACGCGTCGCAAGAAGAGTTGTGTGTAGTTCGTGAGTAATTTAATTACAGATTTAATAGTTTAGTCACAAGTACCTAATTTAGTGTGTAAAATCTATTGAATGAAATAAACTTTTATTCAATGTTTAGCGGCATAGTTGTTGCCAAGTATTAATATTTGAATGTCCCCCCTTGTAATATGCAGATACAATATTTGAAAGCATATATTATAAATATAATATGCAAAATTGGCGCCTTAGTTGTGGACAAGTATTATGATGTTATAGTAATATGTAATTGTGTTCACAAACTTCTTAGTGTTTGCATGTAATGTTTCAGATTTATTAAATTACAGACTACAAACCTACACCCAGGGCCTAGTATGCCATTGGGCAGTACTTGTGCAGTCTATCATCTTGAACACAAATTGTAAATGATAGCTAATTAATAATAAGGAAATTGTAAATAACGCAAAATATAATTAATGCAAGAAATCTGTTACGCATAAATGGAAATAGTTTGAAAACCTTAATGCAACCTTAATAGAAGTTAATACCCTTACTAAGTACTAATGCAAAAAAGGCCTTCGAAAGCATTCGTCCATCCCAAGTCCTTCGAAAAGAAACACCCTTGTACAAATCAATGTCCTTGCAAATAAATAATATTTCCGTGTCACTTTATATAAGGTTTAACAATTACCAAAAAAAAAAATCATATACCTTCAACACAATCTTCATTCCAATATTCCCTATTAATGTTACGGGCAATGTATTCAAATCTAGCTTCATGTGGTCCCACATAACAACGCTTCCGCTAGTTTCATGTACCCCAGTTCAGTATCCCACCTCATGGCTCACCCAACACGGTGCCACAACAAAAACTATTCACTTGGTTCTTCCTGAGTTTCAAGTAACACAATAAACTGGGGCTTATGAATCCGAATGGTTTGTAGAAGATTTTCCATAAACCCAGGCCTCGTTATTCCCATCGTACTCCAAATAATAATAGGAGTGTGGATTGCAATAACCTTCGAATGATTGTTCATCCGTGGGTCTATCTTCACGAAATTGAAGGTCATGAACCCTGGTTTTTCTGATAACATATTCTGTAAAAGTGATGTTTATTTGGTACATTTCTCCAATCACATATAGGATCTTCATGGAATCTTCTAAAGTAGCCATACACACATTGCATGGCTCCGCACGAAGAAGAAAAATTCTTCCCTTGTTATACAGGTTGGGGGTAGGGGTGCATTACATTAACGCCATGGAACAATGACATGTTCAGCTTGCTCCCTGTCAAGATTCCTCATCTCCCACTTGATCATCACCCTGACTGCTCGTGGGAGGCCTCCTAAATTAACTAATGAAGGTATGTAAGCAGGCTTCACGTACCCTTTCGGACCTAACATGCACAGTGGCTTCATATGGAGGGGCCATAAACAGAATGGAGTTCACATAAAGTGTCTTACTTGTGAAGCACTTATGTATATATGGTTTTCTGCGTCAACATCTTTTGGTACGTTGTAAAAGTACACATGTTCATTGACATTCACATGGGGGCTGTCCCTAGTGAATGGGCGGGTTTACCTTACCACCGTCTTCAGCGCTTGTTCATAGTAGAATTGGGGTGGTGGGTGAAGTATGGGATGAAGATTGACCATGGGTTGAAGGAGAAGGTGCACTCATGGAAATTGGTAAGAAGGGAGGAGAGAAGAGGAGTTAATGAAATAATGAATGTTGGGGGTATTTGTAATAAGTGGATATTGAGCCCTTATATTGCATATTTTATGACATACTTGTTTCAGAAATATGTGGATGTTTTAGATATAGTGTTTGACTATATTGCAATTATGTTCAAAAAGTTAGGTTCTGTTATTATGGTAATATGTCAAAATAGTGTTTCATATATTGTGTTTGACTACATTTATATTGTGTTCACAAACTTGTATTTTGGGTTAACAAATGGAAATTGGTGAAATAAACTATGTTTGTGATTAGGTTTATTGACTAGGTTTGTGACATTTTATTAATTAGGTTTAGTCATCAATTTATACGCAACAAGTCAATACCGATTATAGAAAGAAAGGGTTATATAATAACCAATTAGAAAATTGAAAATCAAACAATACGTAGCGCGATATCCGGCTAATAGTTACATTATCGACTTCGGAGTTTGTTATTAGGTCATGACTTTGAACAACATTAGGTGAGTTATAATGGATTATACGTAGCGCGATCTTCGAGAAATAGTTACATTATCAAAATAGGGGATTGTCATATTAGTGATACATTAACTAAGTAGAAAATTGAGAATCAAACAATACGTAGCGCGATATTCGGCAAATAATTACATTATCGACTTTGGGATTTGTTCTTAGGTGACTTTGAACAACATTATGTGATTTATAAAGGATTATACGTAGCGCGATCTTCGGCAAATAGTTACATTATCGAATTAGAGAATTGTCATATTAGCAATACATTAACCAAGTAGAAAATTGCAAATCGAACAATACGTAGCGCGATATTCGGCAAATAATTACATTATCGACTTTGGGATTTGTTCTTAGGTGACTTTGAAAAACATTATGTGATTTATAAAGGATTATACGTAGCGCGATCTTCGGCAAATAGTTACATTATCGAATTAGAGAATTGTCATATTAGCAATACATTAACCAAGTAGAAAATTGCAAATCGAACAATCCGTAGCACGATCTTCGGCACATAGTTATATTATCGACTTCAGGGTTTGTTATTAGGTGACTTTGAGCAAC
This sequence comes from Beta corolliflora, assembly GCA_947648045.1. Taxonomy (NCBI): domain Eukaryota; kingdom Viridiplantae; phylum Streptophyta; class Magnoliopsida; order Caryophyllales; family Amaranthaceae; genus Beta; species Beta corolliflora. Next base: position 443,915 of record CANSZD010000106.1, on the reverse strand, counting down.
ATTAGGTGACTTATAAAGGATTATACGTAGCGCGATCTTCGGCAAATACTTAGATTATTAAATTAGGGGATTGTCATATTAGTAATACATTAACCAAGTAGAAAATTGAAAATCGTACAATATTAGGTGACTTTGAACAACATTATTGACTTCGGGGATTGCTATTAGGTGACTTTGAACAACATTAGGTGACTTATAAAGGATTATATGTAGCATGATCTGAGGCAAATACTTAGACTATCGAATTAGGGGATTGTTATTAGGTGACTAAGAACAAGATTCATGGACTTAGGGGATTTTTATCAACATTCATGGAATTTTAAAGGATTGTTATCGGCAATAACTTATATTGACATTGCAGTTTTAGTTTTCGGAAATTGCGTTCACGTCGTCTACAGTTGTGTTCATCGTCAATTTAGGTCTGTTTTTATATATTGGGCCTTGTACTTGGCCTCAATGGAAATTAATATTTTACCATTGTTTTACTCGATTAAAATTGTGTGTCTGTTGAAGGCATTGGTGTTTTTTACTTTGAGTCTCATACTTTGCCTTATACTTTGGGCCTAATACTTGCTGTTATTTTTCCTGAAATTTTAGTTATTATGTTTCATATTGTGTTTATGCCAACCGGAACAGTGTTATTCCCAAATTATTTGCTATCATCTAAATTAGGCCCTAAACCAATTGCAATTTCATGTATAATAATATACATGACTCCGGTTCATTCCAAAGTGGGTTGTGTTGCAATAATACATTTAGGGCATCAATGTCATATGAGAGAGTGAGTTCGTTGGCGATGAGGTCTGGATCGACGAGATCATTCCGATTCAAATGCAACCATAACGCCGATGTAGTGGTTCGGGTTACCAAGTCCGACCCTAATAAGTTACTACATTCCCTAAAAATTTCATGGATTGCATTCCCTAATTGCAAATTTAATTTTGTTAGGCAAATAGCTGTGGATTCTTCATGTGGCCGGGATTGTGGAAGCAACGAAATTTCGGACAACCAAGTTAACTCTGCTGATTACATACTCACAGGGATGCAAACTGAAAACAATCATCTGAAACTTAGAGTGCAGAAGTTGCAGGCAAGAAAGGAGGTTTCAATGGATCAGGTTGCAAATCTTAAGCAGGAAGTCAGCGAAATTAGTATGAAGTTGATGAGGGCAACGACGGTGGAGAAAACCATGACAATAGCGTTGCTAATATCATGGATTATGTTTGTTATAATTTTATATGTTAAATAATTAGGATTGTTAAATATCTAGTCTCGTTGGATGTATTTTTGATGTGTTAATTAATTTCTTGGATAAGAATAGTGTGGAATTGGTTTTACGTTTTTTTGGGGTTATGAATCTTATTAAAAAGTTTAGCGTTTAAGTTGATGTGGTCTGTATTAATAAATGTGTAGCCTTAATCAAATGCAAACCATTACTACAATATGATCTTTTAGGCTTTAGCTTCTACAAAGTGAATGATATTGAAAGACAATTGAATACAAACTACTGTTCATCATTATGTTGCATTAAATTACCTTTCACCTCATTATATTATATGAGAGCATAGGCCAAAATTTTATGTATTTCAATTGCTAGATCAGACGAACAAAGCATCAGAATGTCTTCCTCCTCCTCTTCAATTTCAATCTCAATTCCAACCTTCAAAAGTCATGTAGGATCAGAATCTGATTCCGATACAACCCCTGATTATGTTAATAAAGTCATGCACGTCTGTACCTAGTAGACTACATTTTTTAGTTAAAGGTGGAGGTATAGATGATTTAGGGGAGGTTTACGTTATGGATGTCAATAAAACTTTTAATCACGTCTACGTTGACTATGCTAGAATGGCAGGGGTTGCTACAACAGATTCGTGGCTCTTCCATTCTCACAAGTTTCTTATCCCTGATGAAACCCGTTTGCAAGATGTTTTAAGGGGTCCGATATTGTGTTGACTTATATGAAGGTAACGCCCAAATTACCTTACTTTTTTTCATTACCATAACTCTTTTTTTCATTATAAGTGTATCCTAAAAGTGTACGGTCGTTGTTTTCGTTATAATTGTATCATGATTTATTTGAAGGGAACAAGATTTGGTCTTAGCATGAATCCTAGGCACAAAGCCTTTCACGAATTGAGGATCTTCACGGTTAGCGACTTACGTACATTCCACGTGATTGAACAACTCCGACTACGAGAAGATTCCTTGGTGTACACGGTCTCCGAATGGTGGGCTTCACGGATAAGGGGGGCTGCAAAAGAAGTGACACTATTCATGGACAATAAAATTCTAGATCCGAACAAAGAAGTTGGTGAATCTAAAATTTATAATGGGGTTGTTTTGTACGCGTACATGGGAAATCTACAACGCTAGTTTTCAATTTACTACATGCGAAATTTACTACCATTTATCGTTAGTAATATTTCCGGATTAAAATGCACTTACTTATCATGCGTTAAAGTCATATTTCGGATTGACAATGTTGTTAGATATATATCATGTGTTGAAGTCATATTTTAGATGAACAATGTTGTTAGGTATCATGTATTGAAGTCATTCGGATTAACAATGTTGTTAGCTATCATGTGTTGAAGTCATATTTTGGGTTGGAAATGCAATAACATTTCAGATTTTGTAACAAAAATTTACAATACTTATATTCTCAATTTAAAAGTCATGTTGTCATTAGTAGTGTTAAATATATGATTTTTTTCATGCATATGTAACTGTCATACAATAAAGTGCCTTTTTGTAAGACCTACATATTTGTGTTTCCATGATCTTCTATGGTGTTTCTGAGAATGTTTAATTGTGTTCAGAACAACTTCTTTTTAGTTTCTATTTTTGAATTAGGGGAATCATAAATCTCCCACATATAAAAACTTGTGTGACATATATAACCCTTACTATTTCGGCAAACCTCATACCTGTAATGTAAGTTTATCTTTCCGAAAATATATACCCAACTCATTTCCTCATGGTTGCCCAACCACTAAACACTGTACATCCCCAATTGGATGGGAGTTTGAAGAGTACTCATGCACCACTAAAAGTCTATAACAACCCACCCCAAGGTTGGTCACCTCCCCAACAGGGAAGACCTCATCAATGTACATGATGTATTCCAAGTGCTTTTACTGTGGAGTCTAGATTAACTGCAATATTGGGATGAAGACGAAATCGTACTCACCTTTACAAGGGACATTATTGACATTTCATTAGGTAAAATTTATCTACTTCGAGAGGCAATAGTGCATGTGAAGATGGGGACAAACACTGATGCTTTTCATGTATTGTAAATAGCCCACCATTGTCTTTCTATAACATTTCTGTTTCACGGATTGAGAGGTTGGTTGATGAAAGGTCGAGGAAATTTAATTGGTTCATGGTGGTGGGTGGTTTGGATGGCCCAAATCTCATTGCTCCTCACACTCCTATACTGATCTGGAGTGTTAGAGGGGCATCAAGACCGTCTTTCCTCAAAAAACTTTGGGTTGTTGGTTAATTTACTTTGGCCACAAGTGGTTTTTTACATGAAGCAAGGGTTTCAGATTATCAGTTTGACGTGATTCATAGGGAGCTCGGGACAACATTGACTTACACTTGTATTAGGGATGTTGGGTTGACTAGCAGTATTGTGCTCATCTGGCGTGAAGTGATTGTGCGGGCTACAATCATCGGCTACGTCTCGGGAGAGGAAGTAAGACTTCATACAACTATTCGGGTACATTGTTTATTCTGATTTTGTGGTTTATGTCAAATTTGATTTCTTATGTAATACCTAAATTTGATTATTACATTTTATTCATTACAAACATTTCCTTTCTTATGTAGTTCGTCATCATGTAATATGTGTTAGAGGTGTGTATGGATATAACAGTGAGTAACAGGATATTAGAACTTCCAAGCACGTATTAGATACGCTTTCCTATAAGTTATTTACCGACCCACTAGGAACAACAGAGTATCACGGTAATACTTATGAGATACGAAGAAGAAACATTGAATCTTGGTTGTTAACAAGAAACAATCCCAACAAGAGTTTGTAGTTTTATTTTGTTTAGAGAAAACACAAGAGAATTCTATTCTTTAAGCAAGTACCATGGAATGATTTCACACTTTAAGCAAGCATGAGTAATTTCTCTCTAACCCATTCCACATGTGATATGTCCCTATATATACTAGGGAAGACTTACAGAAGAAAAGACGCAACCATATACGAAAAGACACACACCATTTCATGAAAGAAATGCCTCGTCAGGAAAACTGACAAATAGGAGCCAGCGCTCCTCTCTGGAGCGGGCGCTCCAGGCAGGAGCCGACACTCCTTCAAGGAGCCGGCGCTCCTCAGCCCTGTCAAGGAAATTGGTTCAAACTCCAATTCCCTGACAATTCTGAGCGTGCGCTCTACTTAGAGCGAGCGCTCTATTGACTTGCCTTTTCGTTATTCCTCCTTTCTCATCATATAACATCAACGGACACATTTAAACTATAAATGTTCCAACAATCCTCCTCCATTTATAGTATAAATGCTTTGAATCCGTACACTTGCAAACTACACAAAATCAACTAAACTTGTGCATAAATGAAAATGTCTTAAAGATTGAATTTCCACTTAGTACAACACACTTTACAAACTTTCGATTGAAATGATTGACTAAGCATTGAATCACTCAACCATATGAAAATTTGAAGATGCTATACACACAAGCTTACACAAACAACATTGTCACCTTTGACTCCATTATAGGCCTTGAGTCCATATCCACATTCATGAGTGTTCCTAGTTAAGCCCCAAACTAGGTGAAGCGGCCACACTTCTTACTCATATAGGTAAACCTTCTATAACATGCTCTCGCAACCGAGCAACTAACCAAAGGTTTATTAAGAAATTAATCAACCTCCAACATTGCGAAAAACAAGCACTAACCTTGGGATGTAATAAAAATATTATAGTGCTCCAAATTACAAATAAAGTGGGATCCTCATTGAATTCAAGATCTTGCGTTGTACAAGACGTGAATTGAGTTTTCTTCATTTGCAATTTACTTAATAAAGGCTTAAAACACATCCCTACTTTTATATAACATAATCTGACAACAATTTTGGCCAAATTCATCAAGTTAACAAAACATATAAAAGTTCATTAACACGACTCCATGTTTATAAAATCACAAGCACCACAATGTCGCAATCCAAAATATGTTGTGACTTTCCATTATAAATATTACAATATCATTAATCATATGTCATTGATACTCATTGAAGTATATCACAATAACTAGTGATATGATGCAAACACTTCAAACATCAATTATGAACAAATAACATGTTAATATTAAAACTAAACAAATAAATTAATATTCTTCCCCATTTTAATATTAACAAATGAACATCTTATCTATTTAAACCAAGACTTGTATATGAAAACAACCACATAAGTACACTTCTTGGATAACAAGGAATTAACCTCCTCCATGAAAAACCTCCTCCATGAAGTACCTCATCCAAGAAGAAATATCATCTTCTTGCATTGTAAGAAACAAATCCCTGAACCAAGACTTAACTCACGCTAAATTATCCTTTTCAAACCGAAGAACATATTTATTTTCATATAATTCCGTCTATTAAATAGATTAGATCAAAGACAATAAACCATTATTTTCCAAGACATTTAATAATTTCAATTAAAATAAAATCGGTAAAAATCATATGTATACAACACCAAATTTAAACAAAATTTCATTGTCCCCAAATTTAATACATAACCAATTTATACAACCGATTTCCTCAAAATCATGAACTTAATTCTTTAATTTGAAATAATTAATTACCATGTCTTTCATTATACTTTATTCAAGTATAATACATGTCACTTTAAAAAGTGAAAAAACTATGAAATAATAACATTCCATAAAACATAATCAATTTCTAGTATAAATTTATAACATGTTAATACTAAAACTAAACAAATAAATTAATATTCTTCCCCATTTTAGTATTAACAAAACATATAAACACTTATACTAGTGATTACCACAAAATCATTGAAATAGATCAATATTTTGACTTTTCCAACTTGTAAATTATAAACATCACCCAACTTATATAAAATTGAGAAGTACATTTAATAATCATTTTAACCACATGTCTAAATATAAATATTCTAAAGAACATAGAATCACATTTATAACATTTAGACAATACATGGTGAAAATAAAATTAAACACATAGCCCATACTAGGATGACCTACTAAGAAACAACATGTCTATAATTACCACAAGTTCATGTTCATGTCAATAATTATATACTCAACAAATTATAATAAACACATTTACTTTAATAAAATAAACAGTATAACTTGTCCATGAGTATATAATCAAAAACATAATTAGTGATAGTAAGTAGTAACCCACTAACCATAACATGATCAATAAATAAACTTAATGATCATCATATTAATACTCAAACCAAAATCGTGAAAAATAACATGTTTATACTAAAACTAAACAAATAAATTAATATTCTTCCCCATTTTAGTAATAAAAAAAAATTAGATTTTGGATGAGGTTAATATAACATGATATATCAATATCAATAAAAATCATCTACCCTTTTCATCATGATTCAAGAATAAAATTCTTCTTCCAAACAAACATGAAAATCATGAAAGATAGGATGAAATTACTAACATTTCTTGACAAGAACAATAAGAAGATGTTGCCATTGACACCCTTTGACAAAAACAAAAATTTGCCTTAACCGTTTCTTTACCGAAACAAAATGTTGCACAATTAGAGAAACCCATCATTGAAAGAAAAATAATCCTTCCATTCCACCGTCACTTATAGTTGACACAGACCATCCCTTAAGAAGGAATCATCATAACCCATGTTACAATTAAATTAATGTACATGATGGAAGCAAATCCTTAAAAAAGTTGCTCTACACCACAACCAAGACCACCATCATTTGGTAATTAAAATGTCCATAGTATATATAACAATTTGACAATTTTTGAAAGTCAAATTTCAAAATAAAAAGTTTTGTCAAAGTTAATCCAAATTTAACAATAGAATAAACATATAAATCCATCATTTCCGACCTCTTGTCTTGTAACATTCTTCTTCTCTTTCCATTTAACAATGGCATTCCAAATTCAGAAAATTAGAAACATCTCACCCAAGGAAGATCCAATTACCCAAGGATTAAATAACTTATAGATTGTTAGAGGTGTGTGTGGATATAACAGTGAGTAACATGATATTAGAACTTCCAAGCACGTATTAGATACTTATCTCATAAGTATTACCGTGATACTTTGTTGTTCCTAGTGGGTCGGTAAATAACTTATAGGAAAGTGTATCTAATACGTGCTTGGAAGTTCTAATATCCTGTTACTCACTGTTATATCTACACACACCTCTAACAATATGAAGATGTTATGAGCCCGTGGTCTAATGTTGCGTGAAAGGAGAAGCCTACAACCTAATGGATTCATATCTTTATTTTGTAATTCTGAAATGCAAGTGTAATTTTTCGTACCTCACTTAGCATTTAGACGATTGTATTATAATATAACTAAGAATAGTTTATTTTGATATGTTTAATTGTTGTGTTCAATGTATAATATTTGTTTTTGATTGTTCTCAAATCTCAGTTTTAATGCATTCGGAGGGTTTTTACATAAAAGACACTAATAAGTTTTACTACTGCTATATAACACATATAATACATAACCAATGACAACAACATTAAAGTTTAAACACTGTAATTTAATCAAAGAAAAGCTCTATTAATGATCGTTAATGTTAAAGATTAGTGATTATTGAGAAGTAAACGGCACACCTTTCATTGAATAGGTTTACAAGACTATATATTACATAGGGTAAACCTAACTTGCCTAAAAACTTCTATCACAATAATACACAAAAGGAAAGTATCTAAACATATAATTCTATTAACAGAAGAATTCCCTAATACGCCCCCTCAAGTTGGAGCATGTAAATCACGAATGCCCAACTTGCATAGGAGAAAACCAAACTGTTTACGCCCAAGAGCCTTCGTCAAAATATCAGCTAACTGATGACCAGTAGGAACATATGACGTGCACAAATTACCAGACACTAACTCATCTCGAACAAAATGGCAATCAGCCTCAATATGTTTCGTACGATCATGAAACACTGGATTCTGAGCAATGTGAAGAGCAGACTGACTGTCACAAAATAACTTCATCAGTTGAGGATGTAAAACACCAAGCGAAGACAACAAGTAGTTAAGCCATTTAAGCTCACAAGTGGTAACAGCCATGGCACGATACTCAGCCTCAGCAGATGAACGAGAAACTGTAGGCTGTTTCTTGGTCTTCCAAGAAACAAGAGAACGGCCCAAAAACACCAAGTAAGCAGTCACGGAATGACGAGTCAAAGGACATGCCGCCCAATCACTATCACAAAAAGCCGTCAAAGATAAATCATTAAGAGGACGAAGCAAAACACCTTGACCTGGACTCCCCTTTAAATAACGCAAAACACGAAGAGCAGCATCCCAATGGGAGACTTGCAGAGCACTAAGAAATTGTGCAAGAGTATGCACTGCATAACTCAACTCCGGACGAGTTACAGACAAATAAACCAAGCGCCCAACTAAACGACGATATTGGTCAGGATGAGCATACGGCTCACCAACAGCGGAAGCAAGACGATGATTCTGCTCCATAGGCGTGTCAACGGGTTTGCAGCCTAACATACCAGCTTCAGTCAAGATATCCAAAGCATACTTACGTTGAGAAAGAAAAGGCCTCGCTGGGACTACGAGCAACTTCAATACCCAAAAAATATTTCAACATACCAAGATCTTTCATGTGAAAACAAGAGCATAAATATCGTTTAAAGCGAAGAATAGCATCAGGCGAAGAGCCAGCAATAATGAGATCATCGACATACACAAGGACATGAAGAGAAATATCACCCTGAATATAACTGAACAAAGAGTAATCAGCATATGACTGAGAAAACCCAAAATTCTTCAAAGCCTGAGACAATTTGGCGAGCCACTGACGGGGAGCCTGCTTTAAACCATAGAGGGATTTGTGCAACCGACAAACCTTCCCGGAAGAAACACTACGATACCCGGGAGGAGGTTTCATGAAAACTTCCTCCTCCAAATCCCCATGAAGAAAAGCATTATGAACATCCATTTGATGTAATTCCCAATTTAGGGAAACAGCAACAGCAAGAAAAAGACGAACATTTCTCATTTTGGCAACAGGGGCAAATGTCTCATTGTAATCAACACCAGTAACTTGTCGATTACCATGTACAACCAAATGACCCTTAAGACGTTCAACATCACCTGTAGAAGTATAAATAATTTTATAAACCCACCCACTACCAATGGCATGTTTACCAGGAGGTAAATCAACGAGGGACCAGGTGCCATTACGCTCAAGAGCATCAATCTCCTCCTGCATTGCCTGACGCCAAGCAAGGTGTAGCATAGCTTCCCGGAATGATTTAGGCTCTAAGCCTTTAGTAACAGCTGCCAGAAAGCATCTATGTCTCATAGAAAAGTTATTATAATTCAAATAACAAGCTATATCAAAGGGCGTACCTGAAGAACACTCTGGAGACGGGGAAGCAGTGGAAGAAGGGGGGTCTATATTTGTATGAACAATAGTATTTGTCACAAAATCACAAAGCCTGGTAGACGGGAGCTTGGTGCGATAACCTCGACCGAAAACCTCATTACCAGAAGTAGTACCGGAAGCCGAAACTGAACATTCAATTTCAGGCACAACTGCTGCCACACGGTCCTGAGCATCATCACTATGCCCAGCACCATCATGGTGCGGGTCCACAACAATATCAGGGGAAAAGAGGGACTCCTCATCCCACAAGACAACTTGAGAAAAATAATGTTCCCATTGCAGTTTGTCAGAATCGGGAAGGGTCTCAACATATGGAAATTGATCCTCAACAAAGACAACATACCTACTGATAAAAAAATTACCAGTCTCCAAGTCATAAAGATGCCAAGCTTTCTTACCAAAAGGGTAACCAACAAATATGCATCGCCGAGAATGAGAATCAAACTTATCTTTCACACGAGGACGATTAGCAACATAACATAAACAACCAAAAACACGCACATGGTCATAAGAAGGAGGAGAACCATATAAACACTCATAAGGGGTTTTGCCATGTAATACAGGAGTGGGAGTAATATTGATAAGGTGAACAGCGGTAAGAACACATTCCCCCCAAAAGGACTTAGGTAATTTGACTTGAAAACGCAATGCCCGAGCCACATTGAGCACATGACGATGTTTACGCTCAACACGACCATTCTGTTGGGCAGTGTCAACACAACTAGTTTGGTGTAAGATGCCCTTTTTAGCAAAGAAAGACTTCAAACTCAAGAATTCTTGACCATTATCACTACGAATCACTTTAATCTTTTTGTTAAATTGAGTTTTAACCATTGCATAAAAAGCACAAAGCAACTGGCTAACCTCATATTTACCCACCATCAAATACACCCAAGTAGCACGAGAACAATCATCCACAATAGTAAGAAAATACCTAGCATTGCCACTAGATAACGTTTTATTTGGGCCCCAAATGTCACAATGTATCAAATCAAAAATATCAGCTGCATTATTCAAACTAACTGGAAAAGAGTTACGGGGTTGCTTGCCCATAAAACAAATGCAACAATCAAAATCACAACCATTATTTGAAGTTCGACTACTAATTACACCGGGCAAAGAAGAAACAACTTTCATGGATGGGTGACCCAAACGGCGATGCCATAACATACGTGCATCTGAAATACTAACTTTATTTGCTTGAGAAGGATGACCACGGATCGACTGAAAAATATAGACCCCATTAAGATGCCATTTTTGTTGCTAATGTTGGGACTGCCCGCCAAAGCTCTGATACCATGTTAAAGATTAGTGAGTTTTGAGAAGTAAACGACACACCTTTCATTGAATGGGTTTACAAGACTATATATTACATAGGGTAAACCTAACTTGCCTAAAAACTTCTATCACAATAATACACAAAAGGAAAGTATATAAACATATAATTCTATTAACAGAAGAATTCCGTAATAGTTAACGAAGCCGAACCCTATTCTAACTATTGCTATCAATCAATATTGAGGCATATTTAATACATCAATAGTAAATTCACAAACCTTAATTAATTTTACCCACATTAAATATCAAACAAGACAACAATTTCTTTGTTCTGTAATTAAAGGCAAATACCTGTACGGCCAAAACTGCATTATCTGATTGTGCGTGGTTGTTGTTGTCGCACAACTCTCCATGTCCATGGAACCTCCAGACCTCATAAATTTTTTTGTTTACTGCAAAATTTAGACCAACTACCCCAAGTAATATCTTCACCACGATGACAATGGCGCCATTTTAGTTGCCATGGTAACCAGCTCATACATCTTCTGTTTCTTTCTTGTCGTTGTTCTATTACTTATTCTCCCTTTCCCTTCTATTCCCTTTCTCTAAGTACAAAGGCTAACAAATGAGACAATATTTTACGTTTTATGAATTTAATATATTTTATTTGTACTTTGGACTTTCTACTATTACTTTTTAATTTGTTTATTCATGTTATAGGCAAATTTGCCTATATACATGTTATCGTTTTATCTCATCTCCATTTGGGTCTGTTTGACATTTTGAATCGGTATTGAATCGATTTGAGTTTTGTAATGATTAGTTTCATTGGTGGATCGGGTCGGTCAAGTATCGGGTCGGGTAAATATTAAGTCTCAACATCTCGGCTTTTTTAAATTTGGGATTACAAAGTTTAAAATAATATAACTGCAATGCTCACAGTCAGATCCTTTCGATCGGTTTGGGTGGGATCATTTTGGGTCTGTTTGACATTTTGAATCAGTATTTAGCTGATTTGAGTTTTGTAATGACTCCCTTTTCTTTAGTGGATCGGGTTGGTCAAGTATCGGGTCGGGCAGATATTGGGTCCGGTCATCTCGGCTTTTTCATGTTTGGGTTAATAAAATTTGAAATATTATAGATACGACATTGTCAATCATTTCTCTTATCGGGTTTGGGTGGGATCATCTTAGATTTGTAAAACATGTTCGACGATCGGTACTTAATTAGTAGATTTGGGTTTTTTTTATGATTAGTTTCTTTGGCGGATCTAGAGTTAGCCATTGGGTGGTTCAAACCGGACCCGATCATGAACTGGCCCGCAAGAAAACTGGCTTGAACTGGTTTGTAACTGAACCGAGCTTGAACCAGCTTGAACCATGAACCAAGCCCGTTAAAAATAGGCTTGATAGTTGAGAAGACAAACTGACCCAGACCAATCGGTAAAATAGACCGTTAAAAGCCCTTAAGTGGACCACCCGCTTCGCCTTGAACCGGACCACAAAAAGGAACCGACCGGATTCGGTATTAGAAATTGCTTTATCCTTAGGTCTTTTTCATTCGTTTATTATTAATTAAAATTAAAATTCCAAATCGAGACACATTTCCGATTAAGAAAAAAGCAAAAGCCAAATCGGTGGGCCAACCCTGAATCTAACCGGAGTGACCTGGACCCTGAATCGAAGTGAAACATGGCCGAACCGGTTCTAAACCTGAATCGGACTGGGCCCGGAATCATGCTAAGCTAAACCAACCCGGAATCGGCCCAACCTGGTTCGTGGCTATGTCTAGGTGGATCTAGTTGGTCAAGTATCGGGTTTAGTGGACATTGGGTCCTACCATCTCGGCTTTTTTCATGTTTGGGTTTACATCATTCATTACAAGTTAGATCTAGTAATTATTTTTTTGTATAGTGGTAGTAGTAGTATTAGAGTTAGTAGAGATTATGTGTTTATTCGAGTTAGATCTCGAATATGTAGCCCAGATGTTGGTACGTAGTAGCCAGTGTAATAGTAGTAATAATGGTAGTAGTATAGTTTAAAAGTGAGAAAGAGTATGGAAGATAGAGGTAGGCCAAGATGGTTGATGTATTGTATACTTTTTTTTACCAGAAGAAGAAATAAAATATTGTGAGCAGATCTTCAAGAAATAGGATTAAAAAGAAAATGAGTTAATTTTCAAAAAATTGAGAGATTAATAGTAGTCTGCTACAACTACTAGAGTTGAGCCAAAGATGGTTAATGTATTGTATATCTTTTACCAAACAAAGGAATAAAACATTGTGAGTAGATTTTTAACAAAAAGTCTACCAGTACTACTGCTACTACAAATCATAATAATAACAATATTATTAAGGAAAAATTGATTTAATCAGTCTCAACAATGGGCGCCCTGACAAAAACAGTCCCAACTATCATTTATTTATTGTTCAATCCCAACTTTAACTCACTCTTTATACTGGTGGTCCGAGTGGATTGGTGACTTGCTAAACCGGTAAAAAAACGAATTAACCCTTCTTTTCCCTTTTTATTTTTATTTTCACCTGTTTCTTCTACATCCTCTTTCATTCTTTCTTTCTTTCTCCTCCCTCCTTCATGCCCTTCCCATGCCACTCCACCACCATACAGCCACCACCTGCAGCCCCCCATCCCTGTCCCAACCCCACCACCAGCCTAGTGCACCCCAAGCCTACCCCCACCCTCCCAGCCCACCCGCATCCCTTATCCCTAGCCCATGCCCCCACCCCACACCCAGCCCTCCGCACAACCTTCTCCCATTTCCCCACCCCAAGATTCGCCCCTACTGCGCCGCCCCACCCTCCGACCCCCACCCCAATCCCCCCGCATCCTCCCTCCTTCGATCTCGCTTCATCTTTCGGGTTTTCGAGAGGTGGTTTCGAAGGTGGTGGAGGTGTTTCGAGGGTGAGGGGAGGTGTTTCGAGGGTGATTTCGGGGGTAGGGGAGATGTTTTGTGGGTTTTTTCGAGGGTGGGGGTGGTGTTTCGGGGTGGTGTTTTGGGGGGTGGCGGCTAGGACCCGGACCTCTAAGGTGCAGGAAAATTGGACTCGGACCACGGCCGGGCCTGAGTGCAGCCAGGGTCCCAGGGGCTCTACAGGGTCCAAGCATATTTCTTTATTTTTGCCAAATCACCTTGTTTTAAACTAATTTTCCAAATAAAAGAACCCAAAGTCTTCCAAATTTCCAAAGTTCCAACAACATGCTAATGAATAAAGTGTCATTCTAATTTTGATATTGTACAGTTTTATAGTATGCATCAAGTAATATATCGATCTTTTACCAGAAAGGTGAGGCTAAAGAAAAACAAATAAATCTCATGGTGGCGTGAAATTCAGAAGTGTGGAAATTTGCACCAAAAATAATCATCAACCAATAAATCAATCAATTATCATCAAAACAATCATCATGCACATCTTCTAGTTTTCACCGACATTATCAAATAAGATAGATTGCATAAAATAATGGATGATTTCAACAAGAATTTTCGATTATTTTGGTCAATAATTTTGATCTGAAAAAAGGAGCTTCAATTTTTTGTATGATGGCGAGGAGATGATGGCGTGAAGATGATGGCGAGGAGATGATGGCGTGAAGATGATGGTGAGGAGATGATGGCGTGAAGATGATGGCGTGAAGATGGTGGTGAGGAGATGATGATGGTGGCGGCACGCCGGTGACTCGATGAGTGGTGTGTGGGGACCCCCCTCTCTTTCTCACTAAGTCGGGAGCTGGGAGTCGTATGACTGAAAATAGGAAATAGGGTTTCAAAGTGAGTGGGTGTGTTTTAGTGTTTAGAAAATTATTTTGTTTTAAAAATAAAAAGGTAAAACTTATATATTAAATAAGTTTAGGGTCTAAGGGTCGGGTATGGGTAGGGTGCAGGTCTGCAGAATATCAGGACCGGACCCGACCCCGAAAATTTCACTTGGACCCCGGACCCGGGAGTGCCGAAAATATTGGACCCGACCCTAAAATTAGGGTCGGATCTAGTAAGTCGGGACCCATGCCCATCCCTAGTGGCAACGGGACATGAGAGGGAGTTTTAGGGTGGAGGAGGGGGTGGTGGGGCGGGGGGTGGTTTCGAGGGCGGGGGGGTGGTTTCGATAGCGGGGATGGGTGGCGGAGGAGGGACGGAGTTTTGGGGACGGGGGAAGAGGGTGGCGGGGGAGGTAAAGGAGTTTTGGGGACGGGGGAGAGGGTGGTGGGGGAGTGGTGACAATTAGGGGAGGTGGGTGAGGGGGTAATGGGGTGGAATGGGAGGGGTTGGGTGGCGGGGAGAGGAGGAGGAGGGAACACCGAAGGAAGGAGGGAGGAAAGAGGAGGAAGAAAATAGAAAAAATAATAATTTTGGGGACAATATACGTGCTACTGACGGGTTGTAAACTCTCTTTGGGATTGCTTATTATAAAATACCATTTAAAGTTGTAGTGGAATAATAAAAACGATAGTTGGGCTTCTTGTTGGTCGGGCGCCGTGGGATTAATTAAATCAATTTTTCTATTATTAATGGTATTTTTATTTTTATTAATATTAATATTATTAATAATAGTATAATAATGATAATAATAATTACTATAATAATAATGACAATAATAATAATAATAATGATAATGATAATGATAATGATAATAATAATAATATTAATAATAATAATAATAATAATAATAATAATAATAATTATTATTATTATTATTATTATTATTATTATAATTATAAATACGTTAGTAAGATACTACTCCATACTACTATTACATTATTACTCGGTATTAACTAGAATTATTGCTATAAGTGAAAATAAGTTAAGCACTAGATACATAAATGTCACTTCATATACTACAAAATTATATATTGAAATTCAAAGCGTTTGTTCGTCATATCTAATCAAGTTCTTCCTTGATTGCAACAATTTGGTTTTTTGAACTATTCACAAATCATGCTTTGACCATCTTTGCTCATGTGAATCTTGCTAGTTTTGTCTCAATATATATTATGAAGATGTAATTTCTATTTTATAATTTTAAATGTATTGATGGTTATAATATTGTATTTGTAAACTTGTAAATAACTCAATTGCAACTAATGAATTAAGTAAATATTATTCTAGAAGATTATATATATATATATATATATATATATATATATATATATATATATATATATATATATATATATATATATATATGTTAGTACTTTAAATCAATTTTTTTACATCACTCTCATTTGCCTCCCTTTAAACGTTGCTATCATCTATTTTGTGTACTTGGAGATGGCCTAGCATCACCTATAGAATAAGGCATAAATGATAGGCAATAACGATCTTCCTAATTTCTCTACTTGTAAAATAATCATAATTTTCACTTGGGGTCATTAACAAAACTTCCTATTTCGGGATAAGAAGTTGGTGTGAAGTTACAAGAATTTTCATGTGCAAGTCCAAATCAGTACACTAGTAGCAAAATAATAATGGCCATAAAAAAAATTATGTCAACATGTGTTTTTTTGGCAACGGGCAAAGAGAAAGAGCGCTACAATCTCTTTCACCCTTCAGAAGCAAGCTTGTGCCCCTCATCGACATACTCCCTCGCAACCTTTAAATATTGACACCAAGGAAGGGACAAAGCCACCTCCATTATGTTGAGAATCAAATTCCTTACATATTTATCTGACAAGTAAGGATTTTTCAAATAACAAACTACTTCTTTCGAGTTTTTCCATACGATAGTAGCTCCGTTCAACGAACGAGCCTCCTTTAGCTCACTCCAGATTGCCAAGAGCTCAATCTATAGTGGAGAGTTTGAGAAAACTACTTTAAAGTGATGTTCGCACCCGTCGCCCATATTGAAAATCCAACCAATACCAGCCCTAGCAGCTCTAAAACATTTGTCCTCTTTCCAAGATCCATCTACCCGGAAAAAGAGATATTAGAGTTGCTTGAGCCATTGCCTACCCTCCAGCACATATCTTCCATAGTGGGGATATTGAGATTCCTTGGTAATCCGTTCTACAACCCTTCCATTCAGCTCCTTCCTTTGCTACTTGCTTCCAATCGATTTTACCCATCACTCGCTGCATTCATTAGCTAACAAGATAATTCTACTCGAATTCATAATTAAAATCGAATTCATATTCAAATTCTTGCACACAATCTCATTAAGATGCAGTCAAATCCCCCATAAATGAGAGACAAGGATCTGGACAACCATTTCACCCTCTTCTTTCTTATTTAGGAAGAAAAACATGATGTTCTTGAGCCAAAGGGGAAAATCTAACTCCATCGCCATCTCCATATTAAGACCTATGTTGGAAGCTTTCCAATTGCGTTTAACAAACTCACAGTCTCTAAAAAAATGCCCCGAGCTTTCAGACGACTTATTTAACAGCTCGTGTTCCGTTAACAGCTTAATTAGAATTAAGTGCAATGGAAGCCTGATTAGCTAAACTCGGACTATCACCATGGCATCATCTAATGGAAATTGGATGATATAGCGAGATTCAACATACTTACATAAGAAAGTGTTGAGTCCCCTAGGTTTTGAATGATGACAAACAGCTGCAGGGAACAATTGTTCTTTTCAGGTGTTTATGAGCTGTTAGGAAACAGCTGGGAAACTAACTGTTCCTGACTGTATACGGAAACAGTCAAAAACTATTTGCTACGCTATGACGTTTCTTGTGTAGCAAACAAGTTTATTCCAAGACTTGAAGTTAGGAGGGCCTTCTTGAAGATGTTCGAGGAAAAGATAAAGTATTGCATTGTTAGTTCAAGGGAAGCTTCAAGAATTGAAGTGCATGAAGATTGTATTGGACCTTTCATTTGATTCATCTTGGTCTTCATATAATATTTGCGTAGGACATTCTTAGTGGAATTATTTGTGGTGTTCTCAATGTGAAACAATAGGGTTTTGAATGTGGGAACCAGTTGTTTACATATTCAAAACACTACTAAGCAGGGTAACATGTTTGGGTACCAGTAGTGGTGTCAATTCAAGTTATCGATCAGGTTTTGGGTTGACCCACGCCGAACCAAGTCAGACCCGGACAAGTCATGTTTATGCTAGTCAGTACCCTGGGTCGGGATCGGTCAGGTTTTGTTCATCTGGGTCGGTCACATTTGAATCATCGAATTGCCGAGTGCGAGACATGTCTGGGTCGTCCCATTTACAAGTCGATCCATTTCCGGTTTCGATCGTCCGTGGACATTTTTTAGCCGGGTTTGCGTAGGTCGTATTTGGGTTTCATGTAGACTGGGGTCGAGTCAAGTTTGCTCGGGTTGAATCGCTTATGACCTTAGTTCGATCATTGTGAAGCATCGGGTCTATTAGTTATTGAACGTCAATTCGACTTTGGTTAAACTCCGGATTCGGATCATTTTATTTCATGTTGTTAACTTCTTTATCAACTAATTATCACTTATCAAATAGTTTCAAGATCGAGTTATTATACATTGACTACTATAAAGGTATGATCAAGTTCAATTTTGTAATGGATTTTGTAAATAAATCATATTATTAAAAGTATTAAGATCGACATATATATATATATATACATACACATACATGTGTGTGCGCGAGAAATATATAGATGATAACGAAAAACTAATAAAAATACTATATTATTTACCGTCATGTTTAGTATATTCTCTTAGTCAACTGCGTACGTGTTTGGGCTAGTCAACTGCGTAAAACCACTCTAATATATAAATGAGTAGAAGGACTCTTGATATGTTCTAATATTATAACCAACGGCAATAATAACGACTATACCATCAATTCTCAGGTTTATATAATTGACTCTATTATTATAAGCATTATAATTGAAATATAAGTTTGTGAATAACTATGATGATAATGATAACAATAATAATAGTAAACATAAATTATAAGAAGTCACTATCAACTCAATGAAGTTCATATAAGTTATATCATTACACTATAAGTTCACTTAAACATATATAATCGAACTATTACATAATTGAGTGATAGTTGTATACGTAACACTATAAGAAATCTAGCTTAATAAGTAATTAAATAACCATAGAGCTGTAGAGCTAGTAACTTAACAGGAGACATTGAATCAAATTATTTCAATAACATAGTTTGTTATAACATATAGGGAGGTTTGTTAAATTACTATAGCGTTTTGCATATTAACAATATCTTAATCGACTAAATCTTATTGCTTAGCTTATTAGCACGATCTTGTTATGAAGTAAAATTACATATACTATCAGGTTTGTTATAACTTAAGTTAACTAATTAAGTGAATATAAGCAAAAATTTGAATATATATTTCAAAACATTTTAAACAACAACAATAATAATAAATGTAAAATTGATAGATTAAAGAGTAATCACTTTATGGATATGTTGATTATATATTGATAGATATGTAAAATCAAACAAAGAAATAAAAGATCATTTCATCCAAAGCCGTCGATCAAAATAAACCTCTAGCTTAAACCTCATTCATACTATAGCACATCAATATAATTATATTGTTATACTATAATTCACGTAAATGACTATAATCAAAATATTTTTTAAGCAAGTAATAGTTGTATAAGTAATATTCCAAGAAGTATAGTTTCATAAGTAATGACCTCAGAGCAAAATAACGAGTATAACTATTTGCTGGTTAGCATTTGTGCTCATTACATAATAAAGATTCAAGCTAATTTTTCAAGTATATATTTATATGATTGGTTTATTTGTTTTATGATATGAATCTTTCTTATTCCCTAATTAATTTACGATAAATGAGACAATGAGGTAATTGACATGAGCAAATATCAATTAAATGAATGATATAAATTATGAAAATTTTAATTACTACATAAATAATTATGATTATAAGTTAAAAATAGGGTTATAATATAGGGTGTGAGGTTTGGGGTTTAAGGTTTGGGGCATGGGGGTTAGTTGTTTTGGATAATAATTCAATAATTTAATAGGATTTTTTTGTTTTCTTAAGATAAAATCCAAAACCAACTAAGGGGAAAAATCTAAATCGTTAGATCATCACAATCAATGGCATATAAGAAAACAATACAAAGCACACGGATCATAAATATTAACCGTTGGATATATATAAGCCATAAAACAAACTGAACCGTTAGATCGTTTCCTAATCTACAAGCTTCTCCTTCATCTCTCTCCTCAAAACCCATCTCTTCCTAGTGTTTCAAATTCATGTTCTCACTCCTCTCTCACCAAGTCACCACACCATCCGCTCTCCTCAACTCCAACCACACCGCCCCACCCACCCTCCTCTCTCTCATTAAAATCCTAATTCTCTCTCCTCACGATCGCAAATTCTTTGTTTTCCACTGTCTAAATCTGTTCAAACATTTTTTCTCTCCTATTATTTCAGTTTTGGTTTGCTAATTCAAGGTTCGTCAAATTTCAGAATTGATTGTTTCCAATTTCTTGATTTTGTTAGGGTTTTATGCTTTTCGCAGTGAATTGTTGGATTTGAATTACTCGCCGTTCTTTTGATTCTAATTTTTTGTTGTTTAATTTTGTTTCAGGTGAATTAAATATCGTCAAATATGTTTTACTGACTTTTTGGTGTTAAATGTCGTGATGCAGCTACTACTGAGACTACTTTATCTACATTAGAGAAATTGAATGAGGTTAAACTTTTTTTTTTCAACTTATAATCGTATTATCTTTAGTTGAAAAATGGGAGCCAACAACGAACCCACCCCACCGTCTTCTCTCCTCTCTCAGCATTCCATCGCTCAACCACCATCTCAATCTCCACCACCCTTGCTCCAATTTTCAACGAAGAACAGAGGCTCCGTCAAACCGTCACTATGCTGTGTAACCACCACCCCAACACCAAAGCTTTCTTTGTTCTCCGTCGCAACACCGGCTCGTTGCAACATCGAGGCGAATTTCAAAATCAAACTCGATTCCACCAATCCTTTGCTCGTTTTAGATCTAGGGTTTCAGGTTTTTCGTTTTATTTTTTTAAAAAATTTCGAGATTGTTCATTAATTTGTGGATCTAGCAAGGGTTTGGTTTCGATATTGTAAATAGAGAGTTGATTAATTTGCGTTTTTAAGGTTTATTTCGAAATTTTTTTTTTATTAATTTCGAGATTGTAATTGTTATGTAATTTTGCTAATTGTATTTTGTTTCTTTTGCGGTCTAATGTGTAATTTTTTTGGTAATTTTGGAGTTTCATTTGTGTAATTATTTTTATAATTTTTAGTTATTAATCAGTGTTTAGTTTAATTTCATATTTATTTGGATTTATTCGGTAAAAAAAAATATTTATTTGGATTTAGATCCTTGTATGTGTGTTAGATTTAGTTAGAATTGTGTTACGATGTCAATTATTAATATATCAAGAGTGAAAGAGACTCACTTGCCTCTCTTTCGTAATATATCAATTATTATATAGATTTTTATATGTATCAATTGCAACATATTAAAATATCATGTCATAAAAAAAATATTTCTAAGTAGTACCAACTTATAAATAGTTATAAAGGAATGATATAGTCTATAGGATTGATATACCAATTTATAATAATTTTGTGGGTTGGGTTTAGTCATCCAAATAGGTTGGTTTGAAAAATTCGATTAAATAAGGCAGATATTATTTTATCTGGTTGAATTCAGGTCGGTCATAAACAAATCTGATTGAATCGGGTATTTACTAGGTCTGGTCGGGTTTTGGGTTTAATATCTGGTTTGGTTACTGTTAGGTTCGGGTTTGAATGCAGGTCTGTGTGGTCAGGTCAGAATATGATATTGTTGGGTGCCGGTCAAGTCTAGGTATTCTCAGGCCAGGTTTCGATCGGGTTTGAGGACCGACCCTCACACGTCGAAGCCAGGGTTGAAGTCGATTGATGTATCGAGTTGGCCCATTGGCCAGGTCTGTTTCTGACACCACTAGGTACCAATTACTTTGTAAGGTGATTTTAGCTAACTATTTTAGAAAAGATTTTCGGATAAATATTTTCATAAATACTTTTCAATAAAACGTTGCCAGTCTTTAGAATCATAATTTAGTATTTTCTTGCGTTAAGCGTGTGTATATCGTGGATAGTATCTTTCCCTCGAGAAAGATATTGTTCAAGATATACTTTCCTAACTTAAGAAAATCATATCTTTGATATCTTGAGTTAGGGCACACTCAAAGGTTAAACCTTGGTCTATTAATATTGAATAATGATTCTACATTACCCTTGATGCTCTCCCGGATTTTATCGAGTAATTTTGATAGCTTTCACAGAGAGAACAGTTCAACGGTTTCCAAAAATGGAGTACGCATTTCATAGAGATTTACATTACTCTTTGTTTGCTTTGTTAGAAAGCGTGATTTAAGAGAAATTAATTGTATTGAATCTCTAACATAGGGGTTAGAGGTTGGGTAGCGTTTGTAAGTTCAATCGCGAGTGCTTTTGAGTTCAAGTGCGAAGTAGCACATTAGAGTTAGTGTGGGGTGTGCTGTTTCCCTGGAGCAAGGGAAGTAGCAGAGTGCGAGAGTATTTTTGTTTTTTCAGAGTTGATTAATAAGAAAACTAACGTAGGAGGACGTAGGCCTTTGTTTGGCTGAACCTTGTTAAATTTAGTGTGTTCTTTACTACTTTCGAGTTCTCTTCGATCTCTTCGAAAGCGGCGAACATACCACATTCTAAAATCACTGAGTAATGGCGGTGCCAAAAAGATGAAGAGACGAAACAAAGAAGGAAGAGACGAAACGAAGAAGGAAGAGATGAATTCTAAAATACTTGGTGATCAAACGAGGAAGGAAGATACGAAGACGAATTCATCATAAGGTGCCTATCCTTGGAGATCTGTATCTGCCGCCCTTTTTTTGTAAATTTTAGTTTATCTTTATTCGATTATTTTAGGGTTTAGTTTTGTAATTTTTTTCGATTTTATTTCATTTATAATTTAGGTTTTAGCTTCGTTTTTTCGTTCGATTTAATTTTTTTTCTTCCTATTTTCCAGTTTCGTATTTGTAAATTGGTAGTCTGTTTTTTTTTTTATTTTTTATTTTTGCCATATGTTTTTTCATTTATTTCATTTTCTTATTTGTAAAAGGAGCCTGTGAATTGTAATTTGTTGTAATTTTCATTTATTTTATTTGTAAATTGTAATTTTGGCTGTGAATTCTAAAACCTTTGCATCTCTTTCTTTCCCTCCTTTGGCGAGATTTTTTTTCAAAAATTTACATTGGGGCTAACTGATCCGGTTCTGATGCAAAATCGGACCAGCTAACATAAGAAACTGATCCGGTTTTGAACCGGATCAGTTGACATTTCCTATCAGATCACCCCCACCCGCTCCGGTCCAAAGCCGAATCTGTAAGGCCTATTTTGACCAGAGCGGTTGACGTTTTTTCCACTCTAGTGTTCTCAAGGGATTTAACTCCAACTAATAATGGCTTCAAAGCACCAACAAAGGCCCTAGGTTCTAGATATTCAAGTGTACAACAATAATATGTGAGAAAACCTAGCTTATAAGAAGAGAAAATCGAAGAAAAACAGAAGAAACTCGTTTACTGGCTGGGACGCAGTAACTGGGGAAATAGAGAGAGTATGGTGTGTGCTTCTGAGCAGCTGGGTTTATATTAAGTGAAGCATGAGGTGGGAGTGAAGTACAATATGTTAGGATCCTGGTCAAATCTTTTGATCGGTTTGATGTAAACAAAAAAAGGGGTCATTGCAGCTAATTAAGCTAGCTGCTGCATCAGCAACACTAAAGGAGTTAAATGGGAAACCCTCTAGGATGGGAAACCTATTAGTGGTTTTTAATTTCTGGATTTCATTCCTAATTAGCATATTAATCCATAAATTAGGGATCCACTTGGTTTAAACCTTGGTATTTAAGGCTTTAAAAACATGATTCCAACATTACCTGATAAGAACTTCAACTCTATTTCAATAAACTCTAAGAATATGGCTCTTATAACTTAATATTATATCTAATTGTCCTTACCTTATCTTAACTTTATTAAGAATACATAATGCACATATACATTCTTGATACTCATGAAAACAAATCATTCAAATAATATAAGACTTTAGAATACCACGTCCATCAAGATCATGAAATACTCCAACTTATTGCCACTTACCACTATTTAAGTTTTAGGGTCTAACAACTTATAAATATTAATAGGTCTATTACATACTACTCCCCTTAATAAAGTTTTGTCCTTGAAATTTATGAATATTATTTAATCAAAATAATTGGGGATATCGACTTTTCATGTCCGATTCTTTTTTCCATGTTGCTTCTTCAACGCTATGATAGGACCACAATACTTTTACGAGAGGAATAGTTTGATTTCACAATACTTTCTCCCTTCGATCAAGCATTTGAATAGGCTTTTCTTCATAAGTCAATGATTCATCAAGTTGGAGTAGTTCGTACTGTAACACATGAGACGGATCGTGTATATATTTCCGCAATTGAGAAACATGGAATATATTATGCACCTTTCCAAGCTCCACCGATAATGCTAACTCATAGGCAACTTCTCCAACTCGACTCAAAAATTCATGAGGTCTAATATATTTCAAACTTAGTTTTCCTCTAACTCCGAATCATTTATCCTCTGGGTGGGTGATACCTTTAAAAATACTTTATCGCCCATCTCAAATTCTAACTTTCGCCTTCTCTGATCTGCATAGCCTTTCTGCCGATCTTGCGCGACTTTCATCTTTGCTTGAATTGTTTAGAGCTGGTCCATTGTTCATTGTACCATATCAGGTCCAACTGGAGCTCCTTTACTTACATCTTCCCAACAGATAGAAGTGTCACATCTCCTTCCATACAATGCTCCATAAGGGGACATTATCAGGGCCGTCCCTGAGCCTGGGCAGGAGGGGCGCCCGCCCAGGGCCCAGGGAGAAAAGGCCCAAATTCCTGTTTTGCAATATGATATTTGCGGATAAATAAACTGCATGCATTTTATTTATTAGGTATAGTGTGTTAGCTCCTTGGTTTACTAATTGACATAAGGATTCCATTGTATTTATCAACTCAGGTTCGAATCCCGCGCATAGGCGCTTTTGTTTTTTTTCTTTTTTGGTTTTCTTTTTGGTTTCAATGATTTTCAAATTGCTTCAGTTTCCTATTTTCTCTTTTTTTTTTTTTGGTTTTCTTTTGTTTCCAGTGATTTTACATAGCTACTTAATCTTTAGTAAGTGGTTTTTTTTTCCTTCTCATATAGAGTAACTATGTCGCTTTTGCTATTTCATACCCCCTTCGATTTTATATGATTGTCACTATCTATGTTTACATTGTTCTTTGACTCTAGTTCGATTATAAAGTTACTAATATACAAGAACAAATGTTAATATGAGATGTTATTAAATTTATATCAATGTATATTACATTCAACACATTCTGTTTTACAAAAATAATTGTACGGATCAATAAAGTAATAAGATAGTCAAATATATTAGATGTTAATAAAAAAACGCGAATGTCACGGTGGAATTGTTCAAAAAGTGAGGGGTCGTTCAGTCGTTCTATTGTTTCCTTTTTCTTTTTACATAATTCAAACCCATAAAAATATTTAAAAAGTAATCTAAAAGGCCAAAGCGATTAATCCAAAACCCATACTTCAGCTGACAACTCAATGTAGAGGTTGACGTGATAAATTTAAGAAGCAATATGACTTAATTTAGGAAGACATGTCATAAAAATATAACCAATAACCATTAGTCCAGTGGATATCTTATATAAAATGTAAGTTTAAATAAATCCAGATTTCATGAGTTAAGAAACCCATATTCAACCGAACTTTGACCATTAATATGTCAAGAATAGTAGTTGACATTGGGGAGGGCCCATTTTTCTTAGCTCGCCCAAGGCCTTCAAAATGTCAGGGACGGACCTGGACATTATGATGCTGCTGTCTGAACTACAGTTGTAATAAAATTCGACCTGTGACAATCGAGCTTCCCATGACTCATGAAATTCTAGTATACAGGCTCAGAGCATATCTTCTAGCGTATGTGTAGTTCTTTTAATAGTGTGTTTGTCTATCACTGGATGAAATGCAGTACTAAAGTCCAGTTTAGTTCAAAATGCTTCTTGTATCCTTTCCCACAAATTTAATAAGAATCTTGTGTCCCTGTCAGAGATTATTGTTTTCGAAAATCCATGCAGGCGAACTATATCTCGAACATATGCATGCATTTGCAATTCGCTTCAAATTCCAAGTAGTCTTCATTGCAATATACCTGGCAATCTTAGTTAGTCTGTCAACAATCACCCAAATCGAACCGTTTTCAGTTCTCGATCTTGGAAGACTAACACCAAAATCCATCGAAACAGACTCCCATTTCCACTCTGGAACAGGTAAAAGTTGTAACTCTTTAGGTTGTTACCCCTTGTCGAGTTTCACTTTTTGACAAGTCAGGCATTTTGCAACAAACCTATCAACATCCTTTTTTAATCCCTTCCACCAAAAGTATTGTTTTATTTCTTGGATTAGCTTATCTCTTCTTGAGTGTATCGAATACGTACTATTATGTGCTTTGCCAATAATCTTTCTTTCAACTCTGGATCATTTGGAACACACCATCCCCGTTTCATTCTAAGGCTATCGTCTCCATAGACCTTAAAATCCATTACTTCTCCTTTCCCTATTTTATTTCTTATATTTTCTGAAAATGGGTCTTGTCTCTGTTTCTCCTTGATCTCGTCATATAGTGTAGGGGTTATTGTAGGCGTGTTTTTATTACCTACGCGGGATGAACGCGTATTTGACTACCTTATTTTGAAGGTTTTAGTTTTGAAAATGTTTTGAAATAAAGAAGTCGCCAACAAGTCTTTAAAGGAAGACTCATGAAGCTAGCTAGTTGGATTTGAGACATCTTAGGGACATCTTAGGAACTTGTCCAATGTAGATTTCCCTATCATGACTTCATAATCGGTCACTGAACAAAAGATTGTGTTCGGGGTCGGGGTACGAATATGATCAGGAATCAAATTTGCCCATTATTGACCTCTACTTAATACGATTCATGTATATATTTATGCAAATATATAGATACATAATATGTTTATGCATTATAAAAATTAATATATTTTAGTTCGTTAAACACATAAAAGACTAATTGTTAGTGACATGTTATTTAAGCAATCAAATTACAGGGAACATAGTCCAATTATCCAAATTATCTGCATCTAGCATTCGAACATTTAATTAAGTCTTTGATTAGCAAAAATAAACATGTGAGTTGATGAAAGCATTAAAAATACAGGCATGCATATGAACTATAATGTATAGATATATATAAATACAAGATATTAGAAAATAATGTATAAAAGAGCGTTAATTGCTTTAAGGATCTACATCATGACAAGTAGATTATTAGTAAAATAAGGTATTAATTTGAATTGACCATTAGGAATTATATCTTTGTCACCTGGATTTTGAATAAGGATCTATCGACCTGGAAGCTTGAAATATGAGATTAATCGAGATTCAATGTGTTTGAATGAGTTTGAAGTTTTTTCTTAGTATGAAGTATATGTAAATGTCGTTGTAACGTCGTGTTAAAAGTGTATGTGAAACTCTCTGAAAATCTTATATGAAAGTTCATCCAACGTTCGTCGAAAAGCCATGATACTTATAGGAAAACAAGCCCCAAAATCACATGGAGACAATAAGATTTAGCCTGTGCTAGGCGCACGGCCATGCGCCTGGCGCATGCTTCATGTGTCAGCGCACTATACTTCGCGTTCTTGTGTTTCGCTGACTGTCTAAATGCTATGCATGCACATCCTGGTGCGCGGGACGCAACGTAGATATAAGTGGTTTTCCCAAATTAAAATATACCTTTTATCCTTTATTAAATATTATCTTTCAAGTTCGAAATCAGGTATCTTAAGGAATATAAATCAGATTTACATAACATATTTTGATTTGGAAAATATTTATTAATTATGAGGAATAATTTAATTTATTAAAAATACATTTAATTATCATGAATAATTAATTGGGTTTTTAAAAGTGGGCTCATTATCATTTTAAACAAATAAATAGTCAATATCACCACTGAGTTTACCTTTTCTAGTTTACCTTTTCTTTTGTCGTGATATATTGCTGCGTATGGGTAAAACCGCAGCAATATTACCGCAGCAATAACCATTTATTCTACTAGTGAATATGGGGCTTAGCTCATTTGATTCCTCTTTCTTGGAACCGAACCAATTAGGCCGACGGTATGTTTCATTATTGGGTACTATATGGGGAGATACGATTATGTGTCTACAGTTACACTAATGGCACTTAGAACATTTTCAACTTCCTCGTTTCTCACAACTTGCAGATCTATTCTTCTCATATCCTCATAGATTTCATGAGGTACAAATAACAATCCATTCACTTCTTTGGAGCCTTCCCACTCAATGCATCAGCCACCTTATTAGCCTTCCCTAGGTGATAGTGCAAATCAACATTGTAGTCCTTTATGAATTCCAACCATCTTTTTTGTCTCATATTCAAGTCTTTCTGTGTGAATATATATTTCAGACTTTTCTGATCAGTGTTAATCTTACACGGTATGCCATATAAGTAGTTCCTATATAATTTTAACGCAAAAACGACATCCAATTCTAAATCATGCACTTGATAATTCAATTCATGTGGTCTCAATTGGCTTGATGCATAAGCAATAGCCTTTCCTTTCTGCATAAGCACACATCCTAACCATATTTTGATGCATCACTGTAAATTTCATATTTTTCTTTATCAATCGGTAAGGTCAAAATCGAAGCGCTAGTTAATCGTCTTTTCAATTCTTGGAATGTTGCTTCACATTTCTCATACAATTAGAATTTTACATTCTTCTTTACCAAGCAAGTGATAGGCTGAGCGATTTTTGGAAAAGACTCTACGAATTTTTTATAATACCCTGCTAACGCCATAAAGCTTCGAACTTCTACAATGTTCGTCGGTGCTGGCCAATCCACGATTGCCTTAATCTTCTATGGGTCAAGAAACACTCCTTCCTTAGTAATTATGTGACCTAAAAATGCCACTTTGTTTAACCAACATCGTTGCTAAATGCAACCTTCATTTACTAAACACAACCCTTTGAAATACCCAAAAATATCCCTTTTTCCCATAATCCCCCTTTCTCTCTCCTCTCTCCTCTTTCCTCTTTCCTCTCTCCTCTTCCGCTTCCTCTTCCTCTTCCTATCTCGTTGCCCCTAATCTGCTAGATAAAAATTTCATCCAAATTTTACCCAATTTCCTCCCATAATTTCACCTGTTTTTTCGTTTGAATCCATCTTATAGCAAATTTTACCCAATATATACCCATTCATGGTGAATTTGAAGCGATTTCGAAGTAAATCTTGAAGGAAATTTGGGTCATATTCAGCAACAATTTTATCAAGATTTGTTTTTTTTTTTTGGAATTTCCAATAAAATATGGTAGTATAATTTAAATCAATAGCATTACCCAATTTTGGTTTGGATTTTTATACAATTTCATGAATGAAATGGGCGTAAGCCTTTTTAATTTTATATGAATTTTGACTCTATTCATATGGATTGAATGAAGTGGTAATTGCTACTTCTTTAGGATTAAATGAAATTATAAGAAAAAATTGCAGAGATTGACTGAAATTGAAGCATATTTTTTTCATTCAACTGGGATGAAATAGCATTGATCGTTTCTTTTACCTGGGATGAAATGGCAGTGGCCATTTCTTGTAGCTTGGTTAAAATAGCATAATCTATTTTATCTACCTCTCACAAAATTGTTGCCATGAAGTAAATGAACAATTGCGAACTCTTGTTAAACTTTATGGTCTGAAATGAAACTTGGTCGAGAAAGCAAAAGCCCTGTTATTCAACAATTTAATTAAATCTTGCCCATGTTTTTTATCAATATATATACATATATATTGTTTTTGAAAACTGTTTTCTAGTTCTAATTATCTAACACTCAGTAATGGGATTCCATCTCGCAATTCCATATTGATTAATCTGTGATTTTGCTTTCATATTCCTTTGTGATATCAACTTTGAAACAATATATTTGGTTCCAATGTTGACAACTAATTAGACTAATGCCACCATTAGCCTATAATATACTAATAAGAATTTGGGTTGCATAATATTCAAGTATATCGAACTCACATTTGTAGTTATTTAATTTTGACCACGTACAAAATCTACAAAATATAATGACACCAAACCAGCATCTAATATAAAAGGTAGGAAAAACAGTTAGAGATCATAAATCAAAGCAAAATGAAATCTACATATTTGTTTGTCGACATCTTTCATCCTGCATCAATTCACTCTTAGGAGTCAGTAATTAACCTGTTTCATACAAGTAGCACAAAACAGGTTCATACATTTCATACAATTTGCACGAAACAACTTAATCGGTTTCTTATGGATTGTATAAAACAGTACCGAATATTTCATATGTATTGCACAAATTGGCAAAATTCCAAAAAAAATGAATAACTTACATTACATTGAAGTTCGTTTAGGTAAAAATAAGCATCCATTGAATATAAAATTCAATATTAGTCATTTAATCTCTTGCAATTTATATTTCTTTAAGTATGGAAGAGAGGAGGAGAGAAGTTTTTTTTCCTGAGAGAATAGGAAAATAAGAGTTTTGAGGGATGCGTTTAATAAAGTGGGGTTGCGTTTAGTAACCCTCTTAACCAAATGTCATATTTACTCAACTTTTCATACAATCCCTTAACTCTTAAGGTCAACAATAATGTTCTCAAGTGCTCTTCATGTGCCTTTTCAGACTTCAAATATACTAATATATCATGAATGAATACAACAACAAACTTGTCCAAGTACGGTTGAAAGTATCTATTCATCAAATCCATAAATGTTGTTGGTGTGTTGGTTAACTCGAATGGCATACCAACAAACTCATAGTGACCACACCTTGTTTGGGATGTTGTCTTGGATATATCCTGCTCTGCAATTCCCATTTGGTGATAGCCGGATTGTAAATCAATCTTAAAAAGTACTACAACTTCTTTTAATTGGTCAAACAAGTCATTTATACGGGGTAATGGATATCAATTCTTGATTGTAAGCTTGTTGATTCCTCTATAATCTATGCACAACTGCATCGATCCATCCTTAGCTTCTTTTTCACGAGCAATACTGAGGCTCCCTAAGGCGATACACTTGACCTAATACACCCTTTCTTCAATAATTCTTCCAATTATTTCTTCAATCCCGCCATTTCTGCAGGGGCCATTTGATAAGGTGCCTTTGATACTGGTGTAATTCCATGTGCCAAATCAATATGAAAATCAACCACTCGGCTCAGTGGTATCCCGGTTAGTTCCTCTGGAAACACGTCTGAAAATACTCTTACTATAGGTATTTCATTCAACTGCTTTATTTCCTTTATGGTTTCAACAATATGACATAAATACCCTAAGCACCCTTGCCTCAAACGTCTTATTGCCTTCATAGCATATTCAACCTTAATTTACTGTTTTTCTACTATGTCCTATTTCCCCTTAATGTGTTCAATTTCACTTTTTGCCCATAAAACTCAAATAGAGCCTTATGTTTACTCAACCAATACATCCATAGAATTACATCATACAGTTTCAAATCAAATGATATAATATCAGCTTCTAGCTCATTACCTATTGTATTCACTAGACAATCCTTGTATAACCTATTACACCTCACCTTAGTCCAATCCGGTATATCTATTGAAAAATCTATCTTAACCGATTTAGGAATAGGATTTAGCTTTTTCAAGAAAGCATTTGATGTAAAAGATTTTGATGCTTCCGAATCGAATAACACATAAGCAGGAACATAATACATATGGAACATACCCGAAACTACAATACCTTTAATCTCCACTAAATCTGATGTAGCACCTTCTTCCTCTGTCATGGCATACACCTTGCCTACTACTCAACTAGAAGACCTCATATTTCCTCCACGGTTGTAGCGATTGAATCCCGCCTTGTTTCCTCCCTGTCGATTATCGGATATTCCCTGATTCCCGTGTACAACCCTACCATTCAATAGTACAATTCCTTGCCAGATGTCCAGGCTTTGTGCACTTATAACATATGGGTATTCCAGTACAAGTAAAAATTTCAACATGCATCTTCCCACATTTACTGCACTTCTCTAATTTTTCTTGCCTTTGAGTCTGATTTATCTATACTTGATTATTCCATCTTTCCACCCTTTGACGCTTATCATAATTCCCTCCTTGCTTATTCCCCCCTTATCTTCTTATTGGCTTCATCATCCTTTAGATAATTTTTTTTTCTAAAGGAAGATCATACAGTTCTTGATAGCTGTATATGCTTTTGGTACCTCAACTTCAGTCCCTCGAGAAATAGAGTCTTTCTAAAACTCTCAGTACTAACTAGCTCTGGTACAAACCTTGCTAGCTCCATAAACTTTATAGCTTAGTGTACAACAGACATAATCTACTGAAGGAGAAATAGAAACTCTGATTCTTTCTTCCTCTGCACTGTAGGTGGATAAAATATTTCCCTTTAATTCATCAAAAAATTCTCCCAAGTAAATTCGGGTTTAGTGGAAATTTCTTTATAGTTCTCCCAAGTAATATATCTACTGGGCCTTCAAAATAAAACGATGCAAGTTTAATCTCATGTTCTCCAGGCAATTCACAACTCCCAACACTTTTTCCATATAAGAGATCCAATTTTCAAATTTCACCGGATCAATCTCCCCATCATAAGTATTTGGCTTGTTGGCTGCTGCCATCTTATAAAATTTTCCTTCAGCATATACTTCTCGATTTACCCCTTGATTCTCTAAAATACTAAGTAATCGGTGATTCATTATCTCCAGGTGATTGATCCTTCCTTCCATCACTTGATTGGATGCAGATTGACTTATTGATCCAATAACCATAATTTCCTATTTGTTAAGACATCTTAAAGATTTTATGACGTTGAGAGGTCATGCATTCACATAGAACTATAAGTGAAAAAAATTCAACTCACATATATACATATTTATTTTATACATAACTAGTATTATAATTAGTATAAAATTTATACAAAAGTAAGCTACTAGGATTACTTCACACATTATGTACACATTTGTATAAAAAGGCTATAAGCCTATAAAAATATTCCCCTTACAAGCTAGATTTACCAAAATAAAACTTCTACAGAGACATACCTATCTTACATAGCTTATAAGGGTCTTAACTACCTTACCAGCGTTATACTACATAAGACACTATTATTGACATACTAACTATTTCAGTTCAACTTCATGGAATCATATGCATATCCACTATCATCGCTACTACTCCTGTTACCATCGCTCTCAAGCACATAGTCTAAATCCTGGGTAGAATCATCAACCTTGATCCACTCCTTTCTCATATGCGCTTTCCAAGCCCTCTGAATCGTCTTAATACTCCTAGTTCTCCTAGCCTTCTTTATTCAGCCCCTAATGAACTCATCTCTCTTCCTTTTCTCTTCCCTAAGCGTTGCACACTACTTCTCCATCTTTTCCATAATCTCCTTGTCATACTACTTCTTAGTTATAATCAATCCCTGCTCCCTACCCTCTTGATCTACTTCTCGAATCTTTTGGGTCACTTCTTCAACTGTTACCACCCAATGAACATTATTCTTATCAATATCTGATATATTAAATTCAGAATCCATTAACATCAAAGTAGCTAAATTGGGAACAAACAGAGCTAACTTCTTCTAGTAATACTCCTCCTGCAAAGAAATCCATGGCTCATATGAAGGTGGAGTCTTTATTATTATGAAGGATTGCACTTCAGGCTTAATATAAGGGTTAGATGTAGCTGGACCCATTGCTGCATTCCAATTCTCAATCGTTCTCTTTATAAAATCAACATGGGCAGTCGCATTGAGCCACTTGAAGGGAAAAGGAACCCACTTATTAGGCTCTTGCATACTTGGTACATACTTACCCACTTCCTCAAGAATCTCAACTTCGTCAATACTTTGACTCATCTGCAAAATAATGAATAGTTACTAGCTATCTAAATAACCTTATTACACATAAATGTAAAACAACATAAATTTCACAAATTCATATAGTTTACATGGCATTTTATATACCCATGTATCACACACATATTTCACTACCACATATCTGCACTTAGGCACTTCACATATTCAGACATCAGAAACAATTTCTTTAACCTTATTTTTTTACTCTGATACCATCTATAACAACAGGTGTTCCATTAATCAGCTTAATTATAATTAAGAGCCATAGAATCTTGGTTAACAAAGCTCGGACTATCACCATGACATCATCTAATGGACATTGGATGATATCACGAGAAACAACAAATTTACATAAGAAAGACCTTTATAAAACCTAACAGAGATTCTACAACCCTTATTGTTTAAATTTACTAATTTACATACATAACCTCGACTAACTAAGTCGGATTACATGAACTAGTATTCTAAGAACAACTCATTAGTACATAACATAAAGTTTGAGATCAAAAGCTATACTTTGAACATGAGCACAGAACAAGCAACACACTGCATATATGCAAGTCACCACTTAAGCACAACAAAAGTAGAGACACGAGCACATCGTATTTAGAAACCTGCATCAAATGGAATCACTTCTCCCCCAGCAGGAAAAGGTTCAAAGAACAAGTGTCAGCCAAAAAGCTGAGTACCAAGTTTATTACCATGTAAAACATACTTTATTGGTAATTTGCTTTCAAAATAATCAATGATCAACAAGCTAATTACATAATTAAGTCAATCAATATATGAATCAGAAACAAGATCATTATACTAAACATAATTCTTGGGAGAAAGAGAACGCGACAGATGGGACAAAGCCTACATCTCTTACTATGGGGGTCGTCACCAATCCTTTCCATTTTATATGGGCATTACCAATGCTAGTTCGGAGTTCATGTTCCAATTCCAATCACATATCATATTTAAGTTTCGCATTACTTGAATTCGCCCGATTATCGTTCCATAGAGCTATAGGCAGGTTTCATATAGAACCCTCAAGGTTCCTAGTCCATGGGGCACTGTTCATTACCTCATTGGTCGACTAAATAAGGCTACTTTCTCCATAAAATCATTCGATACTATGAATTACACAAGCTTATTGTAGATATATAATCGTGTCTCCCCATTTAACACCCAATGGTGAAACATACCATCGTCCTAATTGTTCCTGTCCAAAGGAAGAGCAATCAAACAAGCTAAGCCCAAAATCATTTTCAGAACTCAAAGTCTATTTATTTATTCCACTCCCAGTTTTAATAGCCCAATCAATTATAATAATTAATTGCATTTTTAAAGCCCAATTTCAAGAAGCCCAATTAATAACACCTGATAATTAATTGTATTTTTAATAAATATTAATTATTCCTGATAATTGAATTTAATATTTAATTTCCAAAAAGATATTAAATCAAATTCTCATTCCTCAAGCTAACTGATTTCTGAATCCAAAAGATAAAAAGAATCTTTTAAACATTGGACAAATAACAAAATCGGGTCAGATTTGCGGATGCACTTCATACGCCCGGATGCTTCTGGCGTGCCATCGTTGATCACACATTACATCGAGACAGTAACCAAAATTCAGAAACACAAAATTGGATGTGCTCCGCACAACACTGATGCGCCCCGCACATCGCTGATGCATCAAGCGCAACAGGCCTGCGCGCCATGCATCCTTAAATCTTATCCAGTTTCTTCCATTTTGCCTATAAATAATCTTATTTTCACTCGATTTTTTAACTGACTTTCCTACGAATTTTTCCTACGCTTCCTACTATGAAAATCACTCCAAATACTCTCTTAAACCCTACAAACACATAATAAAACACTTCAAATTTCAACTCGAACTCCATCAATTGCATATTTCAAGAATCAAGATTGCTCCTCCTGCAGACCATTATTTAAGACATAGGTGACAAAGGCATAATTACTAAGGGTCAATTCCAATTTAGTTCATAGTTTACTCACAATATACTTTTCATGGTGTAAATCCTAAAGGATTCATACTCTCTTGTATATTCTACACCTCTAACCTCTAAATCATTATTTTTTATTTCTAGACAATATATTGTTCATATCCATGATTATACGCTTTAATGCTTTCATCACCGCACATGTTCATTATTGCTAATTACACGAACTAAATAAATGTTTCAATAATAAATTCAGATAATTTGGACAATCTGTTAGGTTTTAGTAAGTTGAATGCTTAAATAACATATCACAAAAAGTAGTCTTTTGTGTTTAATGAACCAACCTAGATTAATTTTTAGAATGCTTAAACATATTACGTGGTTTTTTTATTTGCATATACCTAGACATGAATCTTATTAATTAGAGACAAAAAATTGGCAAATTTATTTACTGTATCATATTTGTACCCTCACCCTGGAACTCAATTTTTGGTTCATTGACCAATCATGAAGTCACAACGGGAAAATCTACCTTGGATAAGTCCCTATGTTGTCCCTATGGTTTCCCAAACTTCAATTAGGTATGAGTCTTCCTTTACAGACTTGTTGTCGACTTCTTTATTTCAAAACATTTCAAAACTAGAACCTTTACAATGAGGTAGTCAAATACGCGCTCATCCCGTGTACACAATAAAACTCACCTACAATTTGACGACTTCACTAGGGAGGCTTCAAACTTTAATTTTTGATGAGTGGGTGAAACTCGAAATACAATTCATACTATATTTATGTCTTTAAATGACATTAAAATTTTACATATATATGGCTATTTTTCAGAGCCACTATAAGTTCTATGTCATTGCCTCATTTAGCGCATGTTCTATGCATAAGGCCACCCCTGGGAGGGTTTGCACTTTGTCCCTTCAAAAATCTTCCTAAGCGATAGTGTTGGATTTTGGTCATAAGCAAACCTACCCAACCATGGCAATGCTCTCTTGTTGCTGACTTGAAACTGGAGTGCGTCTTGTACATGGCCATCTATTTAAGCAAAGATACGAGGTGTGAGATTAATCTCTGAGTCATGGACCCTTTTAAGCCTAAACCTAAGCGTGACCATAATATTAAACATAAAATCATGACTTTAGGTTGGAACTGCATACTATTTCTTACCTATTTGACATTATTGATTGCTTGTTTGCTATGTTCAACATGCTTTTCCCTCGCACTCCCGTCGAACTAGGCTAGAATCTTCGAAAAACGACTGATAGACCGTCAAAATACGAAAATCCTTATCCCCAGCATCGTGCGCTAATCACAAGGACCTTGCGTCACACGCCGTGATCTTGTAACTGACGCAGAAGCTTGCATGACACGCAATAAGCCTCTTGCGTGTGGCGCAAAATGCTTGTGTTGTACCTAGCCCTTGCGTGTGGCGCGAGATACTTGTGTGACACGTAAGCCCCTTGCATGTGGCGCAAGGTACAAAGCTGTTCCGCGGTTCATTTTGGATGGTTCATTTGCCAGTTTATCTTTGCATTATGATTCATGATCAATTTTAGGTCATCTTTTCAAACAAAACTCACCTAAATCAAAGATAAAAATCATTCTACTAATGCATATCATCTAAGATTGAGTCTATCCTTAAAAATGCATCTAGATAAGTGGTCATGACTCATGATAGAGTTTTAGTCGTCATGCATCTCATACCATCCCATATTATCCGTTCTTTTCCAACACATCTATTCTATTCTCTCATATTTAAAAAAAAATATGTAGATTATCTGTTTCAAAATCAATCCCATACTCTCTTTTATTTTTTATTTTTTATTTTTTTTAAAAAATTTATAGTCATCCTATCACTTGTATAAAAAAAATCACTTTCAAAATCATCATCATCTTTTCCAATAAAAGATAAAAATAACTAACGGGTCTGTTTAAAAGAAATGAATTTCGAAAAGTCTAAACCCAGTCCAATACAATCAACCCAGTCCAATCCAATCAACCTAGTCCAAAAATTCAATCCAATCAACTCAATCCAAGTCCATTTGCATTCATCTTAGGCCCATTTAAATTTGAGTCCATGTATTCATATTAGGCCCACTTGCATTAGAATCCATCTTAGGCCCATGTAAGTCTAGCTCATGTCATAATCTAGACCCATTTGCATCTTTATGAACCCTAGTCTATGTCAAGCCCATGTATGCCCAATCTTAGTATAATCTCTATCCATTCCAAAGTCAAGCCTATTTGCGTCTCCCAGTCAAAGTCAATCCCAGGTGCTCCTTACAATCCATTCCAAACTTAAGCCCATAAAGGCCCACTTCAAACCCTAGGTCTAGTTTGCATCTCCATGTAAGCCCTAGTCAATTCTAATTCTAACCGATATAAGACCAAGTCCAAAGTCTAAGTCCATAACAACAATCTTTAAGTCTAGCAAAGCTAGTCTTCCGTAAGTTTTTGAGTTTAGCCTGCTTACTCTAATGTAAATGCAGAGTCTAGTTGTCCAGCCTGCGTACTCTAAATGTAAGTTCAAAGTCTAGTTGTCTAGTCTGCTTACCTTAAATTAAGTACAAAGTTTAGTATCCCTTAATATCTACTGTTCCTTACTGTCTAGCCTAATTACTCTAAATGCATGTGCAAGGTCTAGTAGTATAGTCTGCTTACTCTAAGGCCCCGTTTGGTTTGGTGTAAAACATTCTGAATGTAAAATGATTTTCATGATAAATAATTTACAATGGAAAACGCAATTCCAAAATTAGTTTTCCGTTATTTGGTTCCATGTAAAAAAAATGATGAAACGAAAGGAAAATAAAAAGGAAAGTAAGGAGGTAGTGAGACGAGTATGCAAGAAAGATAAGGAATAGGAAGGAAATCAGTTTTCCCTTCATTTTGAAGGAAAAATTGTTTTTTCATCATTGGGGAGAGTAATTTTACTCCTAGGGAAAATGGTTTTACACTCTGCAAACCAAACAATGTAAAATTGAAAATAGATGAAAACTGTTTTCCATGATAATGTTTTACGCCCTACCAAACGAAACCTAAATGTAAGTACAAAGTCTAGTTGTCTAGCCTAAGACTTTGTTTGGTAGTGCGTAAAACATTTTCCTAGAAAATTGTTTTCCTTTATTTTTAATTTTACATCGTTTGGTTTGCGAAGGAGTGTAAAACTGTTTTCTCTAACAGTAAAATTGCTCTCCCAATGATGGAAAACCATTAACCCTTCAAAATGAAGGGAAAAATGTTTTCCTTCCTTTTCCTTATCTCTCTTGTACTCTCCTCCCACTACCTCCTTAATTTCCCTTTCATTTTCCTTTCGTTTCATCATTTTTCTTTCATCGAACCAAATAATAGAAAACTAATTTTCCATTGTAAATTGTTTTCCATGAAAATCGTTTTACACGGAAAATGTTTTACACCCAACTAAAAGGAGCCTAAATATAAGTTCCAAGTTTAGTATCCCCTATTACCACAGAAGCCCAGACTTTGAACATACATTTAGGGTAAGTAGGCTAGATAACTAGACTTTAAACTTACAGTTAGAGTAGATAAAGGATTGTCTAACTTACATTTAGGGTAAGCAAACTAGACAACTAGACTTTGAACTTACATTTAGATTAAGCAGGCTAGACAACTAGACCTTGCACTTACATATAGAGTAAGTAGGCCAGACAGTAAAGAAGAGTAGATAATAAGGGAGACTGAACTTTATACTTAATTTAAGGTAAGCAGGCTAGACAATTAGACTTTGAACTTACATTTAGTGTAAGCAGGCTAGACAACTAGACTTTGCACTTACATTAGAGTAAGCACGCTAAACTCAAAAACTTACAAAGACTAGCTTCGCTAGACTTAAAGATTGTCGTTATGGACTTAGATGATGCACCAGCTTGTGTGGCACACCAGACTCTTGTGTGCGGCGTAAGAAACTTGTGTGGCACGCAACCTGCTTGCGTTACTCGCAAGTTACGCAATTCCAATGTTCGATCTATTTGTCGGTTTTTGATCCACCTTCGCATTATCATCCATGATCTATATCATCTTTTTCAAACAAAAGTCACCTAATAATCATAAGAATCGATGTTTTCAGGCATATCACCTAAGGCTGAGTCTACCCTAAAAAGTGCATCTAGACAAGTGGACATGATAGAGTTTGAGTTGTTATGTATGTTATCCTATCCCATCTTATCCCTTCTATCCATCAAATCTCCTCTACCATATCTATTCTATCATATTCCATCCATTTCGAAATCATATCTTTTTCAAAATTTATCCTATCCTACCCTCATCTATTCTATCTTTTTCCAAAATATTTATTTATCGTCATCCCACCACGTTAAAACAAATCTCTTTCAAAATTATCATCATCTTTTCGCATAAACAAAATTAAAGAAAGGGGTCCTTTTCAAAAAAGAATTTCGAAAATTCTAAGGTTAGTCCAATCCAATCAACCCAATACAAAAAAAATCATTCCATTTAAATCCAATTAATCCAATCCTAAACCATTTGCATTCATCTTAGGCCCCTACAAGTCTAGCTCATGCTAAAATCTAGGCCCATCTACTTCTCTATATCAATCCTAGTGTATGTGATGCCTATGTAGGTCCAACCTATGTCTAATCACATTCCATCCATAGTGAAACCTATGTACGTTTCCGAGTCTATTCAAATCTTAAGTCCATAAATGCCCAATTCATATCCTAGGTCTAGTTTGCATCTTCATGTAAGTCCTAGCCAAATCAAATTCTAAACTTAAGCCCATAAAGGGTCAATCCAAATCCTAAGTCTAATTTGCATCTCCATGTAATCCCTAGTCAAGTCAAATTTTAAACTTAAGTCCATAAAAGCCAATTCATATACTAGGTCTAGTTTGCATCTCCATGTAAGCCCTAGTCAAGTCCAATTCCAAACCCATATAGGACGATGTCCAAACTCTAAATCTATTTGGTCTAGCCTGCTTATTGGACGAAGTCCAATCTCTAAATCTATCTAGTCTAGCCTGCTTACTTTCCATGTAAGTTCAAAGTCTACCCTCCTTATCTCCACAACAACCCAAATTTTGAGTCTAGCCTGCTTATTCCAAATGTAAGTTCAAAGTCTAGTCTCCCCTAGTGTCTAGTCTGCTTATCCTCCATAAGTTCAAAGTCTAGTCACCTTTATTGTCTAGCTAGCCTACTTGTAAGTTCAAAGCCTAGTCTCCCCTAGTGCCTAGTCTGATTATCCTTAAGTTTTGCCTGCTAATTCTAAATGTAAGTTCAAAGTCCAGTCTTCCTTATTCTCTAGCCTTTTACTCTAAATGTAATTTCAAAGTCTAGTCTCCGTTATTGTCTAGCCTACTTATTCTAATATAAGTTCAAAGCCTTGTCTTCCTAGTTTGCCTATTCTCCTAGAATTCCCTATTTCCTAGTATGCTCACTCTCCTATAAGTAAGTCTAGTATCCTTCAAGTCCATAAAGGCACAATTTTTGAGTCTAGTCTACTTACCCTACCTGTAAGTTTAGAATCTAGTCTTCCCTAAAGACCCAGTCATTGTGTCAAGTCTGCTTGCATAATCTAGTCCATATCTGCATTGGCATATAGTTATGCCCATGTCTCCATCATGCTCAAGCCCATACATTTCCAAAACCCATATGTATTTCAAATCCTCTATCTCAAAATTATTTGTCATTTCCATTCCTCACACCCTTTCTCATTTCCAAACGCATTTCTAAAAACTTACAAGTAAGGTTCATTCGATTTCTCTTCAGAATAGGTCATGAGGTAATAAACCTCAT
Organism: Beta corolliflora; assembly: GCA_947648045.1. Taxonomy (NCBI): domain Eukaryota; kingdom Viridiplantae; phylum Streptophyta; class Magnoliopsida; order Caryophyllales; family Amaranthaceae; genus Beta; species Beta corolliflora. The sequence goes on along the minus strand of CANSZD010000106.1, from coordinate 402,256 downwards.
TTCTAAAAACCTTAGAACGCCCAGCAGAGAGGAAACAAGGTCAACCAACTTCCATACTCATCAAACGAACTATCGTCTTTTCAAACGAGTCATCTAAAACCTCTGAATCATCATCTCAAATGGGAGATACAAATGAACATCTCAATGTCATCATGGCTCAACTCCAACTAATGAACTCCCGTCTTGAGGAACAAGACAAGGAACTCAATATACTAAGGGAAAAGATGACAACTGAGGAAGAAGAACAAGAAGATAATCCTCCACCACCACCCTCTTGTCAAGTTCGAGACTGACTTGAGGTGTGAAAAACTCAAGCCAATGATCGAGTCAATTCCTGCACTCGAGAGTCAGGCTCATGGCCATGACATTATTGATCCTAAAATGAAAAGCTCCCTAAAATGGTAGCACATGGTGACGTGCCAAAATTCGAGGGGGTCGAATACCCAGACGATCATTTGAGAGCCTTCTCCAATTCTATGCCTCTCAATGGCATGAGCTTGGACCTGTTTGCTTATGTTTTTTCCTTAACCTTGGATGCAGAGTTATCCAGGTGGTTCAGATCACTAAGTAAAGCAAAAATGAACGACTGGGACTACATCAAAGAAGAGTTCCACAAGCAGTACGGTACATCACTCAGCTTCCTATGGAATTAACCAAGCAAAAAGGATGGGAGATATGGTTTGGTAAAAGGTGAGATTTTTTGAAAGGTGGATAAAAAAATAATAATAATAATAATAACAATCCTAAGTTAGTCATATGCACATTCAATAAAACTCAACAAGAATCACGCAACAACAACGCACGCATCTTGATGGACACACGCGGGGGGAACATATGGATGCAAAGACCTACTGTTGCGCAAACCCCCCATTTAAAAAAAATATTATTCTAAGGCATAAAAGTAAGAATGAATCGTATTTTTCAAGTTTCACCCACTCATTTAAAAAAATTAATTTTTTTTAAAAATCCTCCCCAGTGAAGTCGCCAAATTGTAGGCATGGATTTTTATTTCGCCTACGCATTGTGCGCGCGTATTATATTTGACTACCCCATTGTTAAGGTTTTATTAAAAATATGTTTTGAAGTCGCCAACAATTCTTTAAAGGAAGAATCATAAACCTAATTGGACTTTGAAACGGAAGGGACATCTTAGGGACTTATCCAATGTAGATTTCTCCGACATGACTCCATAGATGGTTAGGAACCAAAAGTTGAGTTCGGGGGTGAGGGTACAATATAGTCAGGAACCATATTGCCCATTGCTGGCCTCTACTAAATATCGATTCATAACATATTTTATGCAAAAGAACAATCATATAACGTTTTTAAACACCCTAAAAATATTTAGTCTATGTAGGTTCAGGAAACACATAAAAGACTAATCTTTAGTGGTATGTTATTAGACAATCAATATTAATGGGTTCCTAGCAGGTTGTCCATGTTATCTGAATTAGTTAGAACATTTATTTAGGTCTTGATTAACAATAAATACAAGGTGATAAATATTGTAATCAGGCACATACAAAATAATATGTTCATAAAAAGAAATAAGAATAAAAAAGAAAAGAATGCAGGGAGTTAGTATAATATGTACAATACTTACAATCACGGGAATATATTAATAACCTACATCATGAATAGAGTATTAGTAACTTCAAGAAAATAATAAAAATAAATAAAAAAAAGCAAATAAAGTTAGTTAATTTAGTTGACGCTCAGAAATTATACCACCGTCCGGGGTCGTTATTTGTACGGATCTTGGAAAATTGAATTGTACGAGTCTTGTAAAAAAAGATTGTATCTTTGTATTATATGTATTAGGCGCAAGATTACTTTGTTTCAACTATATTGGACGTTTGACTTAGGAGTATTGTGGTGTGGTGATTAGAATATAGTAGTATGATGTGGTGGGTTGATGAATGTTTGATGATGATGAATTATATGTGCTGTGCGTGGTGCGTTGACCTGAATATTAGGAGGATGAAGGCTGATGTTGAGAGAAATGTTGTGCGAAGGAATATTGATGGGTGACGAAGGAAATTAGGTGTAGGTGTCGAGTGATTTGTGAGATGGGTTTGATGATTTTGGCGGAGGAATTTTGTGGGAGTGAAACGGTGAGTGTGAATTGAGAGTCGTGAGTTTGTGGTTGTTGTGAGATGCTGCCGAGGGAATTTTGAGAGTGAGGTTTATATATAGGTTTAGGGTGGTTGGGAAGTAATAGGTTTTCGAAAACAACTAGGTTTCTAAAAAGATTACTTATTAAAAAGATTTTAGAAAATAGTTAATAAGAGATATTTAAAAACACTTTGGCAAAAGATTATTTTTTATGAAAGATATTTTTATTAATAAAATTAATTAATTCAATTAATTAAATTGGGCTAGAAATGGGTTTTATAAAATGGGCTTTCATAAAAACTATTTTTAAAAGGTTTTCGTAAATGGATTTTAAAAAGGTTATTTTAAAACGTTTTAGAAAGTGGGCTTTTATAAAAATATTTATAAAAAGGTTTTCGGGAATGGGTTAATAAAATGAGTTAGAAAATGAATTTGGGCTTAAAATAATTTAGACTCGTTCTTTATTCTTTCCTCAATCCGGACCAATTGGAGCAGGGTATTGGTCATCATAGGGTACTAAATGGGGAGACACGATTATGTGTCTACACCTTCCTTAATAGATGGCGGGCAAAGGCTTTACAGATGACTAATAGGCGTATGAAGAGGACCAAGTCCGACTTGTGATCCGTAACTTGCAGCTCAAGTACGGAGATCATAAAAAATTCCAACCTATATAGTCTTTCACGAAACGCTACAAGGTGGGTCTACTGATAGAGGAAGAGGTACAAGCCTCTAAAAATAAGGGCAATAATTCTTCCAAGAAGAGTAACAACAATCCTTCTGGTTCCAAAAGCAATGAAGTCAATGCCCTGAACACTGAAAATAGGGGTTATCAAGCATGAAAGCCCTAAAGAACCTACACTCCCCTAGGCATGACTTTGGAACAAGCCTTTAATAGGCTTCATCCAAGAGGAGAACTCTAACCTATCAGTCCTACTCCAGATTTGCGCCTGAGAAGCGAGCTCCAGAATGGAATCCGAACTCATGGTACAAATATCGACAAGGGAACGGGCATCTAAGATCTTTGTGTTGGGCCCTAAAGAATGCACTGCATGATATGTTTGACGAGGGTAGACTTCCAATTCCGCCTGCAGCAGAAGTCAGCAACAACCATAGCCCCTTGGGAATTGTCTCAACAGTGCAAGGGGCTTAGTCATTTATTGCTAGTTTTCTAGGTTGAGTTAGAGAGTCCATGTTAAGCAAGAAATTTAAGCTGGAAAGCAGACCCAAATTACTTGTGTTGAAGTCAAGCCCAAAGGGTGCCAACAAGGTCAACAACAGGAAGGGCCCGGAGGAGTCACCCAACGTCAGAAGACATGAAACAAGGAGCAATAAAACATGTTAATAAGTAGGGGTAATTATGAGGTATAGTTATGTAAAGTTAACGGCTAGACAAAGAGACTTTACATGTCGTAAGAATGTATAAAAGACGGTGAAAAGGCAAGACATACATACGATTATTATTCTTCTAAAATCATATGAATTACGATCATTATATTTCCCAATATACACTATTGATTTGGTTAGAGTTCTCATATTCAACTTTTATTGTTAGTCTTTAGCAGAAATTTGGTTAAACAATTTGGTGCCCACCGTGGAGCCTCTTGCCAAAACCTCTTCCAGAGAGTCGAAGTGATAAATCGATTAAGAGCCTTGACAATGTCAGGCGACCATTCTTTTTCAATGTAAGATGTCGAACGCCGTATCGCCCAGGCGGCAGAGGCCATAAACAAGAAAATAACATTGCTGCAACGAGAGAACGACGCTTTACGTTCCCAAGTGTCGTCAGCGGTCTCAATCGCCTAGAGGGCGTCAGGCGGGAAGGGATTTCTCTAGTGTTGCAACGCAACTCGATATGGAAACCATATCAACACCCATGACGACGCGGGCAGAAGAGGTCCTAATAGGATTAAGCTTGTCCTTGGAAATGGGGCAGGGGAATATCGTTAATGAGACTCCACTCCCAAGAACATCAGTGCCATTCAGCATGTCGTGGACCCAGGCAAGTCAGATGTTTTCTTTGCAACTCTCGATGCCGATGAGCTTTCACACGTCGCGAGGGACACGTGTCTTCACATGTGTAAATCAGAGGTACATTCCACCTGTATTGTCAACCGTTTGCCTATGTGAATAAGACCAAGTCAACTAGCCACAACTGCGCCAACGTCATTTTGACAGACTAAATGCTATTTAGGTGGCACTTTCAGTCAACCATCTTTGACAGCACCAATTCCATCGTTAGGATTTCGGCTCAACTCTCAGCACGCCACGTGCGTCCAGCTCATTGGCCAAATTGCGTCAGACACGTGGACTTGTGAATCACACAGAGTCCTGCGCCTGGCGCAAGTTCTGTGTGAGACGCAAGATAAACTTTTATCTTTTTGAAAACGTGTTTCCACGTGCAACGTTTTAACTGGACGGACCACGTCAGGCAGACTAATCTGCGCTTGACGCGTGTCCTCGCGCCTGCCACGTAGGCCTGCGCCTGGCGCAGGGCTTGCGTGGAGCGCACATCTTGATTTGCCTATAAATACGGGCTGATTTCCCGAATCAGGCGGACTTCGAATTATTATTTTTACGCGCACATATACTCTCGAATACTCCGAAGCATACTTCGAATACAAAATACTCAAACACTTTAATTTTCCACATTAATTCTCGTTCCTGATCCTACTATATTCCTGGTTCCAAGATTGCTTTGCCTGAAGGTCATTACGCTCTTCGATCTAAACCGCATAGGTATAATCCTGAGGGCCTTTGAATAATTATATTTATTTTATTGAAGTTACTAACGTTTTATTGTCATGATGTAGATTTCTAACTAATAATCGCGTCCCTTTGTAAATTCTAACCTCTTTGCTTATATTTTCTGTATATAATATTCTTGATATTATGATTGTCCTGCATGCCTTTTTTGTCACCCACATGTTATTATGCTAAATAAGACCTAAAGAACTGTTCTAACTAATTCAGATAATTTGGACAACCTGTTAGGAACCTTGTAAAATGATTGTATAATAACTGATCACTAAATAATTAGTCTTTTGATGTCTTTCCTGAACCAACTTAGATTAATTATTTTAGGGTACTTTAGAATATTGTTTGATTATTCTATTGCATAAAATCTGTTGTGAATCGTTATTTTGTAGAGGCCAGCAATGGGCAATATAGTTCCTGACTATATTGTACCCTCACCCCCGAACTCACTTTTTGGTTCCTGACCATCTATGGAGTCGTGACGGGGAAATCTACATTGGATTAGTCCCTAAGATGTCCCTACCATTGCAATATCCAATTAGGTTTATGATTTTTCCTTTAAAGAATTATTGGTGAATTCAAAACGTATTTTTAATAAAACCTTAACAATGGGGTATTCAAATAAACGCGCTCACACCGCGTGTAGGCATTAAAAGAATTCAAAATCTACGCCTACAATTTGGCTACTTCACTGGGGAAGATTTTCAAAAATTAATTTTTTTTTAAATGAGTGGGTAAAACTTGAACAATACGATTCATTCTTATTTTTATGCCTTAGAATAATATAATGTTTTGCATGTGCATGGCTATTAGCCACCATAAGGACAATCTACCTTGCCTCATTAACACATGTTCAATGTGTGAGGTCACCCCCGGGGGGTTTGCGCTTTGTCCTTCCAAAAAGCTTCCTGAGCAATAGTGTTGGATCTTAGTCATAAGCAAACCTACCCAACTATGGCATTGTTCTCTTGTTCCTGACTTGAGACTGGAGTGCGTCTTACACGTGGCCACCTCTTTAAGCAGGGGTACGAAGCGTGGGATCAATCTCATAGTCATAGACTCTTTCAGCCTTAACCTAAACCTGACCAATAGTTGAATGTAGAACTAGACTTTAGGTTGAGAACTTTTGCATCCATGTTACTTGACATTTATGCGTGATTGCAATTTTTGCCTGATCATATTTTATTAACATGTTGATATGTGTTGCGCCTCAAAATAATACAATTCGCGTCTAAAAATTTTCGTCGTTTTCGCACGAACATTCTTCAAATTACCAATATGGATGCCGCAGAGCATTTCGCCAAACGCATTAAGTTGCGCCTGGCGTAACACTCCTGTGCCAGACGCAAAGCCCGCGTGCCGCGCACATGTGTTGCGTGACATCCAGTCTTTTCGTCCCATGCAAATTGGTCTTCTGACCACTGTTCGCGTCAATAATTTACGTCAATTAGTGGGTCTTAAACTTAGTGGGTCCTAAACTGTCAATATAATTAGTGCATCAGTCGTCGCGTCTTGAAATTATACCGGATTTATCAAAACATCGTCTAAACTGTCCCGCACGCTAGACGCATGAGGATGCGCCTGACACTGTTGTCGTGCGCCACACGCAGAATTGCTACGTGGCTTATTGTTGTGCATCTCTCGTTTTCTGTCACTTTAGGCAATGTGGTGATCAATTCCGTATAATAATTCGTGCATTTGAGTCATGGACTATTCAGAACATCTCGCATTTAACTTCACCTAAAAAAAAGAGAGTCTGTTTTCTTTTAGAGTTCTATCATCATTAGGTCTCATCTAGGTGCATGGTCATATTTTGGTTTTTTTTTTTTTTTGGAGAAAGTCGGATATTCCTATCCTCCCAACAACTTATCCTATCTTTATCTTTAAAAAAAAAAACAAAATTTTTCATCTTTCTTTTTTTTTTCTTTTTTATTTTTGCAAAACTGCATTTTGATTGGTGACAGACTCTTGTCGATTCATCATTATCCATTTCCCTCCACAAAATAAATTCATATCCATAATGTCCAATATATCATTATCCATTTTCCTCTACAAAATAAATTCATCATTATCCATTTACCTCCACAAAATAAATTCATATATCATTATCCATTTCCATCCACAAAATAGATTTCCTTCCACAACTATACTCTCCTTTTGGCAGGAGTTTCGAACAAATAAAAATGATATTTTTGAAAATATTTTCATTCCTCACCCTATCCATTTATGGATTGTGTCCTAAGTCAATTTGTCCTTGTCAAACAGGGTAATTGAGAAAACAATCTCGATAGCTCGTGCGCGTGCGTGAAAGGCTAGATTTGTTCCACCGGCTAAAAAACAGTCAACTGTTGAATCAACAATGGGCGACGAAACGGTTACTGAATTAACTAATATTATCGAACGAATGGCTAAGAACTTGGAGGAGGTCACTCTCCGTCTGCACCAAGTTGAAAGTGGTGAAAATGCTGTATTCGCCAAACAAATGGAAAACACTGTTCAAAAAGTCACCAATAAGGAGTCTTACTTTGATTTGGATGAGAACAGCAAATTCAAGGGAAAACTACCTGAAAAGTTTTCCACGAGTGACTTTCCTAAGTTCAAGCCTACTGACAATCCCAAGTATCACTTGAGAAACTTCAAGGCCACTATGATCATTAAGTCTGTGAACCCTGAGCTTTATCCAACGGTATTCCCGATGTCGTTGGATCCTGCCTGTCAAAACTTGTTCTACTCCCTGGACCCCAAGCATGTTGAAACATGGGGTGATATCACTAGAGAGTTTATGAAGCAATATGAACATAACACTGTAATCCAAACCTCACTAAGGGATTTAGAAGTGTTGAAGCAAGATAACAATGAAGGCTTTACCACCTACCTTAACAGGTGGAGGGAAAAGTCTGCTTATATGGTCTCAAGACCTACTGACAAGGACCTCGTCCGCATCTTTGTTAACAACTTGTTACCCAAGTACAAAACTCATCTCAAATACTTGGGTAGCGATAATTTCACCAAGTTATACGACATAGGTGTGCAAATCGAAGATGACTTGTTGAAAAATGCCCAAAATGACAACAATCGTTATAAGGGCAATAATAACAACAAGAAGAATGATTACGGATCCACTTCTAAAGGTGGAGAGGTGAACCTTCTTGAGGCACCCCAAAGATCCTTCCAGAGGAATATGAGAAGGACATTCACTCTAATAGGCATGTCGTATACCACCGCTTTTGATCGCCTCAACTCAAAGGGCACTCTGTTTCCCATTGGACTGACTCCTGATCCAGAAGAAAGTAAAAGGAGTCAATATTGGGATAAAAATTCTTACTGCAAATACCATAGAGGGAATTGTCACAAGACGGAGGATTGTTTCAAACTGAAAAATGCCATTCAAGACATGATTGATGAAGGTGGACTTTCCATTCCTCCTGCAGGGAAGAAGCCTAACAATCAAGATAGACCATTAAACAAAGTTTTGGCTATCTCTGAGGATCAATACTGCTATGATCCATCTCTCTTGATTGCACCAATAGGGGATCCTGTCCCCGCTATCATTATCAAGTAGCACCTCCCCAGATATCAATGGTATCTGGGATAGTGATGAGGAAGACGAGTATGTCACAGAAGAAAGTGACTATATACGGGGAACATGTATCTCTCCACCTCTAGGATTATATGACGACGATGAAGTCATTAGTCCTAAAACTGATCGCTTTACTTTAGCAATGGATTGGTACAAAAGTGATGAGGAAGCAGTACGAGTACTTACTCGAACTGGAAGGCTAACTTAACCTGTTCAGGATAACCTTCCCACATCGTCTACATCTCCTGAAGGTGTTCTTCCCAAAGAGTACTCTCTCATTCAACAGCTCATGAAAACAAAAGCTGATGTTAACATTTGGGAATTCATAGCTTCCTCTCATGGGCATCGCACGACATTACTAAATGCCCTCACAAAGATGAACGTGTCATTTGACACTTCGCCTGAAGGATTGGTCAATTTCCTGACTGCTCATAAGCCAATCCAAGGAAATACTATTTCCTTTACTGATGATGACCTTCCTTTTGAAGGAAGCAAACACAACAAGGCCCTACATCTCACTGTAGCATGAGTGGGCATGAATGTCCCACTGACATTAGTAGACAATGGATCTGCCATTAACGTATGTCCATTACGAACTGCGCGTCGCCTAAGTTTTGAGAATTTCAGTCCCTCCCATCAAGGCATCCGAGCATACGACAATTCTCGTCGTCAATCCTTGGGAATTATAGCCCAAAACATCTCAGCAGGGGTTATAGAAAAGCGCACGATTTTTCAGGTCATTGATATTAAGGCCTCATTCAACTTACTATTAGGACGACCATGGCTTCATGAGCTTGGTGCGGTCCCATCTTCCTTGCATCAAAAGGTTAAGATGATTGTGGATGGCATTCCCATAACTCTCGATGCCTCTACAATGAAAGTACAAGTAGTAGACAAAACTCTCATTCACATAGACCATGATGAGGAAGATGAAGATCTTCGAGGATTCGTTCCCGAAGAAGTAGCCCTCATTGAAGAGGATTTAGCGCCATTTGACTTTGATTGCTTCTCCAATCTAGCAGTCAACTATATCATGCGTAAGAAGGGACACTTCCCTGGCATGTCACTGGGTAGTAAGAAATCTAGAGCACCTCCTGTCACTGACTCTAAGTCAGTAGAAAATTTATTTGGCTTAGGATACAAGCCCATCAGGAAGGAGCTCAGAGAACGTATAGCACAACGCATGGCATACCGCAATACCAAGGACAAGGACAATATCCCTTTTCCTCTCTATCAACCCACTCTGAATGGGTAATTTCTGAGGGAAGGAGAAGATTATCCTTGCTATGAATTCCCTGAACCATTCTATCAGGCTCGGGAGGGAGTGATCTACCCCGGATTTGAAATATTTCTGGATTGTCACTTTCTGGAAGAAGGGATTCCTAATCCCCAAATTAAACAGTTCACTGAAGACTGTTTAGACTACAAGGCATTAGGACTTCTATTCGGTCAAGAACGAGTTAAGTGCCCAAATAATACTGCTCATATCCAGGATGTGCTACAAAATGAGGACTTCGACCCTACTATGCTGATCACTCCTGTAAGTGGCGTCATGCAAGGATGGAGGAAGACTATCAAGCTGACTACTCCAGACGGAAAGAAGATGATCTTCACCACCGGGGAAGGGCCAATGTTTGAAGAGTCCGAGTCATCTGAGTCAGAGTCTGAGTCTGAGTCTGTTGAGTCTAGTATCCTAGTTGAGACTATTTCAAAGCCTGTTAATTCTAGCGTTCAAGTAGAGTCTTTAGTTTCTGCTGAGTCATTGTTCAACTCTATGATTTCCGATTTCAATAATATGAACTCATTTGCTTATGACTTGTGCAATTATTCTGCTTCTTCTTCTCCCTCTCCTTCTGATTGCAACAATGAATAGGAAAAAGAAATAATTAAAGCAATGGAAGAGCATGAAAATAAGACTCAAATCATCGAAGAAACAGAAAAAATTAATCTTTCTGATGATAATGAACCAAAGGAGGTAAGAATTGGATTAACATTAAGTGAATACACACGCACTCAATTAATCAAAACGTTAGTTGAATATATCGACGTATTCGCATGGTCCTACCAGGACATGTCAAGCATTGATCGCGAAATTGCTCTGCATACCATTTCCCTAATCGAAGGGATGAAGCCTGTCAAATAAAAGTTGCGCAGAATGAAACTAGATGTAGCTCTCAAAATCAAAGAAGAAGTCATCAAACAACATAATGCAGGATTTATAAAGGTCGCTAATTACCCGACTGGATTGCTAACGTTGTGCCTGTGCCTAAAAAGGATGGTAGAGTTAGGATGTGCGTCGACTATAGAGACCTCAACAAAGCAAGTCCTAAAGACGGCTTCCCCTTACCTCACATAGATGTCCTAAGAGACAACACTGCCAACCATGCCCTTTTCTCTTTTATGGACGGGTATGTAGGGTATAATCAGGTAAAAATGGCAGAGGAAGATATGGAAAAGGCTACCTTCATCACACCGTGGGGGACCTTTTGCTATACCGTTATGCCTTTCGGGTTAAAAAACACTGGGGCCACCTATCAAAGAACTGCGACTACCCTTCTCCATGACATGATGCATAAAGAGGTAGAAGTTTACGTAGATGACATGATAGTTAAGTCCAAAGATAGAGAGGGACACCATACCGCCCTTGAGAAGTTCTTCATGAGACTTCGCAAATACAACATGAGACTTAATCCACAAAAATTCGCCTTTGGGGTCACTTCCGGGAAACTCGTAGGTTATGTCATCAGTTCTAGAGGGATTGAAATTGACCCTACTAAAATAACGGCCATCATGACCATGCCTCCACCTAAGAATGAAAAACAAATAAGGGGGTTCTTAGGTAAAATCCAGTACATCAGTAGGTTCATCTCTAAACTGACCATGGTGTGTGAGCCCATCTTTAAAAAGCTTAAGAAAAGTGTCACTGTCGAATGGGATGAGGACTGCCAAAAAGCCTTTGACAAAATTAAAGAGTATCTATCCAACCCACCTGTCTTAGCACCTGCCTTGCCAGACATACCTTTAAGGCTTTACTTGACAGTGACTAAGACCGTGGCTGGGGCCATGTTGGCAGAAAAGGTTGATGGACCATTTACTACCTCAGTAAGAAACTCTTAGACTACGAATCTCATTACACCCCCTTAGAAAAGCTTTGCCTTGCACTAGTCTGGGCCACTAAGAAGCTTAGGCATTATATGCTTACTCACACAATCCATATAGTGTCGCGACTAGATCCATCAAAGGCAACGCTGTTTCCGACTTCTTGGCAGATTTCCCTGTAGATGAATCTCGCGAAGAGTATAAATTTCCTGATGAAGACCTTCTCATGACGGCAGATGAAAGTTGGGCACTATACTTCGATGGTGCTTCCAACCAAAAGGGATGTGGCGTAGGGGTACTCCTGGTATCACCTGAAGGCGAACACACTCCTCTCTATGTTAAACTCGACTTCGACGTTACTAATAATGCAGTCGAGTACGAAGCATGTATCATAGGGCTCCAGGCCGCAGTGTCCCTCGACATCAAGAAACTAAGAGTATATGGTGATTCATCTTTGATCATCAATCAAATTTCTAAAAGGTGGAAAGTTAGGAATAAAAGCCTCTTGCAATATCAAACTCATCTTGAAGCCATTGCTGAGCAAATCCCTGAAATACAATATACATACCATCCCCGAGAAGAAAATCAATTTGTTGACGCTTTGGCCCGCTTAGCCTCTATGATTAGGATTCCTCGCACCATGCTAGAAATGCCCCTTATCATTGAGAGGCAGCAAGAGCCTGCTTATGTTCGAACCTTAGACAATGAGCCAGATCCTATTCCTTCTGAACCTTGGCTTATTGACATCCTAAACTACCTAACCAAAAAAGAATATCCACCTGGAGCTTCTACAAGAGCCCAGCGTGCCTTAAGGCTCTTAGCTTCCCAATATGTCGAGTATAACGGGACATTGTATAAAAGAACACCACAAGGCGTGCACCTGCTCTGTATTAATAAACCTAATACCACAACGGTCATGGATCAAGTCCATAGTGAAATTTGTGGCACGCATATGAACGGACGCATGTTAGCTCAAAAGATCATTCGCTTAGGCTATTTTAACTGGACCATAATGGAGAAAGACTGTTACCTTTATGCCAAAACCTGTCCAAAATGCCAATTATGCGCTAACCTGCAACATGTCCCACCCTCCTTGTTATATACCTTTAATTCACCTTGGCCATTCTCAACTTGGGGTATTGACATTATTGGTAAAATAACACCACCTGGTACTGGGGGGGATGAATTCATCCTTGTGGCCATATACTACTTCACTAAGTGGGTAGAAGATTCGTCCTATGCTAAATTGACAGCCAAACATGTAGCTTCCTTCTTAGAAAAGACCATAATTTACCGCTATGGGGTTCCCCACGAGATCATAAGTGACGAAGGTACCCACTTTCAAGCCGAATGTGAACAAGTTCTTGAAAAATACAGCATCAAGCACCATCGCTCCTCCCCATATAGACCCCAGGCTAACGGTGGAGGCTGCTAACAAAAATATCAAGGATTGACCCGATAAGCTACACTTTGCCTTACGGGGATACCACACTTCTATCCGAACATCTACCGGAGCTACACCTTATTCTCTTGTCTATGGCATAGAAGCTGTCCAACCTATTGAACTAGAAATACCATCCCTACGCATTGTCCTAGAAAGTCAAATTTCGGAAGCTGACTGGGTAAAAGCTAGATTCGAAGAGCTCATCTTACTCGATGAACGAAGATTAGCTGCCTTGAATCATGTGCAAGTTTATCAAAATCGTATTGCGAGATCTTTCAATAAGAAGGTCAAACGCCGAAATATTAAAGAGGTTGACTTAGTGCTCAAGGTCTTACGGAAAAATGTGTTAGATCCTCGAGGTAAATTCTGACCTACTTGGGCCGGTCCATACATTGTCAAGATAATCCTATCTAGAGGAGCAGCTCAACTTATTAACATGGATGGCACTGAATTTCATAATCTAACCAATCTTGATCAACTGAAAAAAATTTATGTGTAAAACACAACCAATTCTTTGATTGGTAACAGTTATCCAATTTTTTAGCATGAACTACGTGCGGCCTGATTCTTATTTGGATACGTAGGTAACCTTGTACAAGGTTCGGCCCCCTCATTAATTAAAACCTCCTGCGGTTCATACGAGTCTACATCAACAAAAATAAAAATAAAAAAATATTTTAAACTGTCTATTCGCTTCAGACGCAAATATGCTGCGCCTAACGCAGCGCTGTGCGCCAGACGCACCAGTTTGCGTCTAGCGCACTACCCTGCTTTGCTGCTGGTCTGAACATTCTTACGACATTCCCTAAGATGCTTAATACGGTAATATATTTTGCGACATGTTTAGGCTCACTTCGGTCTAAATAAAAATGAACTTTGTTTTTATTAAAATTGTTGAATGGAAAATAAAACATGAAACATAAAGTTATGACTACACTATAAAATAACTGTGTGGCATGCAAGCCTTGTTGAAAGCAATAAATCCACATGAAAACAATAACTCAACACATAAAAGTTGCAATCAGTCCTTCTTTTCCTTCCCCTTTTCAGCCTTTTCTTCCTCCTTTCCCTTGGTAGAAGTTTCTCCCTTTTCCATCTGTAGTTTCGGTCTAGGTGCCTTTCTCTTTTCCAAATACACCATAGGTTCCTTCCCTTTGCCAGTAGGAGTGTCTGTCTGTCGAGTCACCCTTCCCGTGTCAGCCCTTTCCCTGATTCCTACGCCCCCTAAGCGTAGTCTTCTCTTTTTCGGTGGCATCCGTGGCCCAGGTCATTCCCGCGCTGGTGCTACCTTTGGCCCTAAATGTTCCTTCACAGAGGAAGTTTTAGTAACAGGTTTCTGGCTTCTCTTCCCTGCAGATGAGTGTCCAATTGGTCTCTTGCCCCTGTTATCCAAAGTATCAAAAGTTCTCCCCACAGTTCGTGGAGTAAATTTCCGCTTCTTAGTCACTTCGGCGGACTCCTTCTCCCTCATCACTTTCCTCACAGTAGGGTCTCTAGTCAGCATCCATACGATATAACTCTTAGACACCTTCTCAGATTCTATTTGTTCCTGGGTATACCAAAGTGGGCGCTCTCCCCAATATCTCTCCCACTTCCTAATTCCACTCCAGGTCAGACCATATATTTTTTTAGAGCAATACTGTCTTCAGCAGGGATCTATTGGCGGTACCTATATTGTCTCAAAAGCCTCGAAGGAAAATAAAAGGTAATGGTTTAAAGGCTACACAACCTCACATAGGGAGAATCGTCACGAATACCTACCATGGACCCAATCCTCCACCATGGCACTACCCATCTGACACTCAACTTCCTGCCAATGAAACCCTTTTTATTATATCTCTCCATATTCTCGGGAGGATCAATCAACCTCAAATGTTTCATCAGCCAGATCTGCATCAACAAAACATTAATATTATTATTGCTTCCTGATGAGTAATAATACATATACACTACTTAATTATTGCTTCTCAAAGAGTATTAATACATGCACAACTTTTATTGCTTCACAACGAGTAATAATAAGTACCATATTATACGCAATATTACTTCCTATCGAGTAGTATTACGTACGACATCTGTTGCTTCACATCGAGTTGTCTAATAATCTGCGCCTAACGCACAAACCCTGCGCCAGACGCGCTCCATCGGCGCCAGACGGATACTTCGCACCCGACGCAAATAAGCTGCGCCCAACGCACAATCCTATTCAATGTTTTCTTTGTTTTTTTAGGGATGTAATATCATAATTCCATTATTCAATACAGTCGTCATAATCCGAAAAGTTATTATATATTATTACTTCGTATAGAGTCATAATATATCCAAATATAAAAAAAAAATGATTTATTTCTTTGGTTCATGACTGGAAAAATATATATTTACCTGCAACAGTAGGGGGCTCCCTGAAAACTGCCCTTTCGGGTCCTTCTTCACAGCATCCAGGCTGGAGATCATCTCCCCTACACAGAGTGGCATCGGTGTCCGTCCTACCTCCAGTTGCTCTGCTACAGTAATTAGGGAAGCAAAAATAGCACCATTGTCCCCGTTCACGAACAGAAAACGACTAAGCAGGCAAAATACCAGCGCCCGCATATGATATGTCTGTCTAGCCCTTTCAGTAGGAGGACTATACATCGCATCTAACCTAGGCAAATTAACCCTCCTCCCATACACGATTTCGGACATATTTTCTTCCTTTAAATCCATGAACCTTTCAAAGTCCTTAAAAAAAAATAATCCTCCAAAATAGGGACACAGGGTAATTGACTACAGGGCCATCCAATTATAGCACCAAATTCCTCAGGCAAAATCGTTAATTCATGGTTCCCAAAACAAAAACAATGATTGGTAACATCCCAAAAATTAACAGCTGCATAAAGAAAATTATAGTCCAACTGTACAAACCTCAGGGATGCCAATACATCCATATGCCGCCTTCCCAGCTCGTGTTTCTCAGCAATAGTCAGTGACGACAACCACCCACTTAGAGTTGGTTCAAAAGCCATAGCAAACAGTCAAAAGTGGCAGAGAAGTTTTATAGAGAAAAGTGCAGAGATGAATAACACTCGTAATACTGAAATAACGCACATATTCTCCTATTTATAATGACTTTGCATCTCAACTCTAAACGGATTCGGATTTACCGTTCCAGACGGAAAACGCGTCACACGCTAAACAGACATGCGCTCAGCGCACAACTTTCGATTCACATATGTTGATTCGGATTATGATCTATCACACGATTTCAGGCCACTCCCCCCTCCAATTCGGATGAAAAATACTGTTTTTACTTACTTCCTACACTTTTGGTTCAGTTTTTACACCTACCCACCCAAACCCTTATCGCTATCCTTTTTTTTTGTTGGGAGAAGGTCGGCTACGCTCCATTCAAACTTGCTTTAAACTGAGTCAGTCGTATTGCATTCATACATTGCATTTTAGGATAGGAGTTATTACTAACAAAATCTCACCAACAAACATGAAGCAACACCAATGATCATATAAT
The DNA here is from genome assembly GCA_947648045.1 of Beta corolliflora. Lineage (NCBI taxonomy): Eukaryota > Viridiplantae > Streptophyta > Magnoliopsida > Caryophyllales > Amaranthaceae > Beta > Beta corolliflora. Next base: position 385,756 of record CANSZD010000106.1, on the reverse strand, counting down.
GTTTGAACAAAACGCGCAATACATATCAACATACAAAATATACATCATAACAAAAGTGCAGGGCACAGGTACACCAAAAACAAAGTAATGCAGAAATCTAAGATAAGGGCGGATCCTGCTCCCTCGAAGAGGAATCCTCCGGCTCCTCGACCCGGACCTTAGTCGACTCGCCCATATGATAGCCTATCCCAGGCTGCATGAAAGGATGCATAGGCGGAGTCGGCCGCAAGGGAGACATCTGCTGCATCCCCAACATCTGATGTTGCATCTGCAACAACTGCATCTGCTGCATCTGCTCCATCCGCATCTGCTCCATCCACATCGGAGAAGGTCCAGGGCATGGATCGGGCCTAGCACTCCCCATAAAATCCATACTGCCAACACCGAACTGTCCGGCAAACGGATTCATTGGAGGCCTCTCGGATGTCGACTCTCGAGGAGTATGAGTCGAGAGCCTAGACTGGGTCGATGTCCTCACCTCGTGACGAGGCCCACTCTAATGACGACGACGCTGCACAAAATGTCACAAAGCATTAGCAAAACAAGTGCAACAAAGAAAAAACAACGAAATCACAATAAGTCCATCTACCTGGCTATGCACGTCGCTGCGGCCACATGACATGCTCCTCTTCAGCTTGGCCATCCCATGCTGCAGCGAGTCAACTACTCGGAGAATCTGGACGACGGTCTCTCGAGGAACCTGGAAAGAAACTGTGCATAAGTCACTACAAGCAAGATAAATAAATGCAAGTACCTGACTTTCTACACTTACCGAGCTCACATGGGCCGGCATAGCACGAACAACGTGCTGCTCTGCCTCTGGGGCAACCTCAATCATCTCCTCAACAGGCCCGTAATCTCCAGTATACCGAATTCTCAGATCCGGAACGAAAGAGATACGAGCCGCAGCAGCCTCCTGGCAAAAGAAAGCAATAACATTCAACACTTTGATCATGTCAAAACAAACAAAAACAAGCAAATTCAATGTGCATACCTCGTTGAACTTGACAGGAGGAGCCAAGCGAGGCAAGAGGGCAGCCTGGTAATCGCGATCACGAAAAACAAAGTTATGATAGCTCACCCGAAGCGTCGCCCCTCCCTCGATAACCTAAACAAGAGCAGCCCTGTCCATCATAGTGACAGGGGGGTCATGAGGCACCAATAATAGCCTCATCGCGTTGTGCTGATATGTCACCCTCGCAACCATATACCACACATGGAATGACTCTCCGTAAAAAATGACCCTCTCACGGGTCAGAGTGCGAGCTCTATGAGCCCAATCAGGCATATCCGGAAACGACGCCCAAGGATAAGAAGTAACCTTAAGAGCAAAGAAAGTTAACATTTGCTACATACACCAAAGGACAGGGTTGATTCACTACGATTACCTTATCGTCCTTGACTCAATGGCTAGCCTTCCGGACACTCTCCACAGCGCCGTATCGCGTCCTCCCACGCTCCACCCAGGAAAGGCCGGCAGGAAATGTGGGATCACGAACCCTTTTCGGGGCCAATCCCGGAAAGTACTCATAAAACCAGATCTGTAACAATAAGATCGCCTAAGTTCAGATCGAGATAGCGAGACAAAAGACAGGCGATATGTACAATCATACCTCCAGAAGTCTCCATGGACCAAAAAGTGAGACTGGCCCACCATCACTCCACTACCTGATAGCAGTACGCATGCATTAGAAAAGACTGCAATAGCCCAGCTCGGCCCAGTCATATGTCGACACCAGAGACAACTCCCTCAAGGACTGCAGGTATCGCGTCGAGACGCGCGATCCCCTATCAGAGCGCAACAGGCCGCAGACAGCCAGCCACAGCAGAATGCGTACCTTCTGCTCCTCAGTAGTTCCCGGAAGGGTGATTCCTTTAGCCACTTTACACCGAGGAGCATAAGACGTATTTGGAGGAATAATTTCGACAACCGGACCGATCAAACCTCGGACCACTGCCGACTTGAACGGCAAAAATCACCTATCGGCACTCGAGGGCCGGTAAAAGACAGGCCGGAAATCAAAGAGAAATCCAGCAGAGTAATGGTCAACTCCCCACGACGCGTGTGAAAGGAGTTGGTGGTATCCCACCACCACTCCAACAAGCCTCGGACGACAATCAAGGAGGAGTAAACCTCTCCCATACTCTCATAAATATCGAAAAAGGGGCTAAACCACTCTGTTCGATGAGGACAGCTCGATATCGGACCTTTCAGACTTTTTCTAGATTCATGCAAAGTCAAAAGTCCCAAAATGATGAGTAGTACCCTCGTCTTGCAAACGTAAGTACAGTTAATAAAGTGCCTAGGCTTTAATATAAAATGAGGTCGACATAACCCGGATACTTACAACGCCGGAAAGCGGGAGGTGCGAAATATGATGCTCCTGATCAAAGTGCACCTGATCAGGAGTCCACCCCACGGCCTTCCACACCCTCCTTGATCCTGAAGCTGCCCTACCATTATCCTCCCCACCTGAATCTTTCGACGACATGCTAATCGGATTGAACATCACAAATGAAACTAAGAATCAAAGAGTTCCCGACTCTAAATTACTAGATTTCATGAATCGATAAATTCTAAAGTCGCTACATGAGATTCCCAGAATCCATTTCACACAGCAAGATAAATATCATCGCCTAAAACATGATTTCTACCAACAGAATCATCACGCATTCAAAGATCCCTAGGCATGTTTCTAGGTTCCAGACTTAAAAACTACGGATCAATGAATTATCATCGCATGTCAAAATTCCCTAAATATGTTTCTAAGTTCCGGATTTAGAAATTACATCAAGCAATATAATTCTAGATTCATGATCTAAAGAGTTATTTAACAACAAACTCACATGAAACGAGTATCGAACTCGTGTAGAGCAATAAAACTACCCGGGAATCTCACCGGAAACTCGCCGGAAGCTCGCCGGATCTCGCCGAAAACCGCCGGAGTTCACCGAAAACGCGCCGGCAAATGTAGCCTGAACTCGCCGGAAACGGCGCACTTCGCCTAACCCGAAACAAAAGTCCCGCCCGAAAAAAAAGGGGCAAATCGTGAGAAATAAAAAAAGGGTGAAACAAAAGTATCGCTCTCCTTTTTTTTTGTTGGGAGAAGGTCGGCTACGCTCCATTCAAACGTGCTTTAAACTGAGTCAGTCGCATTGCCTTCATACATTGCATTTTTGGATAGGAGTTATTACTAACAAAATCTCACCAACAAACATGAAGCAACACCAATGATCATATAATGTCAGAACAAAACGCGCAATACATATCAACATACAAAATATACATCTTAACAAAAGTGCAGGGCACAGGTACACAAAAAACAAAGTAATGCAGAAATCTAAGATAAGGGCGGATCCTGCTCCCTCGAAGAGGAATCCTCCGGCTCCTCGACCCGAACCCCACTCGATTCGCCCATATGATAGCCTATCCCAGGCTGCATGAAAGGATGCATAGGCGGAGTCGGCCGCAGGGTAGACATCTGCTGCATCCCCAACATCTGATGTTGCATTTGCAACTACTGCATCTGCTGCATCTGATGCATCCGCATCTGCTCCATCTAGGGGTGTGCACCGGTCCAAAACCGGACCGGACCGGACCGGGACCAGAATGGACCGGGACCGGAATCCCAAAAATTTTCGGACCGGAGACCGGACCGGAATAATTCCGGTCCAGACCGGACCGGACCTGAAAATTCCGGTCCGGTCCGGTTTTGGACCGGAATGGACCGTTTTTTTCACAAAAATTCGAACTATCAAAATTTTCACTAAAATAGAATTAAGTGAAAGAACATTTGCTATGAACATGCAGCCATGAATTGCAAGATAATAATTCGAAATTCATGAAAACAAGCATTCGAAAATTGTACTTAAAACATAATAAAATTGCAAATCACATGAATTCATATCTTGAAATTTCAAAAGAATTCAAAAAATAAAAAAGAGAATGAAGAAATTTACCTTAAAATCGCCTCGCGTGCACTGGCCGGTGGTTGTCTCTGGTGCCGGTGGTCCAGGGCATGGATCGGGCCTGACACTCCCCATAAAATCCATACTGCCAACACCAAACTGTCCGGCAAACGGACTCATTGGAGGCCTCTCGGATGTCGACTCTCGAGGAGTATGAGTCGAGAGCCTAGACTTGGTCGATGTCCTCACCTCGCGACGAGGCCCACTCTCACGACGACGACGCTGCACAAAATGTCACAAAGCATTAGCAAAACAAGTGCAACAAAGAAAAAACAACGAAATCACAATAAGTCCATCTACCTGGCTATGCACGTCGCTGCGGCCACAAGACATGCTCCTCTTCAGCTTGGCCATCCCATACTGCAGCGAGTCAACTACTCGGAGAATCTGGACGACGGTCTCTCGAGGAACCCGGAAATAAACAGTGCATAAGTCACTACAAGCAAGATAGATAAATGAAAGTGCCTGACCTTCAACACTTACCGAGCTCACATGGGTCAAGATAAAGCACGAAAACAGGCCGCTTTGCCGCCTCTCGAGGGCAACATCAATCATCTCCTCAACAAAGCCAGGGAATCTCCAAGTATACCGAATTCTCAGATCCGGAACGAAAGAGATACGAGCCGCAGCAGCCTCCTGGCAAAAGAAAGAATAACATTCAACACTTTGATCATGTCAAAACAAACAAAAACAAGCAAATTCAATGTGCATACCTCGTTGAACTTGACAGGAGGAGCCAAGCGAGGCTAGAGGGCAGTCTGCTAATCGCGATCACGAAAAACAAAGTTGTGATAGCTCACCCGAAGCGTCGCCCCTCCCTCGATAACCTGAACAAGAGCAGCCCTGTCCATCATAGTGACAGGGGGGTCATGAGGCACCAATAATAGCCTCATCGCGTGCTGATATGTCACCCTCGCACCTATATACCACACATGGAATGACTCTCCGTAAAAAATGACCCTCTCACGGGTCAGAGTGCGAGCTCTATGAGCCCAATCAGGCATATCCGGAAACGACGCCCAAGGATAAGAAGTAACGTTAAGAGCAAAGAAAGTTAACATTTGCTACATACACCAAAGGACAGGGTTGATTCACTACGATTACCTTATCGTCCTTGACTCAATGGCTAGCCTTCCGGACACTCTCAACAGCGCCGTATCGCATCCTCCCACGCTCCGCCCAGGAAAGGCCGGCAGGAAATGTGGGATCACGAACCCTTTTCGGGGCCAATCCCGGAAAGTACTCATAAAACCAGATCTGTAACAATAAGATCGCCTAAGTTCAGATCGAGATAGCGAGACAAAAGACAGGCGATATGTACAATCATACCTCCAGAAGTCTCCATGGACCAAAAAGTGAGACTGGCCCAACATCACTCCACTACCTGATTGCAGTACGCATGCATTACAAAAGACTGCAATAGCCCAGCTCGGCTCAGTCATAGGTCGACACCTGAGACAACTCCCTCAAGGACTGCAGGTATCGCGTCGAGACGCGCGATCCCCTATCAGAGCGCAACAGGCCGCAGACAGCCAGCCACAGCAGAATGCGTACCTTCTGCTCCTTAGTAGTTCCCGGAAGGGTGATTCTTTAGCCACTTTAGACCGAGGAGCATAAGACGCATTTGGAGGAAGAATTTCGGCAACCGGACCGATCAAACCTCGGACCACTGTCGACTTGAACGGCAATAAAGTACCTATCCGCACTCGGGGGCCGGTAAAAGACAGGCCGGAAATCAAAGAGAAATCCAGCGGAGTAATGGTCAAATCCCCACGACGCGTGTGAAAGGAGTTTGTGGTATTCCACCACCACTCCAACAAGCCTCGGACGACAATCTGGGAGGAGTAAACCTCTCCCATACTCTCATAAATATTGAGAAATGGGGCTAGACCACTCTGTTCGATGAGGACAGCTCGATATCGGACCTTTCAGAATTTTTCTAGAACCAGGCAAAGTCAAAAGTCCCAAAATGACGAGTAATACCTTCGTCTTGCAAACGTAAGTACAATTAATAAAGTGCCTAGGCTTTAATATAAAATGAGGTCGACATAACACGGATACTTACAACACCGTAAAGCGGGCGGTGCGAAATATGATGCTCTTGATCAAAGTGCACCTGATCAGGAGTCCACCCCACGGCCTTCCACGCCCTCGTAGATCCTGAAGCTGCCCTACCATTGTCCTCCCCACCTGAATCTTCCGACGACATGCTAATCGGATTGAACATCACAAATGAAACTAAGAATCAAAGAGTTCCCGACTCTAAATTACTAGATTTCATGAATCGGTAAATTCTAAAGTCGCTACATGAGATTCCCAGAATCCATTTCACACAGCAAGATAAATATCATCGCCTAAAACATGATTTCAAAAAACAGAATCATCACGCATTCAAAGATCCATAGGCATGTTTCTAGGTTCCAGACTTAGAAACTACGGATCTATGAATTATCATCGCATGTCAAAATTCCCTAAATATGTTTCTAAGTTCCGGATTTAGAAATTACATCAAGCAATATAATTCTAGATTCATGATCACAAGAGTTATTTCGAAAATGGAGTTTGGACTTATGAGAGAGAGAGAAATGAAAGAAAACGGCGGAGAAAGAGACAAATGGGAGAAGAGAAGGTCGCCCGTGTTTTATTGGTCGTTTTAAAGACCTGCGCTCAGCGCGCCAAATGTACCTGACGCCTCAGCAAGGAGTGCGTCTGACGCACAATACTGCTTCCAGCGCAGCTTACCACGCCAAGCGCAGGTCTGTGCGTCCGGCGCACAGTCCCATACAACGCGCTTGGGGGCTCCTTAACCTGGTGGGGCCACACGCTTAATTCCAAATGAAAAAGAATGTTCGTTACGACATCGCGCGCGACAAACTAACAGATTTTCAAATCCACAACAAAAATTCAATTTTGCCATTCTTCCAACATGCTATACTGTACACAAATCTTGCTCGAGAGACAACAAGTACTCAGGAGTATTAACAGCAGAAAACACACCGTTAGGTCTACGGACCATCATCATTACCCTGGAGCGGGACCATAATAGCTCTATCCCGTCGTGAACCGGACCATTAATAGCTCTATCCCGTTATGAGCCGGACCATTAATAGCTCTATCCCGTCGTAAGCCAGACCATAATAGCTCTACACATTATCAACACCCTCGAGCGGGACCATAATAGCTCTATCCCGTCATGAGCCTGACCATTAATAGCTCTATCTCGTCGTGAGTCGGACCATTAATAGCTTTATCCCGTCGTGAGCCGGAACATTAATAGCTCTATCCTATCGTGAGCCGGACCATAATAGCTCTACACATTATCAACACCCTTGAGCGGGACCATAATAGCTCTATCCCGTCATGAGCCAGACTATTAATAGTTTTATCCTGTCGTGAGCCGGATCATTAATAGCTCTATCCCGTCGTGAGCCGAACCATTAATAGCTCTATCCCATCGTGATCCGGACCATAATAGTTCTACACATTATCAACACGGTCGAGCGGGACCATAATAGCTTTATCCCGTCATGAGCCGGACCATTAATAGCTCTATCCCGTCGTGAGCCGGACCATTAATAGCTCTATCCCGTCGTGATCCGGACCATTAATAGCTCTTTCCCGTCGTGAGTCGGACCATAATAGCTCTACACATTATCAACACCCTCGAGCGGGACCATAATAGCTCTATCCCGTCATGAGCCGGACCATTAATAGCTCTATCCCGTCGTGAGCCGGACCATTAATAGCTCTATCCCGTCGTGATCCGGACCATTAATAGCTCTTTCCCGTCGTGATCCGGACCATAATAGCTCTACACATTATCAACACCCTCGGCTCAGTCATGGGTCGACACCTGAGACAACTCCCTCAAGGACTGCAGGTATCGCGTCGAGACGCGCGATCCCCTATCGTAGGCGCAACAGCCGCGAGCGGCCAGCCACGCAAGAATGCGTACCTTCGCTCCTTAGTAGTTCCCGGAAGGGTGATTCTTTAGCCACTTTAGACCAAGGAGCATAAGACGCATTTGGAGGAAGAATTTCGGCAACCGGACCGATCAAACCTCGGACCACTGTCGACTTGAACGGCAATAAAGTACCTATCCGCACTCGGGGCCTAAAAAGACAAAGCCGGAAATCAAAGAGAAATCCAAGGAGTAATGGTCAAATCCCCACGACGCGTGTGAAAGGAGTTTGTGGTATTCCACCACCACTCCAACAAGCCTCGGACGACAATCTGGGAGGAGTAAACCTCTCCCATACTCTCATAAATATTGAGAAATGGGGCTAGACCACTCTGTTCGATGAGGACAGCTCGATATCGGACCTTTCAGAATTTTTCTAGAACCAGGCAAAGTCAAAAGTCCCAAAATGACGAGTAGTACCCTCGTCTTGCAAACGTAAGTACAGTTAATAAAGTGCCTAGGCTTTAATATAAAATGAGGTCGACATAACACGGATACTTACAACGCCGTAAAGCGGGCGGTGCGAAATATGATGCTCCTGATCAAAGTACACCTGATCAGGAGTCCACCCCCACGGCCTTCCACGCCCTCGTAGATCCTGAAGCTGCCCTACCATTGTCCTCCCCACCTGAATCTTCCGACGACATGCTAATCGGATTGAACATCACAAATGAAACTAAGAATCAAAGAGTTCCCGACTTTAAATTACTAGATTTCATGAATCGGTAAATTCTAAAGTCGCTACATGAGATTCCCAGAATCCATTTCACACAGCAAGATAAATATCATCGCCTAAAACATGATTTCTACCAACAGAATCATCACGCATTCAAAGATCCATAGGCATGTTTCTAGGTTCCAGACTTAGAAACTACGGATCTATGAATTATCATCGCATGTCAAAATTCCCTAAATATGTTTCTAAGTTCCGGATTTAGAAATTACATCAAGCAATATAATTCTAGATTCATGATCAAAAGAGTTATTTCAAAAATGGAGTTTGGACTTAGGAGAGAGAGAGAAATGAAAGAAAACGGCGAAGAAAGAGACAAATGGGAGAAGAGAAGGTCGCCCGTGTATTATTGGTCGTTTTAAAGACCTGCGCTTAGCGCGCCAAATGTGCCTGACGCCTCAGCAAGGAGTGCGTCTGACGCACAATACTGCTTCCAGCGCAGCTTACCACGCCAAGCGCAGGTCTGTGCGTCCGGCGCACAGTCCCATACAACGCGCTTGGGGGCTCCTTAGCCTGGTGGGGCCACACGCTTAATTCCAAATGAAAAAGAATGTTCGTTACGACATCGCGCGTGACAAACTAACAGATGTTCAAATCCACAACAAAAATTCAATTTTGCCATTCTTCCAACATGCTATACTGTACACAAATCTTGCTCGAGAGACAACAAGTACTCAGAAGTATTAACAGCGGAAAACACACCGTTAGGTCTACGGACCATCATCATTACCCTGGAGCGGGACCATAATAGCTCTATCCCGTCGTGAGCCGGACCATTAATAGCTCTATCCCGTCGTGATCCGGACCATTAATAGCTCTTTCCCGTCGTGATCCGGACCATAATAGCTCTACACATTATCAACACCCTCGAGCGGGACCAAAATAGCTCTATCCCGTCATGAGCCGGACCATAGTTGCTCATGACTTCTTTTCACCTATATCATTTCATTTTTACAAACTTACATTTATTTTGCAAATTTGTTTCACGTGTGTTTGTTCCTGAATCTTTTGCTTGTTTTGCAGGTACTGGTGTAACAGCCCGATTCCCGAGCTGCTAGCTTAACTCGCTTAGCAATCACAAATCTCAATTAGCACCAAAATAATACTAATCACTTATGAATTAGATAACATTCGTAGCGGAAACAACCTGAAATATACGATCCCGGACCTGTGGGTTATGGGCCCACAAAACAAAATCCTTTATATAAGACTTCAATTACATTGTCATTCAATCTCAAATTCCATGGCAAAAGAATAATCTATATTGTAAGTAATTCTAAATAAACTCCTCTATATACAAACTTAAGTTTCGGACTTTATCCCATAATACACAATTCGAATCATAACTTTGCTCTCAACTCGCTTCTGGCTTCCAACACAATCCTGCAACAAAGTTTGACTCTGCCACCCACCAAGTGACAGGCCACATAAATGACAACACTATCAGCAAAGCTGAGTACACACTGTGTAATAGAAAATACAAGTTTAGGTGTATTTTGAAAACTAATTGATAACACATAGTCATAATAGCAAGTAGTCATAATCACTTCAATTACTTAGAGATTTCGTAAGATCAATCTTTTGATATGACCGTGAGCGTAGCAAACTGTTGAGGGTCGTCACCCCACCTTTTACTGTTCTGCTTGCAAGAATTAACCCGGACATGTCCCACTTCCGCCAGGATTTCCCCCTCCTGGCTGGGTAACAGTTAGGGAATACCCACCCTAACCCGGGTGTATGCTCACACCTCGCTTCCGTGATTAAAATCCAAGACATTTAGTGTTTCATTACCATACCATTCCATATACTAAACAAATTCCATTTAAAAGCATAAACATGGCAATTTAGTGTCTGAGCCTAACTTAGGCTAAGTAAAACATCTCAAGTGGACCATAGCATGCCAAATCCATGTCATATACTCAAAGAACACATACTATTATGCATATCATAAGAGATTTCATTTCATAATCATGCTTCAAAATAGAAAAACAATCATTTAACCATAGGTAAGAAAATCTCTAGGTTACAATCCAAACTAAGTGTGTACCTTCACTTAGGCTGCTTAATGTAACTCAAACTCCTTATTCCAAGTGGTTTATCCTTCCTACAACTTCCCCTGAATATGTAAAGTGCTAGGGATTAGTTTACACATGTTTTAGAACATAGATAACCAAGCTAAGTACAAGAGAGATGCAAAGCTGTACTTACAGCAATCTGTTTTATGTTCCTATGGAATTTTCTACAACTTTCCAAAGCTTAAAAACTCTACCAAAAGCTTGAAGCACTAGGGAATTATGTCTAGAAGAGTTGTATGTAAAGAGAAGTAGGTGTTGAAGAACAAGAATTAGGAGAAAAGGACGAAAAACCATGACACCCTTTTATAGGACCTGTTCTGGCGGTACCCATGGGGGAGGGAAACATCTTCTGGGTGAGGTCGGTTTCTTGGATTTTCTAGGTGATTCTTGTTGGAGGTGTTAGCTTGAGGTGTTGGCGTTCATGCATGCAAAGATCTTTAAGAGATCGACACTCAAGCAGCTACTAAGAAGCATTCTTTGAGGATAGGTACGAACTGATATTTTAGCTGGCTAGATTTTACTAAGTAAGGAATTTACCATATTAAGCCACGTATATTTTGGGAACAAATGACCATTTTAACCTTACAATATCCCAAACATAACATATGTCAAGTTTGATTAGGTTCTGATCTCGGATTCAACCCAAAAAGGCTCTTTAACTAGAGGTTCATTGTTACCCGATAAAATGGTCTCTATGCAATTTTCATAATCTTAAGGAATAAGGCTCTCAAAGGCTTTTTAGCTTATCTATTGGTTCTCAAGGCTTTATTAACCACTAAGAATGATAGTGCTTATCCTCTTTGACCTTTTTAAACATTAAGAATGATAGTGCTTATCCACAAGCTTTCTTAACCACTAAGAATGTTAGAGCTTATCCACTTGCTTTCTTAACCACTAAGAATGTTAGAGCTTATCCACTTACTTTCTTAACCACTAAGAATATTAGAGCTTATCCACTTACTTTCTTAACCACTAAGAATGTTAGAGCTTATCCACTTGCTTTCTTAACCACTAAGAATGTTAGAGCTTATCCACTTTTGTCCTAGTATGATGTTGGAGAGAATTCTAACTACTTAAAGGACCAAAGCCTGATGAAGACTTAATATAGCTAACAAAATAATTGAACCTGCTTAAAAATTCAGGCTGTTACAACTGGCGTAAAAGGGTGGATTTGGATTGCAGAGCATCCGAAATCATTCTCCGTTCCGACACGTATACTTTGACTTTCGGTTTTACACACCTCAGTCAAAGTGGGGGCTTCTGTAGACACATAATCGTGTCTCCCCATTTAAGGGTTCAATGATGAAATATACCGCGGTCTTAGTTGGCAAGGCCCAATGGAGGAGTATTCCGAATAACCAGGCAATATGTGTTTTAAAATAATATTAAGCCCAATTAATCATTCATGATGATTAATTGTAAGTTCAACCCGTGATTTTTTGTTTGAAGTCCATTTTAAAAGTCCAACTTAATATTTATTGTTTAAATAAATATTTTCTTAATATTTCTTGTTTTAATAAATATTTTCTTAATATTTATTGTTTTAATAAATATTTTCTTAAAAGCTTTTATTATTATCTTTTACCCATAAATCAGATTTTTAATCCGGAAAATTCTATCTCCGGATTTTTAGGGAAAAAAATGGCATCTTGAAAGCACTCATAGAATAAAAAAACGAATATTCTAAAATATGCGTCGGACACGGCGGGTGCGCTCAGCGCGCCACGTGCGTCCATTTCATTGGCCAAATCGCGTCAGACACGTGGACTTGTGACTCACACAGAGTCCTGCGCCTGGCGCAAGTCCTATGTGAGACGCAAGTTAAAAATTTATCTTTTTGAAAACGTGTTTCCTCGCGCCAGCCACGTAGCCCTGCGCCTGGCGCAGGCCTTGCGTGGAGCGCACGTCTTGATTTACCTATAAATACGGGCTAATTTCCCGAATCAGGCACGACTTCAAATTATTATTTTTACGCGCACATATACTCTCGAATACTCCGAAACATACTTCGAATACAAAATACTCAAACACTTTAATTTTCCACATTAATTCTCGTTCCTGATCCTACTATATTCCCGGTTCCAAGATTGCTTCGCCTGAAGGTCATTACGCTCTTCGATCTAAACCCCATAGGCATAATACTGAGGGCCCTTGAATAATTATATTTATTTTATTGATGTTACTAACGTTTTATTGTCACGATGTAGATTTCTAACTAATAATCGCGTCCCTTTGTAAATTCTAACCTCTTTTCCTATATTTTCTGTATATAATATTCTTGATACTTTCCTGAGCCAGGCAAAGTCAAAAGTTCAAAAATGACGAGTAGTACCCTCGTCCTGCAAACGTAAGTACAGTTAAAAAAGTGCCTAGGCTTTAATATAAAATGAGGTCGACATAACACGGATACTTACAACGCCGGAGAGCGGGCGGTGCGAAATATGATGCTCCTGATCAATGTGCAGCTGATCAGGATTCCACCCCACGACCTTCCACGCCCTCCTAGATCCTGAAGCTGCCCTACCATTGTCCTCCCCGCCTGAATATTCCGACGACATGCTAATCGGATTGATCATCACAAATGAAACTAAGAATCAAAGAGTTCCCGACTCTAAATTACCAGATTTCATGAATAGGTAAATTATGAAGCCGCTACATGAGATTCCCAGAATCCATTTCACACAACAAGATAGATATCATCGCCTAAAACATGATTTCTACTAACATAATCATCACGCATTCAAAGTTCCCTAAGCATGTTTCTAGGTTCCAGACTTGGAAACTACGTATCTATGAATTATCATCGTATGTCAAAATTCCCTAAACATGTTTCTAAGTTCCGGATTTAGAAATTACATCAAGCAATATAATTCTAGATTCATGATCTAAAGAGTTATTTAACAACGAACTCACATGAAACGAGTATAAAACTTCCCGGAAATCTCGCTGGAAACTCACCGGAAACTCGCCGAAAACCGCCGGAGTTCACCGGAAACCCGCCGGCAAATGTAGCATGAACTCGCCGGAAACGGTGCACTTCGCCTAACCCGAAACCAAAGTCTCGCCCGAAAAAAAAGGGGGCAAATCGTGAGAAAAAAAAAGGGTGAAACAAAACCGAAAAAGCAAGAAGTGATAGGAAAATGTACCCGAATCACCGGAAAACCGCTTGGAAGAGGGGTCGAAGTTTTCGAAAATTTTCGCACCCCGAGTTCTTCGCAAATCGGTCAAAAACGTCCAAAAATACAGCAAAAGTAACAATCAAGCAAAAATAATCAATCCTCCAAAGTAGATCTGATGAAATGCTCGAAAAACAAGGAGTTTGAAGCTTTGATATTTTGAAAATGGAGTTTGGACTTAGGAGAGAGAGAGAAATGAAAGAAAACGGCGGAGAAAGAGAGAAATGGGAGAAGAGAAGGTCGCCCGTGTTTTTTTGGTCGTTTTAAAGACCTGCGCTCAGCGTGCCACATGCGCCTGACGCCTCAACAAGGAGTGCGTCTGACGCACAATACTGCGTCCAGCACAGCATACCACGCCAAGCGCCTGTTTGTACGTCCGGCGCACAGTCCCATACAACACGCTTGGGGGCTCTTAGCCTGGTGGGGCCCACACGCTTAATTCCAAATGAATTCGAATGTACGTTCCGACATCACGCGCGACAAACTAGCAGATTTTCATATCCACATCAAAAATACAATTTTTCCATTCTTCCAACATGCTATACTGTACACAAATCCTTCTCGAGAGAAAACAAGTACTCAGGAGTATTAACAGCGGAAAACACACCGTTAGGTCTACGGACCATCATCATTACCTTGGAGCGGGACCATAATAGCTCTATCCCGTCGTGAGCTGGACCATTAATAACTCTATCCCGTCATGAGCCGGACCATTAATAGCTCTATCCCGTTGTGAGCCGGACCATAATAGCTCTACACATTATCAACACCCTCGAGTGGGACCATAATAGCTCTATCCCGTCATGAGCCGGACCATTAATAGCTCTATCCCGTCGTGAGCCGAACCATTAATAGCTATATCCCGTCGTGAGCCGGACCATTAATAACTCTATCTCGTCTTGAGCCGGACAATAATAGCTCTACACATTATCAACACCCTCGAGCGGGACCATCTATCCCGTCATGAGCCAGACCATTAATAGCTCTATCCTTTCGTGAGCCGGATCATTAATAGCTCTATCCCGTCGTGAGCCGGACCATTAATAGCTCTATCCCGTCGTGAGCCGGACCATAATAGCTCTACACATCATCAACACCCTGGAGCGGGACCATAATAGCTCTACACATCATCAACACCCTGGAGCGGGACCATAATAGTTCTACACCGACATAAGCCGGACGATAATTGCTCATGACTTCTTTTCACCTATATAATCTCATTTTTGCAAACTTACATTTATTTTGCAAATTTGTTTTACATGTGTCTGTTCCTGAAACTTTTGCTTGTTTTGCAGGTACTGGCGTAAAAGGGTGGTTTTGGATTGCAAAGCATCCGGAATCATTCTCCGTCCCGACACGTTTACTTTGACTTTCGGTTTTACAAACCTCAGTCAAAGTAGGGGCTTCTGTAGACACATAATCGTGTATCCCCATTTAAGGGTTCATTGGTGAAATATACCGCGGTCTTAGTTGGCATGGCCCAATGGAGGAGTAGTCCGAATAACCAGGCAATATGTGTTTTAAAATAATATTAAAAGCCCAATTAATCATTCATGATGATTAATTGTAAGTTCAACCCTTGATTTTTTTTTTGAAGTCCATTTTAAAACCCCAACTTAATATTTATTGTTTTAATAAATGTTTTCTTAATATTTATTGTTTTAATAAATATTTTATTAATATTTATTGTTTTAATAAATATTTTCATTAATATTTATTGTTTTAATAAATATTTTCTTAAAAGCTTTTGTTATTATCTTTTACACATAAATCAGATTTTTAATCCGGAAAATTCTATGTCCGGATTTTTAGGGATAAAAATGGCATCTTGAAAGCACGCATAGAATAAAAAAAACGAATATTCTGGAATATACGCCGGAAGCGGCCGGTGCGCTCAGCGCGCCACGTGCGTCCAGCTCATTGGCCAAATCGCGTCAGACACGTGGACTTGTGACTCACACAGAGTCATGCGCCTGGCGCAAATCCTGTTTGAGACGCAAGTTAAAGTTTTATTTTTTTGAAAACGTGTTTCCACGTGCAACGTTTTAACTGGACGGACCACGTCGGGCAGGCCAATCTGCGCCTGACGAGTGTCCTCGCGTCTGCCACGTAGGCATGCTCCTGGCGCAGGGCTTGCGTGGAGCGCACGTCTTGATTTTCCTAGAAATACGGGCTGATTTCCCGAATCAGGCACGACTTCGAATTATTATTTTTACGCGCACATATACTCTCGAATAATCCGAAACATACATCGCATACAAAATACTCAAACACTTTAATTTTCCACATTAATTCTCGTTCCTGATCCTACTATATTCCTGGTTTCAAGATTGCTTCGCCTGAAGGTCATTACACTCTTCAATCTAAACCGCATAGGTATAATCCTGAGGGCCCTTGAACAATTATATTTATTTTATTGAAGTTACTAACGTTTTATTGTCATGATGTAGATTTCTAACTAATAATTGCGTCCCTTTGTAAATTCTAACCTCTTTTCTTATATTTTCTATATATAATATTCTTGATACTTTCTTGAGCCAGGCAAAGTCAAAAGTCCTAAAATGACGAGTAGTACCATCGTCCTGCAAACGAAAGTACAATTAATAAAGTGCATAGGCTTTAATATAAAATGAGGTCGATATAACACGGATACTTACAACGCCGGAGAGCGGGCGGTGCGAATTATGATGCTCCTGATCAAAGTGCAGCTGATCAGGAGTCCACCCCACGGCCTTCCACGCCCTCCTAGATCCTGAAGCTGCCCTACCATTGTCCTCCTCGCTTGATCTTCCGACGACATGCTAATCGGATTGAACATCACAAAGGAAACTAAGAATCAAAGAGTTCCCAACTCTAAATTTCCAGATTTTATGAATCGGTAAATTCTAAAGCCGCTATATGTGATTCCCAGAATCCATTTCACACAACAAGATAGATATCATCGCCTAAAACATGATTTCTACCAACATAATCATCACGGATTAAAAGTTCCCTAAGCATGATTCTAGGTTCCGGACTTAGAAACTACGGATCTATGAATTATCATCGCATGTCAAAATTCCCTAAACATGTTTTTAAGTTCCGGATTTAGAAATTACATCAAGCAATATAATTCTAGATTCATGATCTAAAGAGTTATTTAACAACGAACTCACATGAAATGAGTATCAAACTCGTGTAGAGCAATAAAACTGCACGGAAATCTCGCCGGCCGGAAACTCGCCGGAGCTCGCCGAAAACCGTCGGAGTTCACCGAAAACCCGCTGGTAAATGTAGCATGAACTCGCCGGAAACGGCGCACTTCGCCTAACCTGAAAAAAAGTCCCGCCAGAAAAAAAAAAAAGGGGCAGATTGTGAAAAATAAATAAAAAACGGTGAAACCAAACCGAAAAAGCAAGAATAGATAGGAAAATGTACCCGAATTACCGAAAAAATGCCCGGAAATTCACCGGAAGACGGCCCGGAAGAGGGGCTGACGTTTTCAAAAATTTTCGCACCCCGAGTTCTTCGAAAATCGCTCAAAAACGCCCAAAAACACCGCATAAGTAACAATCAAGCAAAATTAATCACTCCTCCAAAGTAGATCTGTAGAAATGCTCGAGAAACAAGGAGTTTGGAGCTTTGAAATTTCGAAAATGGAGTTTGGACTTTGGAGAAAGAGAGAAATGAAAGAAAACGACGGAGAAAGAGAGAAATGGGAGAAGAGAAGGTCGCATGTGATTTTTTGGTCGTTTTAAAGACCTGCACTCAGCGCGCCACATGCGCATGACGCCTCAGCAAGGAGTGCATCTGACGCGCAATACTGCGTCCAGTGCAGCTTACCACGCAAAGCGCAGGTCTGTGCGTCCGGCACATTCCCATACAACGCGCTTGGGGGCTCCTTTGCCAGGTGTGGCCCACACGCTTAATTCCAAATGAATTCGAATGTTCGTTACGAAATCGCGCGCGACAAACTAACGAATTTTTAAATCCACAACAAAAATACAATTTTGCCATTCTTCCAACATGCTATACTGTACACAAATCTTGCTCGAGAGACAACAAGTACTCAGGAGTATTAACAGCGGAAAACACACCGTTAGGTCTACGGACCATCATCATTACCCTGGAGCGGGACCATAATAGCTCTATCCCGTCGTGAGCCGGACCATTAATAACTTTATCCCGTCGTGTGTCGAACCATTAATAGCTCTTTCCCGTCGTGAGCCGGACCATTAATAGCTCTATCCCGTTGTGAGCCAGACCATTAATAGATCTATCATGTCGTGAGCCGAACCATAATAGCTCTACACATTATCAACACCCTCGAGCGAGACCATAATAGCTCTATCCGGTCATGAGCCGGACCATTAATAGCTTTATCCCGTCGTGAGCCGGACCATTAATAGCTCTATCCCGTCGTGAGCCGGACCATTAATAGCTCTATCCCGTCGTGAGCCGGACCATAATAGCTCTACACATCATCAACACCCTGGAGCGGGACCATAATAGCTCATGACTTCTTTTCACCTATATCATTTCATTTTAGCAAACTTACATTTATTTTGTAAATTTGTTTCACATGTGTCTGTTCCTGAAACTTTTGCTTGTTTTGCAGGTACTGGCGTAAATGGGTGGTTTTGGATTGCAAAGCATCCGGAATCATTCTCCGTATACTTTGACTTTCGGTTTTACAAACCTCAGTCAAAGTGGGGGGGTTCTGTAGACACATAATCGTGTCTCCCCATTTAAGGGTTCAATGATGAAATATACCGCGGTCTTAGTTGGCATGGCCCAATGGAGGAATAGTCCGAATAACCAGGCAATATGTGTTTTAAAATAATATTAAAAGCCCAATTAATCATTCATGATGATTAATTGTAAGTTCAACCCGTGAATTGTTTTTTAAGTCCATTTTAAAAACCCAACTTAATATTTATTGTTTTAATAAATATTTTCTTAATATTTATTGTTTTAATAAATATTTTCTTAATATTTATTGTTTTAATAAATATTTTCTTAAAAGCTTTTATTATTATCATTTACCAAATCGATTTTTAATCAGAAAATTCTATTTCCGATTTTTTGGGATAAAAATGGCATCTGAAAGCACGCATAAATGAAAAACAAATATCGAATATGCGCAACGCGGTGGACGCTGCGCCACATCGTCCGCTATGGCAATCGCGTCGACACGTGGACTTGTGACTCCAGTCACACCGTGCAAGTCGAGACGCAAGTTAATGTTTTATCTTTTTGAAAACGCGTTTCAACGTGCAACCTTGTAACTGGACGGACCACGTCAGGCAGGCCAATCTGCACCTGACACGTGTTCTCGCGCCTGCCACGTAGGCATGACCAGCCGCAGGGCTTGCGTGGAGCGCACGTCTTAATTTTCCTATAAATACGGGCTGATTTCACGAATCAGGCACGACTTCGAATTATAATTTTTACGCGCACATATACTCTCGAATACTCCGAAACATACTTCGAATACAAAATACTCAAACACTTTAATTTTCTACATTAATTCTCGTTCCTGATCCTACTATATTCCTGGTTCCAAGATTGCTTCGCCTGAAGGTCATTACGCTCTTCGATCTAAACCGCATAGGTATAATCCTGAGGGCCCTTGAATAATTATATTTATTTTATTGAAGTTACTAACGTTTTATTGTCATGATGTAGATTTCTAACTAATAATCGCATCCCTTTGTAAATTCTAACCTCTTTTCTTATATTTTCTGTATATAATTCTTTATATTATGATTGTCCTGCATGCCTTTTTTGTCACCCACATGTTATTATGCTAAATAAGACCTAAAGAACTGTTCTAACTAATTCAGATAATTTAGACAACCTGTTAGGAACCTTGTAAAATGATTGTATAATAACTGATCACTAAATAATTAGTCTTTTGATGTGTTTCCTGAAGCAACGTAGATTAATTATTTTAGAGTGCTTTAAAATATTGTTTGATTATTCTATTGCATAAAATCTGTTGTGAATCGTTATTTAGTAGAGGCCAGTAATGGGCAATATAGTTCCTGACTATATTGTACCCTCACCCCCGAACTCACTTTTTGGTTCCTAACCATCTATGGAGTCATGACGGGGAAATCTACATTGGATAAGTTCCTAAGATGTCCATACCGTTGCAATACCAATTCGGTTTATGATTCTTCCTTTAAAGAATAATTGGCGACTTCAAAACGGTTTTTTAATAAAACCTTCACAATGGGGTAGTCAAATAAACGCCCTCACACCGCGTGTAAGCATTAAAGGAATTCAAAATCCACGCCTACAATTTGGAATGACCTTTGCTGCACCCACTCTTCATTGGTTCATTAATGTACCTAATGGGAGAATAGGCATGTTTCCAGAGTTGGTAGATCTTTTCAACATTCAATTTGCAAGCAGTAGGAAGCTACGAAAGCAGTAAGGAGACCTCTACCGATTTGCCCACAAGCCAAGAGAAACACATCGAGAATACATGAACAGTTTTTTGAGGAAATGATGGAAATTGTTACTCCAGATATCCTGATAGTTGTCAAAGCATTCCGCATAGAACTCCCGACCGATTTAGAATTATATAGGAAGTTGACCAAGTATCACCATTCTACCTTTGAAGATGTACAAACTAAGGCTCTAGCGTATGTAAGGCTGGAAGAAGACTTAGAGGCAAACAAAAGGAATACAAACTACAGTCGAAAGGTTTACCCTCAGACACGCAAAGATGAGAGACCTAAGTCGTATTCCAGACCAGAAGGGGAAGGCTCCAGGACTAACGCCGTGAGCTGAAAGGAAGACCCAGATCTGCCCCCCGAGGATTAGCGAGTATAGCTTTAGTATAGGGGTGAAAGGGCTAGTGGACCGTCTGGAAAAATTTAGGAACAAAGTCAGATGGCCAATCTTCTCCGGAATGGGTACTTGCAGGATATATTGACTGAGAAGACCAAGGCCGTGATTGATGCAAAAGCTGGGAAGCAAGGCGACAGTCGACCCAAATCACCAGTTCCGATAAAGGTAATAAATTTCATAACAGGAGGATCGGACGTGTGTGGATTGACCTACTCAGCAGTAAAGCGACGGATTAGAGAAGCAAAAGGAAAACCAGAGTCAGTCAAATCTATGAGAGGCGAGGAAGATCGATTGCGTTTCTAGCCAATAACTTTTGACGATCCGAAAATTGATGAAGATGAAGAGCATCATAATGGTTTAATGGACTTGTTGACGGTGAGCAATTGATTGGTCAAGAGGATCTTGGTCTACAATGGAAGCAGCACAAACATCATCACCATAAAAGCTTTAAAGGACATGGGAATAACTGAAGACAGTATAACTAGAAAGAGGACTACCTTGGTTTGGTTTAGTGGCAAATCTCGTGAGACGGGAATAATCTACCTACCAGTATAAGGCAAGGGAGTAAATATCCAGGTAAAATTTGATGTAGTGCATGAATTGTCTGTGTAATACCCCGTATTTTTAGGCATTTATTGATATTATTTAAAATAATTCTAAATTTTATCTTCAAAACTTATTTTAAATTATTTTAAAATCACTTTAGAGGGAATCATTTGGAGGTAAATATAGTTTGAATTTTAAAGGTTATTTTAGTAATTTTAACAATAGTTGCTCTTGTCATTATCTTATTTATTTAATTAATTTTTTAAACAAATATTTGATAAATAATTTTATAAAATACAAAATTCATTTATGGGTAATAAAATCAGATTATACATTTTAATATGTAATTTTCGGATTTTTTTTAATAAAATTTGATTTTGTTTTTAAATAAAACCGAAAACTTTTAATATTTAAAAATATTTTGTTAAAACTTATAAAAATCAGATTTTATGAAATTTATATTGAGTTAGAAATTATACGATTTTAATTGATTTGGGATGATTTAGCATTGTTTTGAAGTATGTAAGAAAAGCTTTAGCATTGTTTTGCCCTAATTTTAATGATTTCGGAAAGTTTTACCTCTTTTCCTATCCTAGTTTACACTATAAATACCCCTCTAATCCTTCACTTTCTCTTCACCAAAAATCTTGAGAGTTCTTAATAAAGTTTTCTCTAAAGTGAGTGCTCTCTTTGAGTGCTTGCTAGTAGTTTTTGTTCTTCACCGAGGAGTTTTAGCGGGAAGTTATGTAAGTACTCTTTTTTTCAAGTTTGTTTTTAATTCCTAGTTTTTGATCTTTTTGAGTTCTATAAAAACATGTTTTTATTGTTTGAGCATGAATCATGTTTAGAATTAGTTAGTTTAGCATAATTTCGTTTTAGAGTTCATATATTGTTCATCATTTTTATTAGAATTAGTTTATAATTACTAGGAGGATTTCGTTCGTGACCATTCTCTTACTAGTTGATTTTCTTGTTTCGTGAATTATCAAGGTACGTTTATGTGGCTTGATCTTTAGTTGCTATGAATACACAAGTTATGTATGTTTTAGTAGAAATTATACGAGTTAGTATTGGTAGTTAGTTTAAATAAATCTTCTTCAGTATATGTCTCATAATGGGTTGCAGTAAATGTGTGCTTAACATGCATATTTAATATCATTCATAATTTGACTAGCTTTATTTGAATTGATTTCAACAAAAACAAAATTGGTGGAATTAGTGCATTAATACAGTGAACTATTAGTAGCCGAAATGAACTCATATAGTTGTTACTAAAGTCAACCTATGTTTCATTGTTTTGGTATTAATATTTTAAATTATTATTAATCAATAATTAAGTTTGTTTACCATAATTCAATTTGTTTTTGAATTAAAGGAAATGTTTACCCCTATGTTATTCTTATTACAATTACCCCTTGGCTTTGTTCAAGAAGGGTTCTTCTAAGTCAAATAGTTGGCATCAAGGTTACTCCAATGTCTTTGTATTCATAAAGGGATACTAGCTTGGGGGGTGTGCACACTTAGGATCCGCGGATCAAGGAAAGAGGTTTAAGTTAAGTTCTTATATTATTGTTTTCAACTTTTAATTGAACTATTAAAGGAGATATATTCTTTCGTGGTAATGTGAATTTAAGAATAAATTGATCTTATCTTTTATTATTACTACTAGAATTGCGAAATAAAGCATGTTTATGAAAGTATGTGAATTATATATTTACAAAGTTTATAAGTCTTGCATGTAAATGTACTCAGTATTTCAACTGACTCGTATTTTCTATTTGTTTTGATTTTGCCCTACTTTCCTTACAGGGAGTAGTTTTCAGGTCCAATGATGATTCATGATGCATGGGAGGAACCTTTCGGGATCATTAGAACTAGATCACTGTTTTAGTAGCCTTTAGACTTTTCATTTTAGTATTGCTGTTTTGGATAATAATGTTTATTATTTTTATAAATAAAGTTAGACGTTTCCGCTGCATATTTTTGTGTGTCAAGTTATATTATTGTCAAAGCGTATTTATATGTGGCGGTAATACCCTTAAGTTTCTCCAAGTATTTTACAAGAGTATAAGTTTTTAAAGTGGAGAAATTTGGGGGTGTTACAAAGTGGTATCTATTTAAAAGCCTAGGGATATGAAACTGGAATCTAAAATTAATGGGTAGACTTAAGGATGGGCATATAGGTTAGAGAGTTTCGCATTCTTTTCATATTTATATTATTTATGCATAAAAATCTATTTTATTATTTGAGGAAAAACGATTTATTTGGATAAGTTGGGTTGGCAATGTTTCTGGCAAGGAAAGGCTTGGGCTCTCACCAACGTCGCGTGTAACCAACCCTTTCCTGGGAAATTCATTGGCCCGACTATTCTTTGTCATGAATCAAGTACTCATTATAAAACATATTTGGAAAAACAATGGATTTTAAAAATAATTTTGGCAAGAAAAGTTTTTGCATTTTATGTGCATAAGTAGAATAAGATGATAGACTTTGATTTTTTTTTTCGAGTACCTAAATAGTAGGTTGATTTTTATTAAGTTGCATTATTATTTTTAGGTCTATTCTTTTGTGGAATAAGGAGGAAGAAATTGCGTTATGCAACTTTATTTGGTTAACTATTTGCAAATTAAATTTCAGATGCTTGAGTTTGTAAGGGATATTTACTATGATGACGCCTATGTTAAGAGGCATTATCACACTATAGCATTCTTTATTCAAGGAATCCATCTTTATGCCAAGTTCTTAGCTTCACAAGGAAGAAGAGAAATGAGAGCTGAACCTTGAAAATTTCTACTAGCTCTTATTCACTTACCTAGAATTCCAAAGTATGAAAATCTTTTTAGGAAATATGAGGATGTACTATTGAATGAAAATGAGTGGAATAAGCATGAACACGTGCATGAAAGGGTATGGATAGCTGATATGTTGACATTTGAGGGGGACTTGTACTACGCTGAGAAGACTTGGAAAAGCAACTTAGAGTCTACAGCTAATGCTACCATAAAAGTTCCAATAAGTGATTCACTTATGTCTGAAGCCTCATCATCTCATCATCTTACACCACCATAAGTTCGCTCTACAAGTCCAGAATTTACACCTACAACTCCTAAAGATAACACTTCAAAGGCACAATCCAACTCTCTTAAAGAAGTGCCACCGAAACCTGAATACTCACCTCTGTCGCCGGCCACCTATGAAAGAGAATTTGGAGGGAGGGAGTCGTACCAATGAATTTTTATGAATAGGATCTTCATGTTATGAATAGAATCTTCACGTAGTAACTTTATGGGGTTATTATTATTATTATTATTATTATTATTATTATTATTATTATTATTATCATTTTTGTGTTGTTTTCGAATAAAGAAACTATGTATGCAGTTTGATCATTATTAATGAGATGGTTTACCTATTATATGTTTATTATATGTTTATTTGGTTAAGATATATTGTTGTCTACTCAGGAAGATGTCTCAAAGGCATAGGGGTGGAAATTATGCTAAATTGAACTCTGCTTTGAAAAAGTTAACTGAAATAGCAGTTGTCTTGTCCCAAGCTGTGAATGCCCCACCCTAGAAGTCCAATGAATTAGATGCATTTGGTGAAGTATTTAAGAGGGTGTCTGCTTCAAAACCCCCTTACTACAATGGGAAGGAGGACCCAGCCAGCCTTGAAAATTGGATTAGGGAATTTGATAAGCTTTTTGATGCCATCAACTGCCTAGAAGAGCTTAAGATTAATAATGCAGTGTATTATCTGAAAGAGGAAGCAGATCTTTGGTGGAGCTAAAGAAAAAATGATTTGACGACTGAGCGTAATTTTGGGTGGACCGAGTTAAAAGAAGCCTTAAGAACAAGTTTTACCCTACCCACTTAAGAAAGTAGAAAAGTATGGAGTTCATTAACCTTAGGATGGGGGCCATTTCCATTTCAGAGTACTACAATAAGTTCATTGAGCTAATGAGGTTTGCACCTGAAGTAGTACCCACTGAGGCTCTTAAGGCTCAAAGATTTGAGCAAGGCTTGACCCTATCTTTGCAAGGCAAGCTTGGAGGAGACACCTTTAACACCCTTGATGAGGTTTATGGGAGGGCTGCCCACTTGTATAGGATTAGAGGGAAGGAGCTAGAGGGGAACTCTTCGGGAGAAAAGAGGAAAGGGAATGGCAATTACCCAAACCAGGGGAATGAGAAAAAGTTTAAGGGAGAAACCGAAAGAAGAGATGGAAGAAACCTTAGGGCTAGGACCAATGATCAGACTTCAAGGAATCAATCAGGTGGAGAGAGGCCCAAAAGGGTGTTCCATTGTAAGAAGTGTAACATGAACCACCCAAGAAAAAACTGTGAAGGGAAGCCAATGACTTGTAGGTATTGCCAAAAGCTAGGTCATCGTGAGTATGAATGTTACTGGAAGTGCGAGGGAAAACCACCTATTCCTGCCCAAGATAACAAGACCATAGCTTCTAACCCGTCAAACCCTACTCAACAATCTGCGAGTGCTAAGCCATGAAACGGGAATGGAAATAGTCAGACCGAGGGGCACATCTTTGCAATAAATGGTCGTGAGGCTGAGGCCACATCTGATGTGATAGC
This sequence comes from Beta corolliflora, assembly GCA_947648045.1. Taxonomy (NCBI): domain Eukaryota; kingdom Viridiplantae; phylum Streptophyta; class Magnoliopsida; order Caryophyllales; family Amaranthaceae; genus Beta; species Beta corolliflora. The sequence continues at coordinate 359,864 of CANSZD010000106.1, read as the reverse complement.
TGGTACTTATTATGTTAATTCTATGCCTGTTAAAGTTATGTTTGATTCAGGAGGATCACATTCATTCATGACTAGGACCTTAGGTGAACGTCTAGGACTAGTCAGTCCATAATATATTTTTGTCAGTTTTGCATTACCCTCAGGAGAAGAATTGCATTGTTCTATGTTGTATAGGCAGGTACCTCTACTTATAGCAGGAATAGGATTTCCGTCTGACTTAATTAAGTATTAAATGAAAGACCTAGATGTCATCCTTGGGATGGATTGGCTTGAAAAATTTAAGGGTCATATCCATCGTGAGGCTCAAAAGGTAATTTTGACCAGACCAAACAAGGTTAGGGTGACCTACAGGAGGGAAGGGAAACAAAAGGGCTTACGGATAATTTCTCCCTTGCAACTACAGTCTTGTATAAGGAAAGGGTACCCATTGTTTATGTGTATTGTTCAAGAAATAAGGGAAGAGGTTGGGCCTAGCAAGGTACCAGTGGTGGGTGAGTTTCGAGATGTTTTTCCTAATGAGATTCCAGGAATGCCGCCAGTGAGAGATCTTGAATACATCATAAACTTAGTGCCCGGAACCGGACCAATCTCTAAGGCCCCATACCGAATGGCACTTGCCGAAATGAAGGAACTGAAAGTCCAACTGGATAAGCTGTTGGAGAAAGGCTACATCAGGCCAAGCTCTTCACCATGGGGTGCACCAGTACTGTTTGTGAAAAAGAAAGATCGGTAGTTTGAGGCTATGCATTAACTATCGGGAACAAAATAATGTAACTATCAAGAACAAGTATCCACTTCCGAGAATAGATGATCTGTTTGACCAACTCAAGGGGGCTGAAGTCTTTTCTAAAATAGACCTCATGTCTGGTTATGATCAATTAAGGATTGCGGAGAATGATATCGCAAGGACAACCTTTAGGACGCGCTATGGACATATGAGTTCACGGTGATGCGTTTTGGTTTGACTAATGCACCTATAGTTTTCATGGATTTGATGCATAGAATTTTTAGAACATTTTTGGATAAATTTGTTGTTGTTTTCATCGATGACATTATGGTTTACTCTCATGATAGGGAGGCGCATGAGGAGTATTTAAGACAAGTTTTGTCAAAGTTGAGAGAACATCATTTATATGCTAAGCTTTCTAAATGTGAGTTTTGGTTGGAGGAAGTTACATTTTTGGGCCATGTGATCTCGAAAGAAGGTGTTTCAGTGGATCCCGCTAAGATTCGAGTTGTGACTGAATGGCCTACTCCGAAAAGTGTATCTGATATAAGGAGTTTCTTAGGGTTCGCCGGATATTACCGAAGATTTGTGAAGGACTTCTCTAGGATTTCGAGGCCTATGACTAACTTGATGAAAAAGGAGTGTAAATTTGTTTGGAGTTCAGAGTGTGAGGAGGCATTTCAGACCTTGAAGAACAGGTTAACTTCAGCACTAGTTTTAGCATTGCCAAATGAAAGTCAACAATATGAGGTTTATAGTGATGCGTCGAAATATGGCATTGGGTGTGTATAGATGCAAAACCGAAGGGTGATTGCTTATGCTTCGAGGCAATTGAAACCTTATGAGATGAATTATTTAACTCATGATTTGGAATTAGCTGCCATTGTGTTCGCTTTGAAGATTTGGAGACAATATCTATATGGAGTAACTTGTAAGATTTATACAGATCATAAGAGCATGAAGTACATATTTAATCAAAAGGAGTTGAACATGAGGCAAAGGAGATGGTTAGAACTCATTAAGGACTATGACTTGGATATCCAGTATCATGAAGGGAAGGCTAACGTTGTGGCTAATGCTTTAAGTAGGAAGACTAGCCATTCGATTAACGCAATAATATTGCCAGATCAGTTATGTGTGGAGTTTCAGAAGATGAACTTGGAAGTCATAAACAAGGAGGCGTAGCAGAACTACTAGGTGCCATATCGATCCAACCTTCTATTCTTGATGAGATCAGGGAAAGTCAAGTTGGAGATGATAAATTGGAGAAAATTAAGGAGAAAATTCAAGAGGGTCAAGCACTAGACTTCAAAATATTTGATGATGGTAGTTTGAGATTCAAAGGAAGATGGCGCGTGCCTCAGAATCAAGGAGATCTTAAGCAGAAATTGATGGAGGAAGCTCACAACTCAACCTACTGAATGCATCCAGGGGGAGATAAGTTGTATAAGGATTTGAAGAAGACTTTTTGGTGGTCAAACATGAAGAAGGAAGTTGCTGAATTTGTGGCTAAGTGTCTCACTTGTCAAAAGGTAAAGATTGAGCATACATAAGAGACCACAAGGGATGGTCCAACCTTTGGAAGTGCCTAGTTGGAAATGGGACTCTATCTCAATGGATTTTGTGGGAGCCTTGCCCAAAAATAAGAAAGGAAATGATACTATTTGGGTGGTAGTGGACTGTTTGACTAAGACCGCAATTTTTATACCAATGATGAATACTTGGTCGATGGATCAATTGGCTATGGCCTATGTGAAGTTCGTAGTGAGGTATCATGGAGTACCTAAGGACATCGTCTCTGATAGGGATTCTAGGTTCTTATCGAACTTTTGGCAAAGTGTGCAAAAAGCAATGGGAACCATGCTGCTTATGAGTACCGCTTTTCACCCATGGGCAAACTGAGCGAACTATTTAGACATTGGAAGACAATTTAAGATCTTGTGTAATGGAGTATCAAGGATCATGGGAAGATTACTTGGATTTGATTGAATTCTCCTACGACAACACTCATCATGCAAGTATTGGAATGGTACCGTTTGAAGCTTTGTACGGTCCAAAATGTCGAAGCCCGATATGTTGGAATGATATAAGTGAAACGGTTGTACTTGGGCCATAATTTATTGAGGACACCGTGAAGCAAGTTAGGTTAATTCAGGAAAAGATAAGAGTCGCTCAAGATTGACAGAAAAGCTATTCCGATTTGTAGAGGAGGGATGAGGAGTACGAGGTTGGAGAAAGCGTGTTACTCAAAGATTCTCTGACAAAAGCGGTGATGAGGTTTGGAAAGAGAGGCAAGCTAAGCCCAAAGTACATTGGACCCTATTAAATTTTGACCAGGGTTGGCAAGGTGGCTTATCGTTTAGAGTTACCTAAGGAGTTAAGCAAGGTACATAATTTATTTCATGTGTCACAATTGAGGAAGTATATTGCAGATTCCTCTCATGTGTTGCAGCATGAAGCTATCGAATTGGATGAGACCTTAACCTATGAGGAAAGACCGATTAAGATTCTAGATAGCAAAGTCTGTAGTACTTAAAACAAGGATGTAAAGATATTGAAAGTTCTTTGGTCCAATCACAAGACCGAGGAAGCGACTTGGGAGGCTGAGGACGAAATGCATAGAAAGTACCCTGAGTTGTTCATTGAGGTTAGTAGAGTTACGGGGGCGTAACTCCCTTTTTAAGGGGGGTAGAATGCGATAGAGTTTCCGCGCGCTTTTACATTTTTTAGAGCATATAGAGTCATTATATTGCATCTTACATGTGCATTCATAATTTTAGCATGAAAATAATTTTTTAGAAATGAAATTTTTTTTTTAAGTTTCGAGACGAAACTTCTTTTAAGGGGGGGTAGACTGTAATACCCCGTATTTTTAGGCATTTATTAAAATTACTAAAATAATTCTAAATTTATCTTCAAAACTCATTTTAAATTATTTCAAAATGACTTTAGAGGGAATCATTTGGAGGAAAATATAGTTTGAATTATAAAGGTTATTTTAGTAATTTTAACAATAGTTGCTCTTGTCATTATCTTATTTATTTAATTAATTTCTTAAACAAATATTTGATAAATAATTTTATAAAATACAAAATTCATTTTTGTTTAATAAAATCAGATTATGCATTTTAATATGTAATTTTCGGATTTTTTTAAGTATTGTTTTGAAAAAAACCGGTTTCTTTTAAATAAAACCGAAAACTTTAAATATTTAAAATATTTTGTTAAAACTTATAAAAATCAGATTTTATGAAATTTATATTGAGTTAGAAAGTATGGGATTTTAATTGGTTTGGGAAGATTTAACATTCTTTAAAATCAAGTAAAAATGATTTTAGGAAATAATTTTTATAAATAAAGGAAAATTCAAAAAAAAAAATCCTTGCTGCAACTACAGCTGCACGGCAGCTTTGAAGTATGTAAGAAAAGCTTTAGCGTTGTTTTGCCCTAATTTTAATGATTTAGGAAAGTTTTTACCTCTTTTCCTACCCTAGTTTACACTATAAATACCCCTCTAATCCTTCACTTTCTCTTCACCAAAAATCTTGAGAGTTCTTAATAAAGTTTTCTCTAAAGTGAGTGCTCTCTTTGAGTGCTTGCTAGTAGTTTTTTTCTTCACCGAGGAGTTTTAGCGGGAAGTTTTGTAAGTACATACTCTTTTTTTCAAGTTTTTTTTTAATTCCTAGTTTTTGATCTTTTTGAGTTCTATAAAAACATGTTTTTATTATTTGAGTATGAATCATGTTTAGAATTAGTTAGTTTAGCATAATTTCTTTTTAGAGTTCATATATTGTTCATCGTTTTGATTAGAATTAGTTTATAATTGCTAGGAGGATTTCATTTGTGAGCATTCTCTTACTAGTTGATTTTCTTGTTTCATGAATTATCAAGGTACGTTTACGTGGCTTGATCTTTAATTGCTATGAATACACTTAGTTATGTATGTTTTAGTAGAAATTATACGAGTTAGTATTGGTAGTTAGTTTAAATAGATCTTCTTCAGTATATGTATCATAATGGGTTGCAGCAAATGTGTGCTTAACATGCATATTTTTTTTTTTTTTGCTAAGTAATAGAAGTATAATATCACCAAAAGAATTTACAACCTAAAGAATCGAAAGGAAAGGGCAAACCAACTAGGTTGGACTCCCTATAACCCAACGACCCTAAAAACAACACAAACTATACATCATCTTGCTATCAATTGATCAAACCAATTACTATCTCTCACTGAAATTTTATGAGGTTTAACCCCTTTGAGCCTCATAATCATCTAAACTTTGAGTTGCTTTACAATTTTATCTGTCATCCAGACAGTACCATTCCACCAAGCTTGGTTTCTAGCCCACCATACTGTATACACCACAACATTCAGGCAAGCACAAATGACTTTCTTTTGAAACTGACTCTTGCTAGATCTGTTAACAGCTCTCAATAGCCTCTGATATTGCAACTGATTTGTCTGAAATTGCAACCACTGCAACATAAACTTTAAACAACAGGTTGCATATTGACACTGAAAAAAGAGATGATCATTTGATTCATTGCCTGCATAGCACAACATGCATCTACTGGAATCAGTTAGCCCCATTTGCAGAAGCCTATTTGTAGTTTTCAGCCTCCCATGCATGACTAACCAGCATATAAATCTATGCTTAGGAATTGACAGCCTATTCCAAATAAAAATGTCCCAATAAACCTTCACATATTCTCCAGGCATCAAATTATACATTTTCTTCACACTATAGACAGGAATAGCAAGGAACTCCTCTCTCGAAATAAAGTTCTTAATCTCTTCCTTTATCTTGCATAACTAGTTCCAAGATTCACCGCTATCGAGATGGAGGAACATACCCCCACCATTCATCATCTTTGATGTACACACTTGTGGGCCTATTTTATCCATAAGTTGTCTCGTTTAGTAGCAATTGCCCGGATATATTTTGTTAAAGCTGCTTTGTTCCAAATTTTGATATTTCTCACAGCCAAACCTCCTGCTTGTTTTGGAGTACAGAGAATATCCCAGTCCACATTACCTGCTTTCTGACTATAATAACAACCACTCCACAAATAAGCTCGACAAACCTTCTCAACTTGCTTTAGAATGGTCTTAGGAATGACAAAAACCTGAGCCCAATATACATGGAGGCTCAAAAGAACAGAGTTTATAAGCTGGAGCCTAGCGAAGATATGATAAATTCCTCGCTGCTCCAAATCTTAATTCTCACACACATCTTCTCAACTATACTTTCACATTTAGCCAGAGAAATTTTCTTTGCACACACAGGGACTCCCAAGTATCTGAAGGGAAGTTTACTGTGCTTAAAACCTGTTGCATTCTTAACTCTCTGAATAACCTCAGGATCCACTCCTGCTATGTAGAAATCAGACTTATCTTCATTCACTTGGAGCCCAGAAGTATCTGAGAACAATTTGAACCCCTACAACATCACATTAATAGCAGGAAACGTGCCTTTACAGCATAGAATCACATCATCCGCAAAAGCCATATGGTTAAGCTTTGGAACTCTGCATCTTGGATGGAAATCAAAAAGAGGATTTTCCATCACTTTTATCATCAATCTGTACAAGTACTCCATACAAATTACAAATAAGAGAGGAGAGATGGGATCACCCTGTCTCAACCCTCTCTTTGCATCAAAAAAGCCATTCATTGAGCCATTAATCATGATTGTGAACTTAGGAGTAGTAACACACATCATAACCAACTCAATAAACTCATTAGGGAACTTTAGAGCCATTAACATTTCTTTCAAAAACCCCCATTCAATGGTATCATAAGTCTTCCTCATATCTAGTTTCATTATACAGCTAGGTTTGACACCCTTCCTGTTATAATGCCTAACCAAATCTTGACAGACCATAATATTGTGAACAATAAATCTTTCATGTACAAAGGCCCCTTAATTGTCTTCTATAATGTCAGGAAGGATCAATTTAAGTCTATTACATAGGACCTTTGAAATACACTTATACAAAGTGTTATAACAGGCAATAGGTCTGAATTCTGTCACTGAACTAGGGCAGACTGTTTTAGGAATGAGAGTCAAAGTTGTTGTTTTAATTTCCTTTAAAAATCTGCCAGAGTTAAAGAAATCCAATACAGCATTCACTATGTCATCACCAATTACATCCCATGTATCCTTGAAAAAATAAGCCCCAAAACCGTCAGGTCCAGGAGATTTCTCTCCTGGAATAGCCATTATAGCCTCCTTGACCTCATCTGCTGTGTATGGTCTCAAGAGACTAGCTATATGAGTATTATTCAAGACAGGCCCCAAATTAACAATAGAATCATACACATTCCTTCTGTCATTCAATTGAGTACCTAGTAACATTTTATAGTAGTTGAGAAATGCTTCATTTACCTCTTGAGTGTTCTCTTTGCAATTACCATTCTTGTCATGAATGGCGTAAACAGTATTGCGCAGTCTTCTGGCTTTTATAGATTTGTGGAGAATACTCCATTTCATCTTTGCCTTCTGTCCCAGAAAAGAGATATAAGCTGCATGAACTTGCTTATAATCAGCTGCTGCTTCACATTCCTTTTGTCTCAGGTCCAGATTACTAGGGTCTTCATGGAGAGCAATTGACACTTTTTCAACACCTTAGCAGCCTTAGTATCTCTGCATTCAATGTCTGAAAAACCCTCAGCGTTTAATCTTCTTAACTCCTTCTTGATCATCTTTAATTTGCTCACAACCCTATACATAGGGTGACCCTGAACCCCAACATTCCAGCAAGTTCTTATGATTGACATAAAACTAGGGGCCTCACTCCACATTCTAAAGTATCTGAAAGGATGTTTACCTTGGAGCAGGTTAGGATAAACATTTATTATCATTGGACAATGGTCAAATTGACCTTCAGGCATGAAGTGAGTTGCGGCGGTGAGGGGTAAGCATCAACCCAATCCTCATTCACCATGACTCTGTCAAGCTTACAGAAAACTTTTTTTTCCCCCAATTGCTTGTTATTCCAAGTATAAAAGCAGCCTGAGCAATTCATGTCTTGTAATCCACATGATTGCATACAATCTCTTAAGGGCACTAGATCCAGCATTCTCACAGCAGCTCCAATCCTTTCCTCTGGATCCATGATGTTGTTGAAGTCACCAGCTACAATCCAGGGACCATGACAATCTCCCACCAAACTCTTCAGATCTGACCATAACACATCCCTTCCTTGTATCTCATTGAAAGCATACAAAAAGGTAATGAAAAAAGATTTAGCTCCACTGGCAGGAGCTACCACACAGTGAATCATTTGGCTAGTTACAGCCAATATACTAACCTGGAAACTCTTTGGATTCCAAGCCAAAACCACTCTCCCCCCTTATGATAACTTGAATTAGAGGAGAAACACCACCCATTAAAACACAGCTTGATAAAGACACCCCATATTGAGTGCCTTTACCTTCGTTTCTAGGAGGCTAACAAGACCCACATTCTGAGAGCTAAGAAAATTTTTCACTTCCTTTTGCTTTTGTGGGTTGTTAACACCCCTAACATTCCAAATGGCAATTTTATCCATTTTCTAGAGGAGGTTGGCTACCCCCTACATTTCTCCCATCACCATTTGAGCATTGGACTTGACCAATCATCACCTCAACCTCTGGACTCTCCAGTGTTTGAAAGTTGTTCTGGACCACAGCAGGACTAGAACTCAAGACTATTCTTCTAGCAGGGTTACGCACATGCTGAAATTCCTGCACATTTCCAGCTTGAGTGTCATTATTCTTCTCTTGGGTCTCCATTGTCTTATCTGGCACCTTAGGCCTCCATGCCTGCCTAGCAACAGGCTTTCTGCAATCCAAGGCCCCATGACCCATTCCCTTACATGTTGCACATTGTGTAGGCTTCCAATCATATTCAACCTTCACCCTTACCACCTTATTATACTCATTACAGAAAGAAATTTCCGCAGGAAACTCCTGATCCAATTTCACCTCAATCATCATTCTAGCAAACTGCAACCTGTCCCTCTTCTGTGTTGCCTGATCTAGCTTAATTGGATTCCCTAACTGGCTAGCAATCTTATTTATGCATTGTTCACCCCAATACTTGAATTCCAAGTGCAGCTGAATCCATATAGGCAGAGTCCTAATTTCCTCCCTTATAAGGTCTACACTAGGATCCCAAGGTTTCACAATCATCGGTTTGCTATCAAAAAACACAGGGTGAACAACAACAATTTGATCTCTACGTTCCATAGTTAAAAATCTCACAACATAGATACCTTTTTTCACCATCGCCACCTTATCAACTCCATAATTTTTCCAAATTCTTCTTATAAATCAGCTCCAACAATATAACAGTATATATAAGAATTCCAGAAATCAACTTCAGTTTGAACATCATCAAAATCAATTTTAATCATATTTTTAGTGTTATCAGTGCAATTGTCAAGACTATTAGTCCTTTCTTCAGGTGGAGAGAACAAAATAGGGACAGGATTAACATTACCTCTTCCAACTCTATCAGCATGTTGCTGGTTTTTAGACCGTTGAATCGATTCAAGCCAGTCTGGGAAATTGTTTTGGAGGAGCGTCTGCTGCTGAAGCGCACGAAGAGACGACCTCGGAGATAGAATTTCCTGCTGAATCGTATCCACCACATCATCAATTTCAAGAGATTCAACACTAATTACCTCATCTACTGGTTTAGTTTGTTTTGCCTGAGAATCGGACGAAGGACCCCCTGGTAATCATGGGTTGAGCACTCGCCTGAGCAGCTTTCTTGGCTTTAGACTTCCTTGCCATGGCAACTATGAGAAAGAGAGAATAAGGCTAGAGAGAGAAACACTCATTTCGAGTTATAATTACCACGTTTTTCAATGGAGGTAACTTTAACATGCATATTTAATATCATTCATAATTTGACTAGCTTTATTTGAATTGTTTTCAACAAAAAAAAAATTGGTGGAATTAGTGCATTAGAACAGTAAACTATTAATAGCCGAAATGAACTCATATAGTTGTTACTAAAGTCAACCTATGTTTCATTGTTTTGGTATTAATAGTTTAAATTATTATTAATCAATAATTAAGTTTGTTTATCATAATTCAAATTGTTTTTGAATTAAAGAAATGGTTTACCCCTATGTTATTCTTATTACAATTACTCCTTGGCTTTGTTCAAGAAGGGTTCTTCCAAGTCCACTAGTTGGCATCAAGGTTACTCCAATGTCTTTGTATTCATAAAGGGATACTAGCTTGAGGGGTGTGCACACTTAGGATCCGCGGATCAAGGAAAGGGGTTTAAGTTAAGTTCTTTTATTATCGTTTTCCACTTTTAATGGAATTATTAAAGGAGATATATTCTTTCGTGGTAACGTGAATTTAAGAATGGATGGATCTTATATTTTATTAATACTACTAGAATTGCGAAATAAAGCATGTTTATGAAAATATGTGAATTATATATTTACAAAGTTTACAAGTCTTGCATGTAAATGTACTCAATATTTCAACTGACTCGTATTTTCTATTTGTTTTGGCTTTGCCCTACTTTCCTTACACGGAGTAGTTTTCAGGTCCGTTGATGATTCATGATACAAGGGAGGAACCTTTCGGGATCATTAGAACTAGATCACTGTTTTAGTAGTCTTTAGACTTTTCATTTTAGTATTGGTGTTTTGGATAATAATGTTTATTATTTTTCTAAATAAAGTTAGAAGTTTCCGCTGCATATTTTTGTGTGTCAAGTTATAGTATTGTCAAAGCATATTTATACATGGCGGTAATACCCTTAAGTTTCTCCAAGTATTTTACGAGAGTATAAGGTTTTAAAGTGGAGAAATTTGGGGGTGTTACAGTCTGCTTATAACCTGATTCTAGGTACACCATGGACATACAAGATTAGAGGTATGTGTTGCATTAGTTGAATATTTGAAAAGGCACATTGATTGTTTTGCTTGGAGTCATGAGGACACGATAGACATCATTCCTGAAGTCATCACGCATAGATTAAGCATAGATCCAAAGTACAAACCAGTAAAGTAGAAAAGTAGGAAGTTTACTCCAGAGAGGAACAAAGTAATTAATGAAAAAGTCAATAATCTTCTAGAAACCGGAAGATTAGGGAAGTCAGATATCCAGACTGGTTGTCAACGTCGTGGTGGTTTCCAAGAAAAACGGGAAATGGAGAGTGTGTATGGATTTTACTGACTTAAACAAGGCATGCCCAAAAGACCCGTTTCCATTACCCCATATAAACGGACTAGTCAACACTACAGCTGGACATTAGACAATGACCTTTTTGGACGCATTCAGTGGAAATCATCAAATCCAAATGCACCCAGATGACTAAGAGAAGACAACCTTCATAACGGAAAGGGGAGTCTATTGTTATAAAGTCATGTCATTTCGGCTCAAGAATGCGGGGGCAACATATCAAAGCTTAGTCAATATGATGTTCAAAGACTTGATTGGCGACACTATGGAAGTAGACATTGATGATATGATAGTGAAATCACTGAAGACTGAAGATCATAAAAAACATTTAAAGAAGACATTCGACATCCTCAGACAATATCATATGAAGTTGAATCCAACAAAGTGTACTTTTAGCGTATCAGCAGGGAAGTTTTTGGGTTACTTGGTAATAGAAAGAGGCATTGAGGCCAGTCCTGAGCACATTAAAGTAATTCTGGACTTAGAATCTCCGAAGTGTGTATAAGACGTTAAGAGGCTAACAAGTAAAGTAGCTTCTTAAAATCGTTTTATCTCCAAGTCTTCTAAGAAATGCATGTTGTTCTATGATGAGTTAAGAAAGAATCAGAAGTTCGAGTGGAAAGCAGACCATGAGGAAGCTTCACGTCAATTGAAGGAGACATTGATGATATGATAGTGAAATCACTGAAGACTAAAGATCATAAAAAGCATTTAAAGAAGACATTCGACATCCTCAGACAATATCAGATGAAGTTGAATCCAACAAAGTGTACTTTTGGCGTATCAGCAGGGAAGTTTTTAGGTTACTTGGTAATAGAAAAAGGCATTGAGGCCAGTCCTGAGCACATTAAAGCAATTCTGGACTTAGAATCTCCGAAGTGTGTATAAGACGTTAAGAGGCTAATAGGTAAAGTAGCTGCTTAAAATCGTTTTATCTCCAAGTCTTCTAAGAAATGCAGGTTGTTCTATGATGTGTTAAGAAAGAATCAGAAGTTCGAGTGGACAACAGACCATGAGGAAGCTTCACGTCAATTGAAGGAGTATTTGACATCCCCTCTACTACTTTCTAAGCCCAAAGAAGGTGAGGTTCTTCAATTGTATCTTGTCGTTTCAGACCACGCTGTAAGTGTAGTCCTAACTAGGGAAGAAGACCAGAACTCACAGGTCGGATGACGAAGTGGATGATCCAGATGGGGGCATTTGACATCAATGTATGAGCCGCGGACATCAATTAAGTCACAAGCCTTGGTGGATTTTGTGGCGGACTTCAGCCCAAACTTGCAGCAGGAGGCAGAAAAGGAGGTTTGCAACATGGTCCATATGATTCCAGAGAATGGTTGGTAGTTGCAGATAGATGGTGCCTCTAACATGAGAGGAACAGGGCTTAGGGTTATGCTAAAGTCACCACAAGGGGACAACATCATACTTGCTGTCATATGTGAGTTCAAGGCGACAAATAACGAAGCAGAATATGAAGCCTTAATATTTGGGTTATTGGTTGCTAAAGACATGGGACTTAAGAGCTTGAGAGTCAAGAGCGACTCGATGTTGATCTTGAACCAGGTAAAAGGTGAATATGCAGCCAAAGATTCGAAGATGACAACTTACCTTGGAGTAGTCAAAGAACTTCTTACTCATTTTGAAGATGTGGAGATCGAGCAGGTCCTGAGAGATTTGAACATGGAAGATGTGTTGGCAAACTTGGGGTCTTATTTTAAACCAAAGGAGACGATTGAGGTACGACTTGTTCACTTAATGACGCCATCGATCGAACGACCCGACATCGAGACCATTGCCTTAGTTAGCAAGACTACGGACGAAACGTCATGGCAACAACCTATCGTCAATTGGTTGAAGAATAATGTCTTGCCTATTCATAAAAAAGGCGCCAGTGGTTTTAAGATGGAGGCATCCGGGTTTATTTTCATTGATAACGTCTTATCCAAGTCATGCAAAGCATGCATGAAGGGGAATGTGGCAACCATACTGGGGGGCAGAAGTTTGTAAAACAAGATCTTGAAAATAGGGTATTATTGGCCTAGAATGCGACAAGATTCTTACGACTTTGCAAAGAAATGTAAGGCAGTCAGAAGCATTCTCTAACCAAGCACCAACATAAGGAGTTGTTGCATCCCATTTTGACGCCATGGCCATTCATGAAATGGGGAATGTACATTGTCAGGCCACTCCTTGTTGCCACTAGACAACGTGTCTTCATGCATTTTAGCTATGATAAATTATTTCTCCAAATGGATAGAGGCCGAAGCATTTCGACATGTGATGGATAAAGAGGTGATTTCCTTCACCAAATAACTCGGTTTGGTACTCCGTCGGTAATCGTGTCTGATAGTTGATCCCAATTTATTAGTGGGCCTACAAGGAAGTTTTGTGAGAAGTGGAACATCGGTTTAGATGCGTCAACACCACGGTATCCTCAGAGCAATGGCCAGACAGAATCAAGTAACAAGATTATTGTCAGCAACTTGAAGAAACATTGTGAAGAAGCACAAGAAAAATGGGCAGATGAGTTGCCGTATATTTTGTGGGCAGATAGAACAACACCAAAAAATGCAACATGTCAAACTCCTTTCTCTTTGGTTTATGGCTCTGAGGCAGTATTAAGGGCAGAGGTCGAGCTTCCTTCGTCCAGATACAGTTTGATGACAGTTGACAAGAACACATCAGAGCTAACTCATGACTTGGATGTGGTAGAAGAACTTCGTGATGCAGCAAGGATGCGGATGGAAGTGTATCGGCGAAATGTAGCTAAAAGTTATAACAAGAATGTAAAACCTTCAGAAAAGAAGCAACAGGTAAATTCAGCCCTAACTGGGAAGGTCCATATCGCATAGTCAAGGTTGTTGGTCAAGGTGCTTATAGGTTGGAAGACGTTGAAGGAAGACCTAGGGCATGGAACATCATCAACCTTAAGCAAGTATTATTTTTAAGATAACGGCCAGTGACGCCTTGTATGAAGACTAGTTAACTTATGATCAATAAAAGTAAGACGTTTCTTTATTTTATGTGCATTATTTTTTTATAGCACATTCTTTCTTACATAGTACTTGGTACATTGTTATCATACATAAGGTGACACAAAATGTAACGTGTCATGACATCACAAGTATGGTGAAAACTTTACAGTTGTGTTTAAACCAGTTGCCAAAAAATTTCATGCATGCATGCTTTACACAAGCTTGGCCAAGAACAATATCGTACATCCAGATAAAACAACAATTTACCATCAGCAGAGGAAGATTTCAAACACATAGCATAAATATTTGAAAAAGTCACAAGCAAACATTGTTCAATAAAAGCACATTGTAAATTATCCTTACATTTAAACTTCCCTTTGGAATGCTACCAAAGGGGAAACCTAGAAATTATTTTAAAATATCAAGTCTTAGCAGATGAAATGTTATGAAAAGCCTTAAGCGGTAATAGTCTTCTTCCAATCACCTTTGTCTTCAGATTTTTCCACAGCATCTAGTTCCTCGCAAGTGAAGCCATCTTCAACGCCAGGAGGTGCCATGGCAAGGAAGTCTTTTTCCCAGATCTTTATGTCCTCCTCATGGTTCTAGTTGGCGTTGTTTCCAGCTTCGAAATCCTTCATCATCTCGCTCCTGGTCTTGAAGGTGTAATAGCCGGCAGCATCCAGAACCTCCATCTTCTTCTTCTTCCCATAGAGGGCCAGCTTCATATTCTTTTCCTTAAGCTTTGATATTGGCATGGCATCAACCGCCATCTTCTCCTTCAATTTCCTCTCCTGTTGCCTAGAAATGTCCAACTATTTCTCAACAGCTGCAAGGTGGTTCTTGACAACCAGCATGCCTTGAATGCTCTGTAAAAGGCAAACATGGGAAGACAAGTACATACTAAAACCCTAAAAAGGTATATGATGTTAGTTTTACCCGAACACTATAAGCAGCATATTCAGCAAGGATGTCCACCGCCTTGTAGTTTTTCATATATGATTCAACAGCAGGAAAGAGGAACTGCCCAAGAGTAGGTTTGATGGAGGAAGTGCCGTCTTTGAAATTACAAAAGTCAACATGTAAGGATAAAAATATTGTAGTCTTTAGGTCAGGAGGAGGAAGAGACTGGATTGGAACAGGAACCTTTGGAGCAAAAGTAGCGCTAGGAGTAGGGATGGAACTAGAGGAAGATGTTTTTCTCAACTTAGCATGACGACGCAAGTTGTCCGCAGAAGGCACGCGATAAACACAAGATTTCTTTCCTGAGGGCGAGACAGCCAGTGATTAAAGTCGAAGCCCAAAAGCAAAATATACTTTAGAATAGGGGTGTGCATTATCGGATATCGGATCCAATGCGATCCGAAATTTTGGATATTCGAAAATTCAGATTGCCCAAAAATTGATTCGAATCCGATTCGAAAATATCAGATATCCGAGGTTTTCGGATCGGATCGGATCTGATATCCGATCCGAATACCCGAAATATCTGAAATCAATTAAAGTTGCGCTATAAGTTCTATTGCGGTGCTGCCCAGTGCCCAGCCCAAGTGCACCAAAACTTGCTAGTGCTGTCATATACTACTATTATTTGTTGCCTTGAATGCCTCATTACTTATCCTTTTTTTAGTTGAAGATTCACATGTCAATAGAATTAACAGTCTTAAGCAAGCAAAATGACAACTTAATACTTCAAAGAATTACTACTTACTGAAGATTGCAACTTTTGACTAAAGAAAATAGAATTAATTTTCCTTAAGGTACTTTTCCATACAAATCCATATTAATATTGAATATTTGCAAATTTATCTAGAAGGCATGTTGTTGGCTAAAGTGAAACGAAACAAAGCAGTAGAAACATTACGAGTAATCATCTGTAGAAATACAATTGTCAGATTTATAACTCCACGAACTCCAGCATGAAGTGAAGAGAGATAAGAACCGCAGCTGTGAAGTGAAGAGAAGAGCCGCGAACTCCAGTGTGAAGAGAAAAGCAGACCCACTATCCGTGAAGTAAAGACTGGAGGAGAAAGGAGGCGTGACTGGGTCGAGTGTGAAGTTTAGGGTTTCAAATGTTTTGCAAACAGTAGTATAGTGTGTAAACTAAAAATTCTAAGGCCCATTTGGATTTCATTAAAATAAAAAAACCGATTTTTCGGATTATCCAAAACATATAAAATGTGATCCATATCCGATCTTTTTGCGCACCCCTACTATAGAAGACAAGATGGGAAATGATGGTATATGAAGACATGTCCAAGTCACTCTCGGTATTTCCAAAGCTATCTTCTTGACTTATGACTTCAATAGGGTCACTTTCAGCCCAGTTTCAATCCTAGTATCAACTTTGGGGAAGTAGATTTTCTTTTGGCTGCACCAGTGGACCTTGAGGAGGGTCTGGAAGACGACGTGGTGGCTGATGGAGACGGCTCGCGAGGACGCCTTTTGTTGGTGATAATGGCAAGAGACGCTAATCTGAAGTCTTTCAAGTTCACAAACGTCCTTTCATATTCAGGAATCTGAAGGATGGCTTCAAAACGTTCAACAAAGTGCGTGGGGACCTTCAGACAAAATAAGAACTTCAACACCTGACAAAACAAACAAGTAAGTTCATTTAACAAAAAAAGGAAGATGAAGACGAAGTCGACAAAAACTACCTTTGACCCAATTCTCTGGAAAAAGATCAGCGTCATCACCCAGAGAATCCTTCTTTACACTGAAAAATTTCTTCAACCAACCCCTGTCATTTGACTTATCTAGATTCACAATTAAATTTTGCCTACCCTCACGAGGAGAGAGAGTGATTCTACCTACACCATAAGTTTTGTACTCATAACAAAACTCTAAATCCTCAAACTCAAAAGTTAACCCAAAGTTCTTTTTATTTTCAAGTAAAACCTCTAAAGCAAGGGGAGCCTCCAAACACGAGGCATAAGTTGAAATGCAGGAATGTCAGTTTGGCGAAGAAAAGACTGGGTAAGAGGACCGAAAGGAAAGACATGGCCAATTTTGAAGCGATGTTCATACAAATAAATCCATCCATCGTGAATTGAATCAACCCTAATTTTGGTGCTAGGAATGAGGATTTCAGCGCTATCTGGGAAACCGTACTTATCTTTAATAGATTCAGGGTCATTCAAAGTACTAGGGGACGATTTTTATCATCAAGAATTTTCTGATGAATGAAGGAGGTGGTTGAAGAAGAAACCATTTTGCTTTTCGCCATGGAAATAAAAGTAGAATAGAGAGAGAAGAGTTGGATTATTACCTTGGAAAAACAAAAATAGGGTGGTTGAAATTGATGGAAGTGGAGTGCAGTTTTAAAGTGATGGGACGGTTGAAAGAAGTTGCAGCGGGTAGCAGTTGCGTTGTAGAAATTAAAGCTGTTTTTGAAATTATGACTCAACTTCCTCCATGTTTGACTAATAATTTCGGGGGCAATTGTTGAGCCGGAAATTTAAGCGGGAAAGCAGGCCCAAATTACTTGTGTTGAAGTCAAGCCCAAAGGGCCCATGTGCTAGCGAGGTCAGCAACGGAAAGGTCCAGGTGGAGTCACCCAACGTTAGAAGGCATGAAACAAGGAGCAATTAAACATGTTAGTAAATAGGGTAATTATGTGGTATAGTTATATGTAAAGCTAACGGCTAGACAAAGAGACGTTATGTTACATGTTGTAATAATGTATAAAAAACTGAAAAGACAAGACATACATACGATTATTCTTCTTTTACAATCATATGAATTATAATCTTTATATTTCCCAATATACACTCTTGATTTGGTTAGAGTTCTCATATTCAACTTTGATTGTTAATCTTTAGCTGAAATTTGGTTAAACAGTCCCTCCCCTAGCTCTTTATTTCTTTCTTTGTCGAGTCTATGTCACTTTAGGATTATTTTTATTAAGCCTTCTATTAATTTAATTATAATTAAGAAAATTAATGTATTTTCTTTTTATTTTCATTAGCATTCCATTTTTTTATGCTTCTAATTGAGGGATGAAATATCAATCACTCTAATCACCTTGATTAATAAAAAAAATATGGACATACTTTAGTTCTGGAGTTCTTTCCCTCTTTATTCCATCATTTCAAGACATCCATAAACCTTCGTCATGCAACCAAAAGATAAAAAACCATAAACCATCAATCTATCATCTTCAGATCCTTAACCCAAAATAACCCTTCAACTCAAAGCTCCACAAAATAGCATTCAAAGCATTCAATACGATAAACGAAAAGATCAATGCCAGGAAAAAATTAAAGAAAGAAAAATTTAAAAGTAAATCCAAAGAGCAAAAAACAAAAGCAAAAGAAACTGCAAAAGAACGAAAAAGCACAAAGCAAATATGCAAAAAAAAAAGCCAAAGGCAAAAAGTCAAGCTAGTGGGTTTGCACACAAGTTCTACCCCTCATTTGAAACCTCATCAATCCATTAAAAACCTTAAAACCAATAAAAGTTGTATCCCTCACCTTTGCATTCAAAAGAAAGAAGCAATAACCCTTACTTCGGCCCACCACATCCAAACCCCCAAACCTCAAATCCCGCATATCGATCCTAAATCCTTCTCCAAGGTATGTCAATGCCCGCTAGGTTGAAAACCCGAAAGGATGGCCTAGGGAAAGTCATGGCACAAATAAAAACAAAATAGATTAAGAACTATAAATGGTCTGATTCCGCAAGGATACGTAGGAATCCTCATCAAGGTCCGACCGCTTCAATAAAAAAAATAGTTAAGGTATAATGATTTAACTTTTATAGAATTTAGAAGGATACTCTTTCTAGATCCCGACATAGACTCGAGTCTGAACCTAGCCACGTCAAAGCCTTTTTCCACCTATACATGTATTTGAGTCTAAACATAAACCTTTTATTTTTCAATCCAAACTTTCCTTGTCCCTTGAGGTCTCTCTGATACTTCTATGATTGACTTTGCCTGCATTAACTCCCCTGTGAAGAAACTTTGAATGCTCCTCTGAATGCTCAATTCATGTCAAATACCTACTAATATAGACTGAGAATGCCTAATTTAAGACAAGTTTTCCCAAAGTGGGGGCGTCCTGTATTTGTGGTGGTTCCTCCAAATCAAACTCTCGAAGAGTTGTAATATGCGAATCTCACTTGTGGACCTCAATTTTTACCAAAATAGTTTTTGTTGAGTCATGTAGTGTTTTGATGATTGCAAACAAATGATGATTATCTAACTAACATGTGTGTTTGAGATGTGCATATTACATTAACATAAAACAAGTCATGGAAGGTTGAATATATCACATCATGAAAGACTTCCATCAAGTAAAGTTCCTAACAGAGTTCCTAGAAGGAACACAAATAGAGCGGTTCCTAGGTACCTCCTAAGAGGAACATTGAATATGAAGTTCCGTAGCAGAGCCTGAGTGGGCGCAGCAAGAGCAAAAAACAAAAGGAAAAGAAAATGCAAAAGAACGAAAAAGCACAAAGCAAACATGCAAAAAAAAAAGCCAAAGGTAAAAAGTCAAGCTAGTGGGTTTGCACACAAGTTCTACCCCTCATTTGAAACCTCATCAATCCATAAAAAACCTTAAAACCAATAAAAGTTGTATCCCTTACCTTCGCATTCAAAAGAAAGAAGCAATAACCCTTACTTCGGCCCACATCCACCTTCATCCAAACCCCCAAACCTCAAATCCCTCATATCAATCCTACCTCCATCTCCAAGGTATGTCTATGCCCGCTAGGTTGAAAACCCGAAAGGTCGGCCTAAGCAAAGTCATGGCACAAATAAAAAAAATTAGATTAAGAACTACAAATGGTCTGATTCCGCAAGGATACGTTGGAATCCTCATCTCGAGGTCCGACCGCTTCCATAAAAAAATAGTTAAGTTATAATGATTTAACTTTTATAGAATTTAGAAGCATACTCTTTCTAGATCCCGACATAGACTCGAGTCTGAACCTTGCCACGTCAAAGCCTTTTTCCCACCTACACATGTATTTGAGTCTAAAAATAAACCTTTTATTTTTCAATCCAAACTTTCCTTGTCCCAGGAGGTCTCTCTGGTACTTCCATAATCTCTAGCGATATTTGACTTTGCCTGCATTAACTCCCCAGTGAAGAAACTTTGAATGCTCCTCTGAATGCTCAATTCATGTCAAATACCTACTAATATAGACTTAGAATGCCTAATTTAAGATAAGTTTTCCCAAAGTGGGGGCTTCTTGTATTTGTGGTGGTTCCTCCAAATCAAACTCTCGAAGAGTTGTAATATGCGAATCTCCCTTGTGGACCTCAATTTTTACCAAAATAGTTTTTGTTGAGTCATGTAGTATTTTGATGATTGCAAACAAATGATGAATATCTAACTAACATGTGTGTTTGAGATGTGCATATTACATTAACATAAAACAAGTCATGGAAGGTTGAATATATCACATCATGAAAGACTTCCATCAAGTAAAGTTCCTAACAGAGATCCAATAAGGAACACAAATAATGCGGTTCCTAGGTACCTCCTAATAGGAACATTGAACATGAAGTTCCGGAGCAATTCCTGAGTGGGAGCAGCAAGAGCAAAAAACATAATCAAAAGAAAATGCAAAAGAACGAAAAAGCACAAAGCAAATATGCAAAAAAAAACAAAAAAAAAAGCCAAAGGTAAAAAGTCAAGCTAGTGGGTTTGCACACAAGTTCTACCCCTCATTTGAAACCTCATCAATCAATAAAAAAACCTTTAAACCAATAAAAGTTGTATCCCTTACCTTTGCATTCAAAAGAAAGAAGCAATAACCCTTACTTCGGTCCACATCCATCTTCATCCAAACCCCCAAACCTCAAAACCCTCATATCAATCCTACCTCCTTCTCCAAGGTATGTCCATGCCCACCAGGTTGAAAACCCGAAAGGGCAGCGTAGGCAAAGACAGGGCACAAATAAAAAAAATTAGATTAAAAACTACAAATGATCTGATTCCGCAAGGATACGTCGGAATTCTCATGTCGAGATTCGACCGCTTCGATAAAAAAATAGTTATAGTATAATGATTTAACTTTATAGAATTTAGAAGCATACTCTTTCTAGATCCCGACATAGACTCGAGTCTGAACCTAGCCACGTCAAAGCCTTTTTCCCACCTACATATGTATTTGAGTCTAAAAATAAACCTTTTATTTTTCAATCCAAACTTTCCTTGTCCCCGGAGGTCTCTCTGATACTTCAATGATCTCTAGCGATATTTGACTTTGCCTGCATTAACTCCCCAGTGAAGAAACTTTGAATGCTCCTTTAAATGCTCAATTCATGTCAAATACCTACTAATATAGGCTCGGAATGCCTAATTTAAGACAAGTTTTCCCAAAGTGGGGGCTTCCAGCATTTGTGGTGGTTCCTGCAAATCAAACTCTCGAAGAGTTGTAATCTGTGAATCTCACTTGTGTACCTCAATTTTTACCAAAATTGTTTTTGTTGAGTCATGTAGTGTTTTGATGATTGCAAACAAATGATGATTATCTAACTAACATGTGTGTTTGAGATGTGCATATTACATTAACATAAAACAAGTCTTGGAAGGTTGAATATATCACATCATGAAAGACTTCCAACAAGTAAAGTTCCTAACAGAGTTCCTATAAGGAACACAAACAGAGCGGTTCCTAGGTACATCCTAAGAGGAACATTGAATATGATGTTCCGGAGCAGTTCCTGAGTGGGAGCAGCAAGATGACGATACAGAGTTGAAACAAGAAGTTCCTGAACAGGAACTATGAGTGCGAAGGTGGAGCTATCAACATGCGGTTCTTGAGTTGGAGCAGCATGGAGCATGAAGGCAGAAAATATGAGTTTTTTTCTAGGATTCATGTAAGTATGTGGAAACGTGAAAGGTAATAGAACAAGGTCAAAAGGAACTCGTGGAACTTAGAGTCAAAAGTATTTAAGAGTCAATAAGTCTGATGCATATTATTATCTTAATCTATAGGAATTTATTTAGAGTTTATTTCTTAATAAATCTCTACTTGGTTAATTATTTTTAGATAATATGCATTAGTTGTTTTAGGATAAGATTTAGTTTTTGGAAAATAAAAAGCCTGGATTTATAATACGTATAATGACTTTATGTAAAGAAATTGTCTATCTGTTCCTCTCTAAGGAACAGACGTGCTGGTACTATTAATCTAAATTAAAGGAACGAAGTAGCAGTTAAAGGAACTAGGCGTGTAAAATATTGTGCAACGGTTAAAAGGAATCTGTTGAGTTTTGAAAGGCTAAATTTTAGGAAAATCATTTTATGTGGTTTAAATATGATTTTAAAGGAAAATATTTTATGGATTGATTTTATATTTATTCCAAAATAAATTCATTTTCGAAATTAAAAGAAAATCCTTTAAAGATATCATTTGATAAAAAGATTTAATTTTGGTTTTATTAATTAAAATAGTTTTTAATTATAAACCAAATTTAAAATACTGTTGCACAAGTAAATGCTAGATTTTAGGAAGCAATATTAATTTATTAGTGGTAGATCATGCAGCTTGTTCCTCAAGCTAAGGAACAACATGGGTTAATGCTTTAAACCACTAACTCATGATGAATCCCACGTTCATTCTAATTGACTGCTATAAATAAACAAGTTCAATTAAGTTTCAAATTGTCTGACTGGCGTCATTCCATAGTGTCTGACTTGTGTCATTCCATAAGGTTTGGCTTAAGGAATAATGTTACAAAAGGATTATATTTTTCTATTCCTTGTTTTGAGTCAGTTCCTATGAGTTTCGAGTTCCTACAAGTGTCATGTTCCTTTACAGATCTTCAGTTTCTATATACTAGAGTTTTACTAAATTATCAAATGTCTGTATTTGAGTTTGGGGTTAAAAGGTTTGAGTGAACTCTTGTAATGGGGACTTGGTTAAGAGTTTGAGTGAATTCTTGTATCAAGTTCGAGTTAGGAACTTGAGTAAGTTCTTGTTGTGTATGCGTAGACTTAGGGTGAAGTTTATCTAGGGGTGAAGGGTTTAAGTAAACCTTTTGTAAAGAGTTGTGGGAACTCTGGAAAGACTTAGAGTTAAGTCTAGAGTATAGAGTGGAGATTGTGAGAGAGTTAGAGTTCCTAGTGGAGCTTGTGAGAGAGTTGGAGTTCCGAGTGGAACTTACGTATATAATAGGTTGAAACAGAGGAGGTTTCCTATTATAGTGAAGAGTTTAAATCCATAGGAGGTCGTGGTTTTTCTTCTTGTATTGAGACAAGAAGTTTTCACGTAAAAATCTCTCTTGCACTTTCAGTTCCTTATTGCTTATGTTTTAAATTCCGCATTATTTGGGCAATAAGTTCCACACTACAATTCACCCCCTCTTGTAGTGCTCCTTCCGAGTTAACAATTGGTATTATAGCCGGAACTCACGAAAATACAGGAAACCCTGCTGAGTTAAGTTCCTGCAAGAAGAAGGAACCCGTACGAGAAAGAAACTCCATCCTACGACATTCAAAGGAACAATTGGAAGCTGACTTTTAATTATCAATTAAAAGTCACTCAAGGATTATCAACGACCCTTTTGATGTAAGTATCTCTTACTTGATATATTCTTTATACGCATACATTAATTTGGAACTTGTTCCTTATAGTGTTTCTAGTAAATTTGTTTTATTTGGCATTGATGTTTTTTATAGCAATTTTGGATAACTTTAAAACTGTTTTCTAAAGACAAAATTAATAGTTCCAAATTGTTTTTTAAATATCAAAGAATTAGTATACTAGAAATGGTTCAAGGAACAAGTCGTGTGGAACAATGCATATTTGTCACTCTTGGAACTTGTTTTCCCATCTTTAGGGAAATCCATTATTTTTCACATGTTATATTGCGCTTATATTATACTTCATTTGCCAAATGATATTGTTATTGTGCATCATGAATATTTGAAATATATCTTATATCGATACATGATGTTCCTTGTTAGTTGTAGTAGATATGTGCATCATGAATATGGATATTTTTAACAAGAAAGGACCCAACATATATTTGGGTACCAAAAACCAAGAACATGCTTATTTTACAGGTCATGTGAAAGGAACCTACATCTCTTGATGTAGAGGTTGTTACTAGAAAGTAGTTCTAGACATGAGTTCCTTCACTAGAAAAGCTGGAAAAAGTATGTACAAGGTGAAATATATTTCTTAGAAAATTGGGTAATAATCTCTACATACTACTATATATCTTGGTCATTATTATTCTCAAATATATTTTTTAATATCACTTATTAATACATGAATGTAGAAGGTTATAAAAGAGAAGTTATTTTACGAGTTTTACATATAAATGAATTATTTCAATCTAACTTCTCTTCAAGTTTTATGCAACTATAATTATGTTTTGTAGGTTTGACTATGGAGATAATCAATATTGGTAAAGGAACTTCCGGATGTAATAAGAGAATGATCGTCAGTTCCTCTGAAAGGAACAAACGTATTGGCACAACTAAAACGAACCAAAGAAACTCTAATATAGTCATAGGAACATAGTAATTAAGAATGATACAACAGATCTATTAACTGATATTCACGTCCTAATGATAATAGAAGTTTAAGGCTAGAATTTTGGAAGGTTTTAAGGAAAAATATTTTAACTAAGTTCAAACATTTTAAGAAAATCTTTTTGGCTATGGAAAGATTTTATTTTGTTTGAAAAATTAAATTTTTCATAGTTAAAGAAAAATCTTCTTAGATATTATTAAAAAGAATTGAAATTAAACTTTTATTTAGGATAAGAGAAAATAATAAGAGATCATGCTTAACAAATTCCTAGAATTTAGGAAAGTGGGATAATGGATATAACACGTTCAATTGAACGTATACAAAGTGGCGCATGATGTGCTTGTTCCTCAAGCAAAGGAACAACGTGTTCTAAAGCCACAAATCCATGATCCTATGATCTAATCTCACGTTTAATCCAAATGACTATTATATAAGAACTTAATTAATGAAGTTCTAAGAGTGTCTGACTAAGTGATTAAGTGAGTTAAGTAATTAAAGTATTAGTGCCTTTATTCTCTTATAATAGCCAATTGTTCCTATTGTCTACTTATTGTATTTCCACTAAATTAAATGCATAAAATCAGTTTCTTCAATCAAGAAACATTGACTATTGATTTGAAGGAAGCGGTGGTAAACTAAAATTAGTGCAAATATTAAATAGTATAGGAATATTCTAACATCTGGCATAAGTTCCTAATTCTTTTGAAAATTAATCTTACTTCAAAGGAACAAAGCAGAAGTTCCTTTTCACATGAGATTATTTTTTTAAAGTTTATGTTTATTCCAGTTTTATGCTTTAACTATATTATCTATTTTGACTAACCTACTAACATTAAAATGCACAAAGTATTTCTTTTTGGGTTTCCTTTACAGATTATATTTCTTAGTTTATGACAACCCAAAATGAAGGTACAAGTGCATCTTCTTCCATCAAAGGAACGAACTCATTAGGAACAAGTTCCTGAAATTAAAAGGAGAGTTCTAGAGTTTATATTTCCAGATGAACAGAAGATTCATATGATGGAAATGCCAAGGAACTTTAAGTGACCTCATGCAGAAGTTTCGCATTTGATGGATCTGAATTTCGATGATAGAACTCAGGCTGATTGGTCATAAAGACCAAAGAAATACGTTCAAGTTATTCGAATTTCACTGGAAGATAAGAAGTACTCATGCGATTCATTCATAGTGACATCGACAAGTACTATATAAAGGTTAGTTGTTAAGAGGAACAACTAAACAAAGGTATTAACTTTGAGGAAACTTTTATGTAGCTAGGTCATGAGATAATTGAATATTATTTTTTCTTGTTGCCTACATGGGATTTAGATTGTTCCAAATAGATTTTCAATGTGTTCAAAATAAATTTTTTACTGGAAATCTGCGAGGAACAATATCAAGTTCTTCTTGAAAAATGATTTCAAAATTCACAATAATTTTTGTTTTCAAGAGGAATTGACTTAGTAGTTGTACATAGTTATATGGATAATATTTTTGGTACAACTATTTTATGCAAAGGTTTTTGCTAACCTTATAAGCAAATGTGTACACGAGCATGATAAGGGAACACAAGTACTCTCTTGGTATATAATCATGCAAGGGCAAAAACATGTCAAGGAACTTTTGAAGAATGATGAGTATGAGTCGAGTTGAAATAAAAGTTTCCATCAAATGTGAAGACATCAAAATGATGGAACTAGCAGTTCAGGAACTCAAAACTAAGCGATCAAAATCAGTCCAGTACTTGAAGAAAAGTTTATATACATGGTGAAATGTGACTTAAGGTATGTTGTTCCTATTCACATTGTATCATGATTAATATATTATATCGTTAAATTATTAATATGAATGCATAACTTTTATAAGTCTTGCTATAAATTATGTGAATGTATGTTCTTTATAATTTCACCTATTCATGGATTATTTAGAGGAACAAGACTTGATGAAGTATAACTTGAGTGTAAACATGTTCTTTCCAAAAGTTTTGTGGAATTGGGCTCTTACACATATCAAAAATTAAAGTGATTATATGCACACTAGCGTAAATATCTTACACTTAATTTTTGTGTCGTAAAGGCATACTCACTTGCCTAAGAGTGTAAGAGGTCTCATAATCGAACTGTGGATGCTATCAAACATGAAAATCCTAAGTTGCCAAAGATACAATGAAAGAAACCTTAATGGAACAAGACAGGTAAATTCCCATAATATATTTCTTTTACTTTTAGAGGGAACAAACTTATTCTTAGCCCACTATCATCAGTTCACACCACATTTCTTCATATACCCTTTGATTGATTAATTCCTAATTCCATTCATATCCTGTCGTCACTTCAAATCTCCTAATTCCCATGTGCTCTAATTTAAATTCATGACTTTTTATGGTTCAACGATACATAAAGAGTGATAAATGGTAAATACATTTTTAGGGGGAAGCTATAGAAGAAGTGAGAAGCAAGTATTTTGTGATTTATCAATTGATTCTCAAAAGGATATATTATTAGATGGAACTAATCATATAAGTTCCTAATGATGAAGGAATGGTAAGGAACTCAGGGGGAATAAGGAAGAAATTGATATAAATGTGACATTCTAGGAAAAATGCAACAACTTGTAATGACACTCTTGTTTAAAAAAAAGGAAAAGGATAGAAAGGAAAACGAAAAAAATAAGGTAAACAAGGGTGATCAAATCTTTATTATTTCATAGAAGTCAATAGTTGATATAGTTGTTAAAATGCTTACTCATGGATTTGATGATTTGAGAAGCGGAACATAAGTGAAAGATTGGAAGAACTTTATTATTAAGATGAATTCGTTCATGTTTCTTCGCGCAATGAGTTCCTCATGGTTGGTTGGTTGGTTGGTTGAGTAAAAGTGAACTTGATATATATATATATATATATATATATATATATATATATATATATATATATATATATATATATATATATATATATATATATATATATATATATATATATATATATATATATATATATATATATATATATATATATATATATATATCATATATCAAGGTGAATCGTGTGTGGGGTTTGTCAGAAATTTCCAAAGTGTGAGGTGAAGTGATCAACTCTAATGATTGTTGAAAACCTCTTATTAAAAGTCAAAACCATAGAGCACATAATATATCTCAAGTTCCCTCTACTCAAATTGCTCCATAAACTTCTTTCATATTTCTTTGAGCCGGATATTACAATGTCCTATCTCTTAATCCATTCTTGACTTTTAAATCTGATTTTTTCTTGACTTTTTTTCTTCTTATTTGTCAAGTTCCTTCGATGGTTTTTGAAGTTGGGTCTTTAGATTGTGAGTTGGAAATTCGTGTAGCACATGCATCCTAAGTTTGAAAAATTGAGATTCTTGAGGCTTTTGGGACTAACAAGTGTTTGACCATTATGGTGGTAAGTGTAGCATATAACAATATGTGTATATGATTTACCTACAAAAAATGTGTGTAAGATGATCCTTTTCGATAATGGCAAAAGGGGGAAGAATATGTATGATGCTTATGGTCAAGTATAGTTAAGTCTAAATCCTTATATGATGAAAAGTTTTTTGTATGATGTGTTTATCTATGTTGATATTTCCTTCATATACATGCATGACTTGTTCATTAAGGGGGATTAATGTACATCATTTATTGCTTAATTTGTGATAAGCATAATTTGTTTGTCATCATCAAAAAGGGGGAAATTGTTGAGTCATGTAGTGCTTTGATGATTGCAAACAAATGAAGATTATCTAACTAACATGTGTGTTTGAGATGTGCATATTACATTAACATAAAACAAGTCATGGAAGGTTGAATATATCACATCATGAAAGACTTCCAACAAGTAAAGTTCCTAACATAGTTCCTATAAGGAACACAAACAGAGCGGTTCCTAGGTACATCCTAAGAGGAACATTGAATATGATGTTCAGGAGCAGTTCCTGAGTGGGAGCAGCAAGATGACGTTTCAGAGTTGAAACAAGAAGTTCCTGAGCAAGAACTATGAGTACGAAGTTTCTTAAAGGAACTAGCACATCGAAGTTCCTGAGGTGGAGCTATCAACATGCAGTTCTTCAGTTGGAGCAGCAGGGAGCATGAAGGCAGAAAATATGAGTTTATTTTCTAGGATTCATGTAAGTATGTGGAAACGTGAAAGGTAATAGAACAAGGTCAAAAGGAACTCGTGGAACTTAGAGTCAAAAGTATTTAAGAGTCAATAAGTCTGATGCATATTATTATCTTAATCTATTGGAATTTATTTAGAGTTTGTTTCTTAATAAATCTCTACTTGGTTAATTATTTTTAGATAATATGCATTAGTTGTTTTAGGATAAGATTTAGTTTTTGGAAAATAAAAAGCCTAGATTTATAATACGTATAATGAGTTTTTGTAAGGAAATTGTCTGTCTGTTCCTCTCTAAGGAATTGACGTGCTGGTACTATTAATCTAAGTTAAAGGAACGAAGTAGCAGTTAATGGAACTAGGCGTGTAAAATATTGTGCAACGGTTAAAAGGAAGTTGTTGAGTTTTTAAAGGCATAATTTTAGGAAAATGATTTTATGTGGTTTAAATATGATTTTAAAGGAAAATCTTTTATGGAAAAGATTTTATTTTTATTCCAAAATAAATTCATTTTCGGATTTAAAATAAAATCCTTTAAAGATATTATTTGATAAAAAGATTTAACTTTGGTTTTATTTATTAAAACAGTTTTTAATTAAAAACCAAATTTAAAATACTGTTGCACAAGTAAATGCTAGATTTTAGGAAGCAATATTAATTTATTACACACGTTCAAGATAAACATGGAGTTAGTGGTAGATCATGCAGCTTGTTCCTCAAGCTAAGGAACAACATGGGTTAATGCTTTAAACCACTAACTCATGATGAATCCCACGTTCATTCTAAATGACTACTATAAATATACAAGTTCAATTAAGTTTCAAATTGTCTGACTGGCGTCATTCCATAGTGTCTAACTTGTGTCATTCCATAAGGTTTGGCTTAAGGAATAATGTTACAAAAGAATTATATTTTTCTATTCCTTATTTTGAGTCAGTTCCTATGAGTTCCAAGTTCCTACAAGTGCCATGTTCCTTTACAGTTCTTTAGTTTCTATGTACTAGAGTTAAACTAAATTACCAAATGTCTGTATTTGACTTTGGGGTTAAAGGGTTTGAGTGAACTCTTGTAATGGGGACTTGGTTAAGAGTTTGAGTGAATTCTTGTATCAAGTTCGAGTTAGGAACTTGAGTAAGTTCTTGTTGTGTATGCGTAGACTTAGCGTGAAGTTTATCTAGAGGTGAAGGGTTTAAGTAAACCTTTTGTAAAGAGTTGTGGGAACTCTTGAAAGACTTAGAGTTAAGTCTTGAGTATAGAGTGGAGATTGTGAGAGAGTTAGAGTTCCTAGTGGAGCTTGTGAGAGAGTTGGAGTTCCGAGTGGAACTTGCGCATGTAATAGGTTGAAACAGAGGAGGCTTCCTATTATAGTGAAGAGTTTAAATCCGGAGGAGGTCGTGGTTTTTCTTCTTGTATTGAGACAAGAAGTTTCCACGTAAAAATCTCTCTTGCACTTTCAATTCCTTATTGCTTATGCTTTAAATTCCGTATTATTTGGGCAATAAGTTCCACACTACAATTCACCCCCCCTCTTGTAGTGTTCCTTCCGAGTTAACAGTTTTCAATAATCAATTTATCTCCTTCTATCAATCCGGACCTCCTAGATTTGCAAAACGTTGACCTTGCACATCGTTTCCATCAATCTATCTATCTCAGTCATGCATAACCCTGACCTTGCATAGCGTCTAATGCATCCTTAGAGAGTCTAAGTTTTCATTATTGCATCATTAT
This sequence comes from Beta corolliflora, assembly GCA_947648045.1. Classification (NCBI taxonomy): domain Eukaryota; kingdom Viridiplantae; phylum Streptophyta; class Magnoliopsida; order Caryophyllales; family Amaranthaceae; genus Beta; species Beta corolliflora. The sequence goes on along the minus strand of CANSZD010000106.1, from coordinate 329,601 downwards.
GTGCATTATTATCTTAGTTGTTTGTACCTATTTGCTAACATCTTTTCTTGCAGGCCAAAACACATTGCTTGTAGTTATTGTCTTGCATACTAACTCTGCTTTGCAGAAACAGGCGATATATAGACCGATTCTAGACCGCATAGCGTTTGGAATTATTCTGCGTCCTGACACAGACTACTTTGTCTTTCAGTTTCAGGAACCTTCGTTAAAGTAAGGGCTTCTATAAACACATAGTCGTTTCTCCCCATTGAGCACCCAATGTGAAACATACAGTCGTCCTAATTGGTACGGTCCAAAAGAAGAGTAATCTGAAAAGCAAAGCCCAAAATCATTTTACGATCATAAAGTCTATTTATTTGTTGAAAACAATTTCGAGCCTATTTTTAAGAGCCCAATTAATTATTCATGATAATTAATTGTATTTTGAAGCCCGTTTTCATAAAGCCCAATTAATTATTTTAGATAATTAATTGTAATTTAATTAAGTTTTAATTATTCTTGATAATTATTTAATATTCCAAAAGATATTATAAAAATTAGATTTTTATAACTAGAGATAACTGATTTCGAACTTCAAAAGATAATATTTAATAAAGGATAAAATGAATCTTTTAATTAGAAACAACCGCTCAGATCTGTGTTGCGTCACGCAAAACTGAGATGCACGCGTGCAAAACAAAGGCAGTTTACAAAACACTAGAACACAACCAGAGGTTGCGTTTGACATAGTAGGATTTGTGGTGCGCATCCACTTCTTCGATCCTCTCCGCGTGATTTTCGGATCAGTTTTTTCCATAAATATATCGCTTTTCGACGAACGTTTTACGGACTTTCATGCGAACTTTCATATAATATTTCATAACATACTTTCATACGAACTTTTCATAGAGACTACAATACATACTTTTACCACGACACTTCGACATACTTACATACTACGAAAACACATCGAACACATATTCGAACTCCATTAATACATTCGAATTTCATATTTCGAGCTTCAAGATTGCTCTTTTTGAAGATCGTTATACAAGACCCAGGCGACAAAGGTAGATCTCATGAGGGCCAATTTCAATTTAATTCTTATTTTACTAACAATCTATTTGTCATGATGTAGATTCTCAAACGGGTCGTGCTTTCTTGTATATTCTAATTCTTAATATCTTTTCATAAATATTTTATATTTTCATTATTATTATTCATATGCATGCTATATGCTTTAATGTTTTCATCCCCGTACATGCTTATTATTGCTAATTACAAGACCTAAATAAATGTTCTAATACTAAATTCAGACAATTTGGAAAATTTCATTAGGCTTCCAGTAATTTGACTACGTAATACCATGTCACTAAAAATTTGTCTTTTGTGTGTTTAACGAACCAACATAGATTGATTTTTACATTGCATGAAAATATTTTGTGGTTGTTTAATTGCATAAATCTAGACATGAATCGGATTTGATTAAAGGCCAACAATGGGTGAATTTGATTCTTGATAATATTCGTACCCTCACCCCATAACTCAATCTTTGGTTCATTAACCAATTATGGAGTCATGATGGGGAAATCTATATTGGATAAGTCCCTAACTTGTCCCTATAGTTTCCTAATATCCAATCAAGTTTATGAGTCTTCCTTTAGAGACTTATCGGTGACTTCTTTATTTCAACGAATTTGAAAACAAAAATTTTACAATGAGATAGTCAAATACGCGCTCATCCTGCGTAGGCAATAAAAACACGCCTATAATAGGCATAAAAATATGTCTACAATTTGGCTACTCCACTAGAGAGGATACAACTTATTTTGATAAGTGGGTGAAACTAGAAAAATGCGATTCATACTTGTTTTATGCTTTTAAATGACACTACGTTTTTTAATATGCATGGCTATACTTCAGAGCCACTATAAGGTTAGTGTCATGGCCTCATTAGCGCATGTTCGATGATTAAGGCCACCCCCAGTGGGTTTGCCCTTGTCCCTCCAAAAAGCTTCATGAGCGATAGTGTTGGATCTTAGTCACAAGCAAACCTAGTCAACCATGAAATTACTATCTTGTTTTTATCTTGAGACTGGAATGCGTCTTACACGTGGCCATC
>CANSZD010000106.1:0-322500 GCA_947648045.1 Beta corolliflora | reverse complement strand
ATTTGCATTTTTATGTGAACCCTAGTCTATGTCAAGCCCATGTGCTTTTCCTAGTCCATTATAAAGTCAAGCCCATGTGCTTCTCCTAGTCCATTCGAAAGTCAAGCCTATGTGCTAATCCCACTCCATTCCAAAGTGAAGTCTATGTGCTTATCCCAGTCCATTCCAAAGTCAAGCCTATGTGCTTATCCTAGTCCATTCTATAGTGAAGCCTATGTGTTAAACCCAGTCCTTTCCAAAGTCAAGCCTATGTGCTAATCCTTGTCCATTTAAAAGTCAAGCCAGGTGTTATTCGACTCAATTCCAAACTTAAGCCCATAAAGGCCCAATTTAAATCCTAGTTTGCATCTCCATGTAAGCCATAGTCAAGTCTAACTTCAAATGTTTATAGGACCAAGTCTAAAGTCTAAGTCCATAAAGGCAACCCTTGATTCTAGCGAAGCTAGTTCTCCCTAAATCCATAAAGGTAACCCTTGAGTTTAGTGAACCTAGTCCTCCCTAAGTCCATAAAAGCAACCTTGAGTCTAGTTAAGCTAGTCCTTCCTAAGTCCATAAAGGCAATCCTTGAGTCTAGCGAAGCTAGTCCTCCCTAAGTCCATAAAGGCAATCCTTGAATCTAGCAAAGCTAGTCTTCCCTAACTCCATAAAGGCTATTATTGAGTCTAGCGAAGCTAGTGCTCCCAAAGTCTATAAAGGCAACCCTTGAGTCTAGCGAAACTAGTCTTCCACAAGTCCATAAAGGGAATCCCCGAGTCTAGTGAAGCTAGTCCTCCCTAGTCCATAAAGGCAAACCTTGACTCTAGCGAAACTAGTCCTTCCCCTAAGTCCATAAAGGCATTCCATGAGCCTAGTGAAGCTAGTCCTCCCTAAGTCCATAAAGGCAACCATTGAGTCTCGCGAAACTAGTCCTTCCTAAGTCTATAAGAGCAACCTTTGAGTCTAGTCTGCTCACTCTATTGTAAGGGCAAAGTCTAGTCTTCCCTAAGTCCATAAAGGTAATCTTTGAGTCTAGCCTACTTATTCTCCATGTAAGTTCAAAGTCTAGGCTTCCCAAAGTCCACAAAGGCCTTGTCATTGAGTCCATTCTTATTACATAGTCTAGTCCATGTGTGCTTATGCATATAGTTAGGCCGATGTCTCCATCATGGTCAAACCCCCATCTTATTCCAAAACCCATATCTTTTTCAAGCTATTTATCGCAGCAAAATCATTTTTCATTTCCAAAATCATTTCTAGAAACTTACGAGTGAGGTCCATTTGATTTCAGTTCAGGAGAGGTCGTGAGGTTACAACTTGGAAACACCCACCAGAAAAGAGAAAAAGTCAATCCAATCCCAGAGTCGTCAAACCAACCATCACCTTTTCAACGAGTTAAGCAAAATTCGACATTAATAATTTGGCACCCACTGTGGGGCCGACAACTATATCATACTTCTTTACCATATGTCCAAAGAATGGCTGCACCGATGACTTCCGACGAGATGCAAAAGATCTATGAGCAGATGAAAGCAGAGATGGCCGAAATCAAGAAAACTAACGAGTGTCTGAGGTCTGAATTCACTACGTCACAGGAGAAGGTCACCAAGCTTCAAGAAGAGCTAGCATCCACAAAGGCCTCCAAATTAAAGCTTTAGCCCAATGCCAACCAAATCCCGTCCATGGACCCTATCACGGTGAGAAGCAGAATCTTCATGGTGTGGAAAGAAAAGGAGAACGAGAAGACCTTGAGAAAAATCCTTAAGGAGATGAGAACCCTATGGCTATAAGCATGGCGACGATCGAGAAGCAGAATCGTCGGATGATGAGGCTACTCTCTCAACTCCATGGAGCTCCAACACCAAGCATCATAGAGCACATGGACGGATACGAAGCGTAAGAGTTCGTGGAGAAGATCGCAAAGGTCGCACTACGAAGAAGCTCAACCTCCCCATACTGTTTGCGACATACGATGGATCGACATAAGATCACAATTGCAATAGAGCACGTTGCCCGGTACAAGCAGAGAATGTGGCAAGCGTTCATACCCTGGAACCTGATCGAAGCATGCATGTGCAAATCCTTCGGGGCTATACTGACTGGACCAGCATTGAAATGGTTCGGGTCCTTCAAACTAGGAAGTATTGGAAATTTCTCAACCTTGGTCATCAAATTCTACGACAAGTTTGAAGGGAGTCGCAGTCTCGAGAAGTAGACAAGTGACATATAAGGCGTCGTACAGAAGTTAGGCGAGTTGGTTCGAGACTACTACAACCGCTTCAACAAAGAAATGATCGGCATCAAACATCTGGATATGAAGACAGCCATACAATGTTTCAGGAAAGGTCTTGTCCTCCGGTCCAAGCTATATAATCGCCTTACAAATACCCGCGCACGACTTTTGAAGAAGTAAAGTCCAGAGCGTTGGCCCAGATGCGGTTGGAAGATGACGATTTTATCCTCAGCACCATTTCGACACGTCACGTGTCGGAAGGCCCAAGCGACCGCAAAGCATTCATCCCAAAGAGAAACAACTAGAGATCTAAAACTACAGTCGTCTAAACCAGGTACATAACGCTAATGACATACTGGAAAGTGCAGTATAGAGGCGAAAGCGGATAGCAACGTATTCCCCGACATCGACTAGTATGGGCTCTTAGTGGATGTCGGCGGTGTCGTTAATGCCCTGACAAAGATCGGCGCTCCCGTTCAGTGGCTGTAGAAGAGTGATCGCCAAGGCTCATAAAAAGACCAAATGAAATGGTGTCAGTTCCATCACGACCATGGACATAGGACGGAAGATTGCATTGCACTCAGGAGGGAAGTCACATTCATGCTAAACAAAGGACATTTGCAAGACCTTCTTAGCGGCAAGGGAAAGACATCCTTCGAGAATAATCCACCAAAGCAAAACCCTCCCGTGTTGACGTCACACGTCTAGGTAATTAATGTTATTTCTGGTGGATCTGATGTTTGTGAACTAACACACTTAGCAGCCAAAAGGCTAGCACGAGAGGGTTCCCCCTCCTTGAAAGTTCCTAAAGATTGCAGGTCCAAGGACGAAAGAAAATTAAAAGCGATGTCTATCACATTTGATGACAACGACATATGTAATGAAGTGCATCATGACGGATTAGTGATCTGCCTGATCATCAACAACTGTCTTTTAAGACGAGTATTGGTCGACGGTGGCAGCTCATCGAATATTTTATTCAAAAGCGCGTTGGAAGGCATGGGCCTTGACGACAGATACATAACAAAGAAGTCGACTGTCGTGGTGGAATTTAGTAGAGAAACGCAACAGACCGTCGGAGAGATCGCCCTACCCACTTGCGCGAAAGGCGTCAATCTTCAAACCAAGTTCAACGTCCTTGATTGTCGTTCACCATATAACGTGATTTTGGGCACACCATGGATACATAAGATGAAGGTGGTCCCATCGACCTACCACCAAACAATCAAATTTCCTACTAAGTGGGTCGTCTAGGAAATCAAAGACGAACAGAGAGCGGCTGGGGAATGCTAGAGTTCATCGCTAAAGCTATCGAAAGCTGCCATCTAGCAATTACAGAGCGGATCGGCAGCAGACGAACCAGACGAGCAATAAATTAACGAAGTGGTGCTTGACCCGACGTATCCAGACTGAGTCGTCCGCATTAGAGCATCTTTGTCACCTAATTTAAAAGACCAGGTATTTGAGTTTTTAAAAGCTAACCAAGATTACTTTGCATGATTCCATGAAGATATGTGTAGGCGTGTTTTTATTTCGCCTACGCGGTGTGAGCGCGTATTTGACTACCCCATTGTTAAGGTTTTATTGAAAATGTTTTCGAAGTCGCCAACAAGTCTTTAAAAGAAGAGTCATAAACCTATTTGGATATTGGGAAACCGTAGGGACAAATTAGGGACTTATCCAATGTAGATTCCGCCGTCCTGACTCCATAGATGGTCATGAACCAAAAATTGAGTTTGGGGTTGAGGGTACGAACACGGTCGTAATGAACCACATTCGGCCATTGTTGGCCTCTACTAAATATCAATTCATGTCAATTTTTATGCAAAAGAATAACCAAATAATGTTTCAATAAACACTCTAAAAATAATTTAGTCTAGGTTGGTTCAGGAAACACGTTAAAGACTATTTTTAGTGATATGTTATTAGGCAATCAAAATTACAAGGAACCTAACAGGTTGTCCAAATTATCTGATTAATCTTAGAACAGTTCTTTAGGTCTTGATTAGCAATAATAACATGTGGGTGATAAAAAATCATGCATAGAACAATCAGGCAAGCATGCAATAATATATGAAAATAAATAGAAAAAAGGAATAAAAGGTTAGAATATACAAAAGAACAATTTTTATATTAAAGATCTACATTATGAAGGAAATCGTTAGTAATATAAAATTAATAAATTGATTCAAGGACTCTCATGATAATACCGTGGCTTGGGTCTGAGAAATTGACAACCTTCGGAACGAGCAATCCTGAAGCCTGAAGATCTGAACGTATATGTATGTAGATTTGAATATGTTTGTGTTTGTATATTTGAAAGGTATGAGTTTTGTATAGAGAATTCTTAAGGTATTCGTAATGTAAAAGTCGAGTATTAAGTGTGGAAAAACCACACTTTAATTCGAAAAATCGAAGAATATTTATAGGAAAAAGGAATTTGCACTTCACGCGCCAGCTGCGCCAGGCGCATGTGACTGTGTGACACACAATCACACGTGTCAGGCGCACATTGGTGCGCTTGATGCGGCATGACCAATCATTAGTGCCCCCGTTGCACACCCTTTAAAAATGATAGAATTGACAGCCTGTGCATCGCACAGAGATGTGTGCTCGGTGCACAACTCTGTGTGACACACAGGCCTACATGGCAAGATATGTGCGCTTGGCGCAAGGCCATGCGCTCGGCGCACCGCCTTGCTTTTGACACGTTTTGACAGCTTTTTGATAAAAACGCGTTTTGACGATTTTATTTTATCTTTTTACTCCAGAAATCTGATTTTACGGGATGAAATCTGATTTTATTTATATAAATATCTTTGAAAATATTTATTTTATTTAAATAAAATAATTGATTATCAATGAATAATTAAATGGGCTTTTCAAAGAGTTGGGCTCAAAATACAATTTTGGATCATTAAAATACGTTTTACCAGTTTTTGAAATTGTTTTGGGATGGCTCTTCGAACTGATCTGCCCTTAGGTCGGATCAATTAAGACCGCGACATGTTTCATCATTGGTCCCTTAAACGGGGAGACACGATTATGTGTCTAAAATATGACAGGTATCAGTCCATACGTCATAACACACAAGCTGAACGTCGATACTAATCCTAAGCTGGTCAAGCAAAAAACAACCAAAATTCGCACCTGAGATGAACCAAATCATCAACAAGGAAGTGCAAAAGCTCATCAAAACATGGAAGTGTGGTATCCGATTTTTGACTGTCTTAATTAACGGTCTGAATCCCACGAAAATCTCTCATTGGACTTTGAGTTTTAGAAAACTTGGAAGTCGCCACCCTATTAATATCTGAATAGGGACTGATTTATTTAATAAATCGTTTTAAAATCAATTTCAAGAAAAATCATTTAAAACGATGATGACTTCATATGGATAAGGCTTTTTTGAAAATTGGTCTTTCATACCATGAGATAGGGTTCGGGGTTTAGGTTAAGAGGTGCGAACGTCTGGAACTCGTCTCCTCTTCCGTTCTAAAGAACGGGCTCTTACTAAATGCGTTATTTTCCATTTTAAAGTAATCATGGCTATTAAAAAGAAAGAAAATCACATAGTTTGCACATATACACATTAACCATTTTTATTTAGGACCAATATATCATTTGTACATGGTAGGTTTGAGCACTGAAGTTGCACTACGTACCAATCATTGCGGGATTGGAATCCACTCATGGATCAAAATTGTCGTAGTTCGAGCATATGTCTCACCCTAAATAGCCAATTCCACTGGGGAAAGAAGAGGAGGGAATAGATTATGAATAACTCTCCTTTATAATTAAACAAATCTATTTAAAATGAGGTAATCACTCCAATTAGTGATTGAAATGAGATTAAGATAATCACCTTAATTAGTGATTAAATAAGGAAGAAAATAAGTAATCACCCTAATTAGTGATAAAAATGGAAAGGTAATCACCTTGATTAGTGATTAATCATGAAGGTTTGGAAATAATCACCCTAATTGATGATGATTAAGGTTTAAGATAATCACTCTAATTAGTGATTAAATGAGAAAAATAATCGTCCTAATTAACGATCATTAAGGTTTGAGATAATCACTCTAATTAGTGATTAAATGAGAAGAATAATATTCCTAATTAACGATTATTAGGGTTTAAGATAATCACTCTAATTAGTGATTAAATGAGAAGAATAACCGTCCTAATTAACGATTATTAGGGTTTAAGATAATCACTCTAATTAGTGATTAAATAATGATTGGAGATAATCACCCTAATTAGTGATTAAAAGAAGTTTGAGTTAACCGCTCTAATTAGCGATTAATCGAGGATTGAAATAACCACCTTAATAATGATCACGTTTATGATTTTCGAGAGGTCTTAGAAGGTTTGCTTCCTAATTAAAGACTTTTGAGAAATAATCTTTATTGAAGATTATAAAGTCATTTGGAGAGAAATGATCAATTTGAGATCGAATTTGGAGATTTGTGTTTGGCTAATTGGAATTTGGCCATTTAAAGCGAGACACGTGAAACGACCGAAAATCAATTCGGAGATCATAATTACCAATCTAATTATGTCAAATTATATGATTATTCCATTTGAATATGGAGAACACGTTTTTTAAAATGTAAGATGGATCATCATACAATTTAACTTAGTTAGATTTGCAATTTTATGCAATTTTTTAAAATTATGCATAAACATCTCCATGTTTTTTTATTAATTGAATGATATAACAATTATTTACAAAGAAACTATTATTACAACAATATGTACAAAATCTATGATCTATACAAATCTTCAATCTTGGTCTTCACCATGATGCTCCTTGATCTTCACCTCCTTGAATGGGCTTTGGAATTCATATTTATTTGTGAATTCGTGAATTAGTGAAAGTTAAAGATTAATTAACTTCTTTGATTTTGATTTTTTTAAGAAAATTTTTATTGATTTTTATTTACATGATAAAATGAGTCATTTTAAGAGAAACTTAAAATTTCATGATTTTTTTTATTCACATTTTCGTATGTGGAAAACATTTTTTTGTATGAAAGTTGAGTTAATTACTTTATTTCATTTTTCAGATTGCCTTTTTGTTCTTGTACTGAATTACAAAAATTATAACTTTCTGTACAAAGTGTTAAAATGCGCATATAATACATATATGGATAGATCAATGAGTTATTTATGTTGTATCAAAATTTCACAAGTTTTTAGTGACCCCTTGAATTATGGTGAATTTTATGTCAGAACTGATCAAAATAGGACCTTTATTCAATTTGTTCTTTGAGATATAACTTATTAAACTTATTTTGAAGTGATTTGAGTATGAACATTCTAGACACTTTGAAGAACTAGACTGAAAATTTTCACTTGAATTGGACACTTTTAAGACTCTTTTTTATTTATTTCCTTAACTTAAAAGAAAATCAATTTTCTGGGATTTAGTGATTTACATGAATGATTTTGTAAAAATAATGTAAAATTGTATAAAATTCATATGAACATGAGTTTTACATTTTTGAAAAGCTACTGATATTTTCTTCAAACTTGATGTTTTTAGTTTTGTCTAAATGATTTAATTTTAAATTATTGATTGATCAAGTTTAGGTGGTACCGGACAAAATCAGTTTTGCACAACAAAATTGTATAATTTTTAATTATTTCCACAAAATTCGTTTTTTAGAAATTCCAAAACCCAATTGCTGGAAACATCTTGCACTTCGTAAAAAAATATTAAATCCTACAAAATATTCTGATAACACAGACGAAAAATGGAATGTTGTACGAAATGAAAACTGATTATAATTACAGCATCACATTTCTTTTTATGGAGATGTTTATACACAATTTTTCATGAATTTTTTTATGAAATCATTTTTGGTGATGAATAACAACTTGATTAAGGAAAATCACATAATCACATTATTTCCTAAGAGTCACCCCATTAGAGGTGACTATTCTAGGTGGGGTGATTTAAGGTTGGGAACCTATTAGGACTTCCACATACCCAAATCACTCTAAAGATTAAAAAATGATAAAAAGAAAACAAGGAAGAAGTTAGTAGATGATTAAGAAGATAATCAAAATAACAAGAACTTCAACTTTACCTTGCTAGCTCAATGATGCACTTCCTTTTTGCAAATTTTTCTACCTTTTTTGTGATTTTCTTAATTTCTAAGTGAGTTTCTAAATCTTCTTAATTGCTAACTTAAACTCTTTTTGTGTTTTTTCTTATTTTGATGAACTTCTTTACTTACTAATTATCTTACTAACTTTTACTTTCTATTGCTTAAGTGAGATTTTTATAGAGAAGGAGTAGAGAAGATGAGAGTGAAGTTGAATTGTGTTTTTTTCAACTTGCTTACTTACTAATTAAGACTTTTGCTTAGATGAAAAGATTAAGGAGGAGAAGAGTAGTAGAGAAGATGAGAGTGAAGTTGAATTGTGTTTTTTTCAACTTGGTTTTGAAGTGGAAAAAATGAAGGTATTTATAGAGAAATGAAGGAGGTGAACTAGGGTTTCAGAGAGGTAGAAAATCAGATTTTTCACCCAAAAAATCTGATTTTCTTCATCCTTAATCACCTTAGTGACATCACTCTAATGACATCAGCCTAATGACATCATCAAATCTCTTTGGAAATGCAAATATTCTTATTCTTTTGGATTTTCTCATAAATGAGGCAAAATCAGATTTTCAAAAACTATTCTTCTCTAAACATCGAAAATCGTGCAAAACGGAACTGATTAGGATGTTGCGCCTAGCGCATGAAGAGGTAGCTCTGCGTCTGGCGCAGAGCAAGCTTGTGCGCTAGGCGCACAATCATGCGTCTAGCGCATTATTGTGTGCTTGGCGCACACTTGATTCTTCCGGAAAGAATCCGGATTTCCCCCTCTTACACATGGGATTTGATTCTTATTCTCACATCTTTTCATGATTCTTATTCTCTAACTAATGGATAAAGGATGTGTTTAGTGGATAAAGAATATATTCTTATTCTTTATCCAATGAACAATGACTTGATGAGCGGGCGCGGATGTGTCGTTGTGTACACCGCACCCGGCCAAAGATAAAATTTCTCCTACTCTCTTCTACACTAAGCTAGTATAGTGGAAGTAGGGGTCGTATCCACAGGGAAACAGGGACGAGTTTAATATTTAGCGTGAATTAATACCTAGATGACTCTAAGGGTCGAGCAACCTAATAAAAAGGGGGGTTTTCAAAAGAGTTATAAACAAACTAAAATTAACTGGCAAATAAATAGAATGAGAAATCAATATGGAAAGATCTTGAATCCGATTAACATCCACTTCAATTCATTATCGATCATTGAACCTCCACTCTAATTATTTCCATGATTATCTATTGCCGAGAACTAATCTCGCATTCTCCTTATTCTTAGTTGAATAGCACGATCAGCGTGACTATAAAACCCTAACTAAAGGATAACCTAGTCCGATCTGCGTCTAAGTTCAATCCAATAGCAGCAATGAACACAGAGAACCAATAGACCTGCTAATGTCATACACGCGATAAACATTCAACAGTTGATTCAATTTCCCTAAGAAATAACCAAGACGATCTGCATCTAAGCTACTCCCTAGTTTGCTACAAATTGATAAAAGAATAAAACAATCCGATTCTATTCTTAAATCTAGCATTAGATTAATTACACAATCAAACTAGTAACGTTCCAAGCATAATTATGCAATAATCATAAATCTCAAGCATAGAAATTGAACCATAATCAAGGAAAATAGATAGAGAGGAAAGATCTCACAATAATGCTTGAAGCTTCATATTAATCTCGTTCAAGAACAGTTCAAGCTACAATCGGCATAGCAATAGCCAATTCCATAATTGAAATCTCTAAAAACTAAACTAGAAAATGAAAACTAAAAAGAGAAGATAACAAGAGAAGAAAGGAGTGTTGGAGATTCTCTCTCCTCAAGTGTGTCCCCCTAGGTCCAAAAATCAACTTTAGTATTTATACTAAAGCTCAAAAATGAGCCGACAATTACACCGACCTAGGGGGTCGCGAGGTGCGAGACTGATCGCGAGTCGCGAAGAGCGCTCTGCCTCCCGCGCACAAAATGGCATGGGCGATGGTCACGAGTCGCGACAGGACTCGCGAGTCGCGACGGCAGGGTGCTCGCGAGGTGCGAGGAAGCTCGCGAGTCGCGAGCGCTGGGCGATGAGCGCCGGGCGATGAGCGCCCAGGCGAGCTTGGCTTCGAGCGTGCGGAGTGTGCGGGGCCGGGCGATGAGCGCTGGGCAGGCTTGGCTGCTGAGCGTGCGGGTGTGCTGGCTTGCTTTGCTTAAGGAGGCTCAAGGTTGACGATGATGCTGGAATGGAGTGTGCTAAGCCTCGCGATGCTCCTTGGCTAGGCCTTGCGATAATTGGCCATTACGTTACGATGCTACACTTCCCGAGCATTCCCAAAACATACCATTTCACCTTTAAAGCTCGAAACTTAGAACATTATCATTAACTACCTCATAAAATCCCAAACTTCGGCTACGGTTGATATATATGCAAACGTCAACAATTATGATCGAACTCCTTAGCAAAGTGCATCCAAAATACCATATAAGCACCGTATAACTTGAGCGGATCAAATACCCCCACACTTGAACTTTACTCGACCTCGAGTAAACTCAAAATGAGGATCACCAAATAAATCTTCACCCGAATTTTCGACACCAAACTACACTCTCCATCAACTTCATCATCACATCTAAACAAAATCCGCCCAAAACCTAAACGTAAGGGACAATGACTCCCCCACACTTACATTAAAGCTCACCCAAACCTCAAAAAATGATTTAAAACTACTTCAACTAATCTAAATAAGCAAGCCATGGAACAATAACAAAAAGGGATAAATTCCATGCTTACTCCCAAAACAATCGGCTAACCAATGCAAGTTTAAATCCTTACCGGATAAGGACTTAAATTTCAACAATGACCACCAATTCACCACTATCAACAAAAGAAAGTGAAAGCCAATTATAAACAAATCTTCACAAAATCAAGGATGAAATAACCAACCCAAACCCGAAAGCGCCTTCCGCCTTATGACACCATCTCCGGCAAATGAGCTTTCAAAGTATATAATTCTCTCTTAATCTCTCATTTTGCCTAGGAGCCCTTTCGGGTTTTCATCCTAGCTTCTCACATTTCTTTTTTTTCTTCTCACCATCTTACCCGCTCAATATAAGCCACTTTTTTTTGCATAGGTTGCCTTTTCGGGTTTTCAACCTATCCGGGCCCCCATTTTTGCCTGAGTCGCCCGCCCTTGCGGGTTTTCAACTCAGCGGGATTCTTTTCATCATTTTTTTTTTATATTTTTTTTTTTCATTTTTTTTTTCAAATTGAAATAAATAAATACAACATAGATACATGAGAATGAAAATACCCTCCCCCCTACTTAAACTACACATTGTCCTCAATGTGATGACAATGAGAAGAAAAAGGAAACTGAAAATGGGGGGGGGGAATAGAAAATCGAGCAAATCGAAGATCGAATGCTCAAGACTCATGACCAAACAATCCGTCAAACTCAAATTTTTTAACAACACCATCTCAAATCTCCGAAATCAACTCACAACCCTCTCCCTCAAATCACTCAAACAAATGGCAAATTCAAAAGTTTGAAATTTTTGAGATTTTCACCTAGCTCAAGAGATCGAAAAGATACATTAACAATCTCAATCCTCTAGTGTTACCAACTCCTAGCTATTGAAGTCCTCCCAACGGGTTTTCTTTTGTGGATTTTGGTTCCAAGCGGATTAAGATTGGTTGTGGATCTTTTTAGTGGGCGGGCGGTGGGTGAAAGAAAATTTATTGTGGTGGTGGAAATTTGATGAGAAAATAAAGGAAAAGAAAGAAAATAAAAGGAGTCTCGGGTTGCCTCCCGAGAAGCGCTGTTGTTCAAAGTCGTTAGCTCGACTTAGTACCTTGAGCTCAATAATTGGGCTTGTGCTCCATGTGTGACAATGGTGGCTCCATGTCAACCTCCAATTCAAGTACCTGCAAAACAGATTCCGAAGAACTCTTGCAATGCATCGTTAGTGGTACAGTTTCAAAACAAGGTGGTAAGTCAGGAGGCTTTTTCCGCTCTTTCAACTCGGGCACCATAACCTGTACGTTAGTAGGAGGCACACAATCCTTAACCAAGACATCATCAGTATTCATCAACTCATCAACCTGCTCATTATCAAGAACATCATGCAAAACAGAGTCAACAATGTTAATAGAGCAAAGTGAGTTATCATCCTTAAGTAGAAGCTTAGGATCATTTATATCAAATGCCTCTACCTTTCCCTCAAACTCCATAGTCAAAGAACCAGCGCAAACATCAATTTTAGTGCAAGATGTTTTCAAGAAAGGTCGTCCCAAAAGGATTGGGGCGGCATGCTTATCAGGTTCCATCTCCAAAACATATAAATCAGCAGGAAATTGCAATTTCCCAACCTTAACTAACACATCCTCTAATTTACCCCTAGGATAAACATTGGATCTATCAGCTAATTGAATCACCACACCAGTTTCATGCAAATTGCCAAGTTTCAAAGACTTATACAATGAATATGGAATCACATTAATTGACGCACCTAAGTCTAACATGGCTTTAGGAAACATGGTGTCACCTATAGTACATGGGATGGTAAACATGCCTAGGTCATTGCACTTTTGAGGTAATTTCTTTTGAAAGATAGCAGAGACATGCTCGCTAGCCTTCACTTTTTGCACTCCCTTTTGTTTTTGCTTTCTTTTCGAAGTACACAATTCTTTGAGGAACTTAGCATACCTAGGTACTTGATTTAAAACATCAAAAAGGGGAATGTTTAGCTCACATTTACGAAAGATTTCGTAAATGTCTTTACTGCGCTCTGCATTGCGGGTTTCTCTCAATGCCTCGGGAAATGGTGGCTCTGGTTCATATGGTGGAGGAGGTGATTTTTGGACTTTCTCCTCTTGTTGAGGGGGCAATGATCTACAATTTGTTGTCGGTTCATGCTCGATCACCTCTTCCACTATCTCTTTGTCTCGAACCACCAACCTCTCTTTGCTTGCAATTTCTGCTCCACTCCGCAATGTGATAGCACTCACGTTCATTTTAGGGTTGAGTTCTATTTGGGATGGCAACCTCACCGAATCCCTAGCCTCTAACTTGGTTACAGCTCCTGCAATTTGGCTTACTTGGTTCTCCAAGTTCTTGATGCTCGATCGAGTTTCCTCTTGGAACCGCACCATGTTACCCCTGCATGTTAGTCACATTTTTAGTTAAAACATTTAACATTTCTTCAAGGGACATGCTAGAGCTCGAGTCTTGGCCTTGGGGCCTAGGATAAGGGTGTGGTTGTGGGCCTCGTTATAGTCTTGCGTTGTTGATGTTGATTGCCAAATCTGAAGTTAGAATGATCTCTCCACCCTTGCTCGGAAGCATAGGAGTAGGGATCATGTCTCTGTAATGCTTGTTGGTCTTGAAAACCTACAGCCTTGACCTCTTCCCTAAATTCTTCTTGCATTTGAGGGCAAACATCAGTATGATGATCTAAAGAACAAATTCTACAAGCTTTTACCTGTTGAACTCTATTGTTCTTTACCATGAACTCATGCATCATCGATGTAAGAGCTTGTACTTGATCCTCGGCCTTTGAAGAGCTAGAACCTGGACTTTCAACATTTGCTCTACGATGATTCGATTTTCTACTGAACTGTCTCGAGCCTTCAGCTAGTTCTTCAATGAGTTCTCTAGCTGCAGTTGGGGTTTTGTTTATGAAAGAACCTCCACTGGCAGCATTCACCATTCGCACATCTTCGTCAGAAGAACCATTGTAAAAGTACAAAATGAGGTCTTCATCAGAATAGCCATGATATGGACAACTAGCACAAAGTCTTTTGAACCTCTCCCAATATTCGTAGAAAGACTCATCGTGTTTCTGCTCAATATTGCTGATTTCCTTCTTTAATGTTGATGACTTAGAAGCTGGAAAGAACTTCTCAAGAAATCGCTTCTTCATTTCAACCCAAGTGGAAATGCAACCAGGAGGAAGATAATATAACCAATCTTTAGCTCCATCCTTCAAAGCAAAAGGAAAAGCTCTCAACTTCATTTGTTCATCCTTTGCTCCACTTGGTTTCATGCTAGTACAAACCACGTGAAACTCCGAAAGAAATTTGTTCGGATCTTCTCCATTGAGCCCATGGAACGAAGGAAGCAAATGTATCAACCCCGACTTCAATTCAAAAGTAATGCCTTCATCAAGAGCCGGAAATGAGATGCACAATGGTTGTTGATCAAGGTTAGGAGCCGTGAGCTCCCTCAAGGTACGAGTTTCAATTCTCGGAGACATCTCTTCCTCCACTTCAACGTTAAAAGGTAATTACGCAAAATTTTTTCACAAAAGGTTCCTCAACCTGAAAAGAGTCAATTCTTATTCGGGATCGTACTGCAAAAATTCTTTGTTAGTAGTACGAGTGTTAACCATAAACAAAGAGCACAAGCAATACAATCCAAAAACACACGCTATATACAAACAAGTAACACCGTTTCACCGGCAACTGCGCCAAAATTTGAGCGGGCGCGGATGTGTCGTTGTGTACACCGCACCCGGCCAAAGATAAAATTTCTCCTACTCTCTTCTACACTAAGCTAGTATAGTGGAAGTAGGGGTCGTATCCACAGGGAAACAGGGACGAGTTTAATATTTAGCGTGAATTAATACCTAGATGACTCTAAGGGTCGAGCAACCTAATAAAAAGGGGGGTTTTCAAAAGAGTTATAAACAAACTAAAATTAACTGGCAAATAAATAGAATGAGAAATCAATATGGAAAGATCTTGAATCCGATTAACATCCACTTCAATTCATTATCGATCATTGAACCTCCACTCTAATTATTTCCATGATTATCTATTGCCGAGAACTAATCTCGCATTCTCCTTATTCTTAGTTGAATAGCACGATCAGCGTGACTATAAAACCCTAACTAAAGGATAACCTAGTCCGATCTGCGTCTAAGTTCAATCCAATAGCAGCAATAAACACAGAGAACCAATAGACCTGCTAATGTCATACACGCGATAAACATTCAACAGTTGATTCAATTTCCCTAAGAATTAACCAAGACGATCTGCATCTAAGCTACTCCCTAGTTTGCTACAAATTGATAAAAGAATAAAACAATCCGATTCTATTCTTAAATCTAGCATTAGATTAATTACACAATCAAACTAGTAACGTTCCTAGCATAATTATGCAATAATCATAAATCTCAAGCATAGAAATTGAACCATAATCAAGGAAAATAGATAGAGAGGAAATATCTCACAATAATGCTTGAAGCTTCATATTAATCTCGTTCAAGAACAGTTCAAGCTACAATCGGCATAGCAATAGCCAATTCCATAATTGAAATCTCTAAAAACTAAACTAGAAAATGAAAACTAAAAAGAGAAGATAACAAGAGAAGAAAGGAGTGTTGGAGATTCTCTCTCCTCAAGTGTGTCCCCCTAGGTCCAAAAATCAACTTTAGTATTTATACTAAAGCTCAAAAATCAGCCGACAATTACACCGACCTAGGGGGTCGCGAGGTGCGAGACTGATCGCGAGTGGCGAAGAGCGCTCTGCCTCCCGCGCACAAAATGGCATGGGCGATGGTCGCGAGTCGCGACAGGACTCGCGAGTCGCGACGGCAGGGTGCTCGCGAGGTGCGAGGAAGCTCGCGAGTCGAGCGCCGGCGATGAGCGCCGGGCGATGGCCCAGGCGGAGCTTGGCTTGCTGAGCGTGCGGGTGTGCGGGCTGGGCGATGAGCGCTGGGCAGGCTTGGCTGCTGAGCGTGCGGGTGTGCTGGCTTGCTTTGCTTAAGGAGGCTCAAGGTTGACGATGATGCTGGAATGGAGTGTGCTAAGCCTCGCGATGCTCCTTGACTTGGCCTTGCGATAATTAGCCATTACGTTACGATGCTACACTTCCCGAGCATTCCCAAAACATACCATTTCACCTTTAAAGCTCGAAACTTAGAACATTATCATTAACTACCTCATAAAATCCCGAACTTCGGCTACGGTTGATATATATGCAAACGTCAACAATTATGATCGAACTCCTTAGCAAAGTGCATCCAAAATACCATATAAGCACCGTATAACTTGAGCGCATCAAATACCCCCACACTTGAACTTTACTCGACCTCGAGTAAACTCAAAATGAGGATCACCAAATAAATCTTCACCCGAATTTTCGACACCAAACTACACTCTCCATCAACTTCATCATCACATCGAAACAAAATCCGCCCAAAACCTAAACGTAAGGGACAATGACTCCCCCACACTTACATTAAAGCTCACCCAAACCTCAAAAAATGATTTAAATCTACTTCAACTAATCTAAATAAGCAAGCCATGGAACAATAACAAAAAGGGATAAATTCCATGCTTACTCCCAAAACAATCGGCTAACCAATGCAAGTTTAAATCCTTACCGAATAAGGACTTAAATTTCAACAATGACCACCAATTCACCACTATCAACAAAAGAAAGTGAAAGCCAATTATAAACAAATCTTCACAAAATCAAGGATGAAATAACCAACCCAAACCCGAAAGTGCCTTCCGCCTTATGACACCATCTCCGGCAAATGAGCTTTCAAAGTATATAATTCTCTCTTAATCTCTCATTTTGCCTAGGAGCCCTTTCGGGTTTTCATCCTAGCTTCTCACATTTCTTTTTTTTCTTCTCACCATCTTACCCGCTCAATATAAGCCACTTTTTTTTGCATAGGTTGCCCTTTCGGGTTTTCAACCTATCCGGGCCCCAATTTTTGCCTGAGTCGCCCGCCCTTACGGGTTTTCAACTCAGCGGGATTCTTTTCATCAATTTTTTTTTTATATTTTTTTTTCATTTTTTTTTTCAAATTGAAATAAATAAATACAACATAGATACATGAGAATGAGAATACCCTCCCCCCTACTTAAACTACACATTGTCCTCAATGTGATGACAATGAGAAGAAAAAGGAAACTGAAAATGGGGGGGGGGAAATAGAAAATCGAGCAAATCGAAGATCGAATGCTCAAGACTCATGACCAAACAATCCGTCAAACTCAAATTTCTTAACAACACCATCTCAAATCTCCGAAATCAACTCACAACCCTCTCCCTCAAATCACTCAAACAAATGGCAAATTCAAAAGTTTGAAATTTTTGAGATTTTCACCTAGCTCAAGAGATCGAAAAGAAACATTAACAATCTCAATCCTCTAGTGTTACCAACTCCTAGCTATTGAAGTCCTCCCAACGGGTTTTCTTTTGTGGATTTTGGTTCCAAGCGGATTAAGATTGGTTGTGGATCTTTTTAGTGGGCGGGCGGTGGGTGAAAGAAAATTTGTTGTGGTGGTGGAAATTTGATGAGAAAATAAAGGAAAAGAAAGAAAATAAAAGGAGTCTCGGGTTGCCTCCCGAGAAGCGCTGTTGTTCAAAGTCGTTAGCTCGACTTAGTACCTTGAGCTCAATAATTGGGCTTGTGCTCCATGTGTGACAATGGTGGCTCCATGTCAACCTCCAATTCAAGTACCCGCAAAAGCAGTTCGAAGAACTCTTGCAATGCATCGTTAGTGGTACAGTTTCAAAACAAGGTGGTAAGTCAGGAGGCTTTTTCCGCTCTTTCAACTCGGGCACCATAACCTGTACGTTAGTAGGAGGCACACAATCCTCAACCAAGACATCATCAGTATTCATCAACTCATCAACCTGCTCATTATCAAGAACATCATGCAAAACAGAGTCAACAATGTTAATAGAGCAAAGTGAGTTATCATCCTTAAGTAGAAGCTTAGGATCATTTATATCAAATGCCTCTACCTTTCCCTCAAACTCCATAGTCAAAGAACCAGCGCAAACATCAATTTTAGTGCAAGATGTTTTCAAGAAAGGTCGTCCCAAAAGGATTGGGGCGGCATGCTTATCAGGTTCCATCTCCAAAACATATAAATCAGCAGGAAATTGCAATTTCCCAACCTTAACTAACACATCCTCTAATTTACCCCTAGGATAAACATTGGATCTATCAGCTAATTGAATCACCACACCAGTTTCATGCAAATTGCCAAGTTTCAAAGACTTATACAATGAATATGGAATCACATTAATTGACGCACCTAAGTCTAACATGGCTTTAGGAAACATGGTGTCACCTATAGTACATGGGATGGTAAACATACCTAGGTCATTGCACTTTTGAGGTAATTTCTTTTGAAAGATAGCAGAGACATGCTCGCTAGCCTTCACTTTTTGCACTCCCTTTTGTTTTTGCTTTCTTTTCGAAGTACACAATTCTTTGAGGAACTTAGCATACCTAGGTACTTGATTTAAAACATCAAAAAGGGGAATGTTTACCTCACATTTACGAAAGATTTCGTAAATGTCTTTCTTGCGCCCGCATATTGCGGGTTTCTCTCAATGCCTCGGGAAATGGTGGCTCTGGTTCATATGGTGGAGGAGGTGATTTTTGGACTTTCTCCTCTTGTTGAGGGGGCAATGATCTACAATTTGTTGTCGGTTCATGCTCGATCACCTCTTCCACTATCTCTTTGTCTCGAACCACCAACCTCTCTTTGCTTGCAATTTCCGCTCCACTCCGCAATGTGATAGCACTCACGTTCATTTTAGGGTTGAGTTCTATTTGGGATGGCAACCTCACCGAATCCCTAGCCTCTAACTTGGTTACAGCTCCTGTAATTTGGCTTACTTGGTTCTCCAAGTTCTTGATGCTCGATCGAGTTTCCTCTTGGAACTGCACCATGTTACCCTGCATGTTAGTCACATTTTTAGTTAAAACATTTAACATTTCTTCAGTGGACATGCTAGAGCTCGAGTCTTGGCCTTGGGGCCTAGGATAAGGGTGTGGTTGTGGCCTGTTATAGTGTCATTGTTGATGTTGATTGCCAAATCGAAGTTAGAATGATCTCTCCACCCTTGCTCGGAAGCATAGGAGTAGGGATCATGTCTCGTAATGCTTGTTGGCCTTGAAAACCTACAACCTTGACCTCTTCCCTAAATTCTTCTTGCATTTGAGGGCAAACATCAGTATGATGATCTAAAGAACAAATTCTACAAGCTTTTACCTGTTGAACTCTATTGTTCTTTACCATGAACTCACGCATCATCGATGTAAGAGCTTGTACTTGATCCTCGGCCTTTGAAGAGCTAGAACCTCGGACTTTCAACATTTGCTCTACGATGATTCGATCTTCTACCGAACCTGTCTCGAGCCTTCGCCTAGTTCTTCAATGAGTTCTCTAGTCTGCGTTGGGGTTTTGTTTATGAAAGAACCTCCACTGGCAAAGATTCACCATTCGCACATCTTCGTCAGAAGAACCATTGTAAAAGTACAAAATGAGGTCTTCATCAGAATAGCCATGATATGGACAACTAGCACAAAGTCTTTTGAACCTCTCCCAATATTCGTAGAAAGACTCATCGTGTTTTACGCTCAATATTGCCGATTTCCTTCTTTAATGTTGATGACTTAGAAGTCGGAAAGAACTTCTCAAGAAATCGCTTCTTCATTTCAACCCAAGTGGAAATGCAACCAGGAGGAAGATAATATAACCAATCTTTAGCTCCATCCTTCAAAGCAAAAGGAAAAGCTCTCAACTTCATTTGTTCATCCTTTGCTCCACTTGGTTTCATGCTAGTACAAACCACGTGAAACTCCGAAAGAAATTTGTTCGGATCTTCTCCATTGAGCCCATGGAACGAAGGAAGCAAATGTATCAACCCCGACTTCAATTCAAAAGTAGTGCCTTCATCAAGAGTCGGAAATGAGATGCACAATGGTTGTTGATCAAGGTTAGGAGCCGTGAGCTCCCTCAAGGTACGAGTTTCAATTCTCGGAGGCATCTCTTCCTCCACTTCAACGTTAAAAGGTAATTACGTAAAATTTTTTCACAAAAGGTTCCTCAACCTGAAAAGAGTCAATTCTTATTCGGGATCGTACTGCAAAAATTCTTTGTTAGTAGTACGAGTGTTAACCATAAACAAAGAGCACAAGCAATACAATCCAAAAACACACGCTATATACAAACAAGTAACACCGTTTCCAAGAATCGCGCTGCCAAAATTTGAGCGGGCGCGGATGTGTCGTTGTGTACACCGCACCCGGCCAAAGATAAAATTTCTCCTACTCTCTTCTACACTAAGCTAGTATAGTGGAAGTAGGGGTCGTATCCACAGGGAAACAGGGACGAGTTTAATATTTAGCGTGAATTAATACCTAGATGACTCTAAGGGTCGAGCAACCTAATAAAAAGGGGGGTTTTCAAAAGAGTTATAAACAAACTAAAATTAACTGGCAAATAAATAGAATGAGAAATCAATATGGAAAGATCTTGAATCCGATTAACATCCACTTCAATTCATTATCGATCATTGAACCTCCACTCTAATTATTTCCATGATTATCTATTGCCGAGAACTAATCTCGCATTCTCCTTATTCTTAGTTGAATAGCACGATCAGCGTGACTATAAAACCCTAACTAAAGGATAACCTAGTCCGATCTGCGTCTAAGTTCAATCCAATAGCGAAGAATAAACACGAGAGAACCAATAGACCTGCTAATGTCATACACGCGATAAACATTCAACAGTTGATTCAATTTCCCTAAGAAATAACCAAGACGATCTGCATCTAAGCTACTCCCTAGTTTGCTACAAATTGATAAAAGAATAAAACAATCCGATTCTATTCTTAAATCTAGCATTAGATTAATTACACAATCAAACTAGTAACGTTACTAGCATAATTATGCAATAATCATAAATCTCAAGCATAGAAATTGAACCATAATCAAGGAAAATAGATAGAGAGGAAAGATCTCACAATAATGCTTGAAGCTTCATATTAATCTCGTTCAAGAACAGTTCAAGCTACAATCGGCATAGCCATAGCCAATTCCATAATTGAAATCTCTAAAAACTAAACTAGAAAATGAAAACTAAAAAGAGAAGATAACAAGAGAAGAAAGGAGTGTTGGAGATTCTCTCTCCTCAAGTGTGTCCCCCTAGGTCCAAAAATCAACTTTAGTATTTATACTAAAGCTCAAAAATCAGTCAACAATTACACCGACCTAGGGGGTCGCGAGGTGCGAGACTGATCACGAGTCGCGAAGAGCGCTCTGCCTCCCGCGCACAAAATGGCATGGGCGATGGTCGCGAGTCGCGACAGGACTCGTGAGTCGCGACGGCAGGGTGCTCGCGAGGTGCGAGGAAGCTTGCGAGTCGCGAGCGCTGGGCGATGAGCGCTGGGCAGTGAGCGCTGGGCAGGCTTGGCTTGCTGAGCGTGCGGGTGTGCGGGTGTGCGGGCTGGGCGATGAGCGCTGGGCAGGCTTGGCTGCTGAGCGTGCGGGTGTGCTGGCTTGCTTTGCTTAAGGAGGCTCAAGGTTGACGATGATGCTGGAATGGAGTGTGCTAAGCCTCGCGATGCTCCTTGGCTAGGCCTTGCGATAATTGGCCATTACGTTACGATGCTACACTTCCCGAGCATTCCCAAAACATACCATTTCACCTTAAAAGCTCGAAACTTAGAACATTATCATTAACTACCTCATAAAATCCCGAACTTCGACTACGGTTGATATATATGCAAACGTCAACAATTATGATCGAACTCCTTAGCAAAGTGCATCCAAAATACCATATAAGCACCGTATAACTTGAGCGCATCACTTGACCATCAAGAAAACTAATTAATGCCGGTTTTGGGATACGACTAAAATCCCGATGCCTAATCTCGACTCGTTTTTTTTCATTTTTCCGAAAGACTAACTCAAGACAATTAACGAAAACTCGTCAAATTAATAAAGACGAGCATGATTATACTACGAATCATTTTATTAAAATAGTGGTTGTAGTTATTGACTACGACTCACGAAAATTATACTTCTAAGTCGAAACTGCATGACTAATACGCAAAACTGGAAAATCGTGCGACGGAATGAAACTCGCGCTCCACGATGCATGACGATTTTGTTACTTTTATTTTTCAAAACCTTTATTTATCCGAAAAAGGGGTTCAAAATTTGGTGTCTACAGAATGCCCCACATTGGTCGAATTTCGGAGAAAATGATGGCCAATGTTTGAAAAGACACAAAATTTTAATAGAAAATTTCTTTTGAGATAACATATTCTCCATAGAAAATAGTTATCATCAGTGCTATCTTGAAAACATGACTTGCGACTTCTGTTGCCGCTTTAAGTAGAAAATCCCAGTTAATTTTCTAAAATAGGAGATGCGACTTTGACATCGTATTAAATAGAAAATCCCAATTAATTTTCTAAAATTGAAAATGCGACTTTATTGTCGTCTTAGATAGAAAATCCCAATTAATTTTCTAAAATTGAAAATGCGACTTTATTGTCGTCTTAGATAGAAAATCCTAATTAATTCTCTAAAATTGAAAATGCGACTTTATTGTCGTCTTAGATAGAAAATCCCAATTAATTTTCTAAAATTGAAAATGCGACTTTATTGTCGTCTTAGATAGAAAATCTCAATTAATTTTCTTAAATTTTGAAAATGCGACTTTAACGTCGTCTTAAATAGAAAATCCCAATTAATTTTCTAAATTTTGAAAATGCGACTTTATTGTCGTCTTAGATAGAAAATCCCAATTAATTTTCTTAAATTTTGAAAATGCGACTTTAACGTCGTCTTAAATAGAAAATCCCAATTAATTTTCTAAATTTTGAAAATGCGACTTTATTGTCGTCTTAGATAGAAAATCTCAATTAATTCTCTAAAATTGAAAATGCGACTTTATTGTCGTCTTTTTTTTCTTTTAGTCTTATGAATTTGTCTTTTGTTAATGTGAGAAATTCCAACAATTAACAGGTCGACTCCAGTTTTTACAGTTTTTCATGGTCTTGATGACAAACAAGCTGTCAAGTCACCATTACTTACTTTTTACGACTCCATGTGTTATCATGTCACCTTAAATTAGGACATTGTCAGGTCATGTCACCTTAGAGTGATGCATTGTTAAGTCATGTCACCTTAAAGGGTTAACCAAAGGTTATTACCCTCTAGATAAACTATGGTGGACCAAATCATCATGTGGCAAAAAAATTTATCTGTTTTTCCGAAATCTTTCAGAAAAATTTTCATGCATAATGCTTATTCGCTTTATCAGAAAATGATGATCACTATATAAAATATATTGATCAAAGGTCATTAGGAAAAGGGATTGTATCAATGTTCTTGATTCGTCATTGACACGGTTTTTTTTTAATGTTCGGCTTTAGCAAAAATTGCCCTACCACAAATGCATGGTCATTAGCCATGGTGAAGGATGCTCCTTATTATCCTATGGACAATACTCAAATTCACTATCCATGGCATAAATCATGGATGATCATCTTTTCCCATCTATAAAAGGGGCATGGTTCTTCATTTCCAAATGCACCACTTCCACTACTCCAATCTTTTCTCTAAATTTGCAAAAATGGTTCTTACTTATGAAGAAGCTAATGAAATGCGGAGTCGGGAGAAAAAATAACTCTCGGGGATCACAAGAAACTTGGAGCAACCAAGGCAATCCTTTTCCTCTTCCCGCTTCACTAAGATGCTTTTGCCTTTGCTTTCACTTTCTATTTGTTACGACATGATTCATGCTGCTTCCAAATTTTGGGATGAAACTCGTCATGTCTTCCGCTTTAGAGACCGGGAGATTGTGCCTCTTGTTGATGAGGTCGAAGGTTTGCTAGGCTTACCATCCAATGGTCCAGTTATCACACCTAGATCTCCTACCAGAATCTCGGGAGATATATCAACGATTTTACATCTCCCCGAAAATCTTCATGGAAACTACCTACAATATGGTGAGATATTTCTTGTCAACTTATTATTGACTTTCCAATTTGGCACTTGGCAATTCTCTAACAATGCCAACTATAGGATTGCTAGAGAAAATGCTTGCATTCTTATGATTTTGGGAAGTACCCTCACTAAATGGTCTTTAAACACATGCCATGTTCGGTGTATTTCACTTATTCCTCAAATTGTTAGCGGGGGTCGTCTTGGACCACTTATTTTGGGGGAAATGTTCCTTGGCTTAGATGAACTCAAAAGAAACCCTCAAAGCTTTGTGAAGGGATGTCCATTAGCCCTTCATTTATGGCTATTAGAAAAAATTTCTCTCATGAAACCCCACAAGAGTCTTACTTACAAAACTAGTCATGTCCGGGAGATAGGTCTTCTTCCTTTCTTCTATCAACTTAGCAAAAATGGTGGGTGGGAGGATTTTTTTCTACATCAAGACATAAAGTGGGTCACAAGCCACTTTGGCATTAGTGCAATTGTGAGAAAGATTCAGAGAATGCATACTATATGGCAAGGGGCTAAAATTATATCAGCGCTACCGGAACCTTCCTTTCCACTGATTGATGAAGATTACCTTCAATGGCTTCTAGTAGATATTGGTCAAGACAAAGATTTAGACGGATCTGCCATGAAGAGAAGGGTTTGAGGGAATTGTCATGTTTATTTTCTATGTTGTTTTTTTTTATTATTATTTAATTTGTAGGAAATGAAGGCTTTATGTCTTTTTATGTATGAGATGAAGTACCCCAGTTGGGATGAATAAAAGATCTATTTGTGAGAAATTCAATGTGAACACAGTTCTAAACACGTGCACACTTTAACATTAAATATGACATGCAAATCATAATTAACTAATCACATGACACATAAAAGCATAACATATAAACCTTAACAACCAAAGACATGTTTTTTTCATTTTTCCTTTTTCCTTTTTTCCTCTTTTTCGTTTTCTTCTTTTTCTTTTTTCGTTTTTTTCTCCTTTTTTCGTTTTTTTTTTCGTTTTTTCTTCTTTTCTTCTCTTTTTTTTGTCTCATTTTTTTGTTTTTTTTCTTCCTTCTTTTTTTTTGCATATATCATATGAACATCTAGAAACTCATGGCATGTTTATTAAGAATAACCAGATAGAATATAAAACCCACAAACTACTTGGTTACTTGATCATGACGATTACAATTGCTTTGATGCCTAAGCGTAATATTTCTTCAACTGATCAAGATTAGTGAAATGGGTGAACTCATTTCCATCAAAATCTATTAGCTTCACTGCTCCAGCCGTGGTGACATGCTTGACCAGGAATGGTCCAGACCATTTAGGCTTGAATTTTCCTCGAGGATCATTCAACGGAGCTCTATTCTCCTTTAAGACTAGATCACCTTCTTGAATGTCTCTATCTCGAACCCTTTTGTTAAATGCACGAGCAATTCTCCGTTGATAGAGTTGTATGTTATGCAATGCTTGTAGTCGGTGCTCATCTGCGAATGCAAGCTCATCATAGCGAGTTTTGTGCCACTGGTCTTCCGAGATTTCACTTTCTGCTATGACCCTGAGAGATTGTATCTCCACCTCAGCTGGTAGGATTGGCTCCATCCCATAAACCAAAGAATACGGGGTTGTTCCTGTTGGAGTCCTAATTGATATCCTATATCCCCAAAGGGCATATGGTAGTTTGTCATGCCATTCCCTAGTCTTTTCAGTCATCTTGGCAACAATAGTTTTGATTGTCTTATTGGCTGCTTCTACCGCTCCATTTGTTTGGGGACGATAAGGTGAGGACTGATGATGCTTGATTGCATATTTTGTGAGAGTTGTCTTCAGATGACCCTCAAATTGTGATCCATTATCAGAGATGATTTCAAAAGGTATGTCATATCGACAAATAATGTTATTAATCACAAATTTCGAGACTTGCTTTGCCCCTAGCTTTGAAAAATAATGCAGCTTCAACCCACTTCGAAAAGTAATCAATTGCTACAAGAATATACTGATGTCCATTTGAATCCTTTGGATGAATTTGTCCGATTATGTCTATGCCCCAACTTGAAAACGGTCAAGGAGAAGTCATATTATGTAGTGACACAGGTGGCATATGATTGAGGTTAGCAAATATTTGACATTGCTTGCAGGCGCGGACAAAGCTGATGTAATCGCCTTCTAGAGTGCTCCAATAGAAACCTGCTCGCAAAATTTTACGAGCCAGCATTCTTCCATTCATATGGGGTCCACATTCCCCTCCATGAACTTCTTCCATGATGACTTGCTTTTCGCTGTCATTTACGTAGAGTTGCAGAGTACCATCAAACCCTTTGTGATACAGTCT
The DNA here is from genome assembly GCA_947648045.1 of Beta corolliflora. Lineage (NCBI taxonomy): Eukaryota > Viridiplantae > Streptophyta > Magnoliopsida > Caryophyllales > Amaranthaceae > Beta > Beta corolliflora. Next base: position 296,095 of record CANSZD010000106.1, on the reverse strand, counting down.
GCCTTTTAGTATGAGAAAATGAGCAGTAGCCTTCTGATAGCTATGCGGTCCTTCTTGCCACTTCCCTCTGGATATTGCATTGTTTCCAGAAAATTCTTGATATCCTTGTACCAGACATCATCATCATCATCATCATCTTGTTGAGCCAGTGTGGAGACAATTTGTGCTACCGTCACTGTAGGTCCCTTCCTTTCTTAAATTAAAACTGACTGGGTCTTTGTACCATTTTCCCATGTTAATTAACAGCGAGATTGGCTAAAGCATCAGTGAAATGATTTTGTTCTCGAGGAAGATGTTTGAAGCTGATATCATCAAAATAAGGGATCAATTCTTGAAGGTACTCTGTGTAGAGATGAAGTCTCTCATCTCTAACCCTCCAAATTCCTATTGTTTGAGATATGATGAGATTAGAATCTCCATACACAGTGAAATGTCTTGCCCCTGCTACCAAGGCGGCTTTTACTCCATATATGCAGGCTTCATACTCGGATGTATTGTTTGTTGTTGGGAAATCCAGCTTGACAGCAAATGGAATATGGACTCCATCAGGATCTACTAACAAAACACCTGCTCCATTACCTCTCCTATTAGAAGCTCCATCAAAGTACATGCACCATTGTGGATTGTCAATGAAGCATAAGTACTCATCAGGGAATTCATCGTCATACTCATCTCCTGACATTGGTCCTCCTGCTATGGCTTCAGATATGGCTCGTCCATTGATAGATTTCTGGCTGACACATTGAATATCAAACTCAGAAAGCATAGCATGGCATCTTGCCAATCTTTCCCTAATAATGGGTTTTTCAAACAGATACTTGATTGGATCCAATCTTGAGATCAGATAGGTAGTATGAGCTTGAAGGTGATGCCTCAACTTCTTCGTGGCATAGACCAGGGAAACACATGCTTTTTCCAGAGGGGTATATCTTGTCTCATACTCAAGGAATTTCTTGCTGACATAGTGTATGGCAACCTCTTTCTTTGTTCCCTCTTGATATTGGGCTAAGAGAGCTCCCATAGCCGTTTCTGTGATAGTGAGGTACAAAATCAGAGGTTCTCCTGGTCTAGATGGCATTAGAACAGGTGGATTTGAAAGGTATTCTTTCATAGAATCAAAAGCTTCTTGACATTCTTCATTCCACTCATGGGATACCCCTTTTCTAAGCAGCTTAAATATAGGTTCACATCTCATAGTGAGTTGTGAGATGAACATGCTGATTTATTGAATTCTGCCGAGAAATCCTCTTACTTCTTTTTCTGTTTTTGGAGGAGGTAATTCCTGAATAGCCTTCACCTTTTCAGAGTCCACTTTGATGCCGTCTTGACTGACAATGAATCCCAACAACTTCCCCGAAGTGACACCAAACACACATTTTTTAGGGTTCAGCCTTAAATTGTATTTCCTGATTCTTTCAAAGAAGGACCTTAGTGCAGGAATATGCCCCTCACGATCTTCACTTTTCACAATCATGTCATCTACATAAACCTCCACAATGTCGTGGATGAGGTCATGAAGGATAGTGGTTGCAGCCCTTTGATATGTGGCTCCGGCATTCTTGAGACCAAAAGTCATAACTCGATAGTAAAAAGTGCCCCATAGAGTGATGAAAGATGTCTTTATCATGTCTTCTTGAGCCATGAGTATTTGATTATACCCTGAGAATCCATCCATGAAGGAAACCATTGCATGACCAGCCGTATTATCAACAAGAACATCGATGTGGGGTAGAGGAAAGCAATCTTTTGGTGATGCATCATTCAAATCTCGAAAATCAATGCATACCCAAACTCTCCCATCCTTTTTGGGTACAACCACTATATTGGCGAGCCATCTTGGATGTTTTACAGCTTGGATGAATTTGGCATCAAGCTGTTTCTGGATTTCTTCTTTCACTTTCAGACTAACCTCTGACTTCATTCGGCGGAGCTTTTGCTGCTTAGGCTTGCTTTCAGGATCTAACGGAATGCGATGTTCCGCAATTTCTCTATTAACACCAGGCATATCAGCATAAGACCATGCGAACACATCTACATACTCTTTTAATAATGCAATAAACATAGATTGTTCAGTTGAGGAGAGGGATGATCCTATTTTGACTTCTTTTACAGCATTTGCTATACCAATATTAATTACAATGGATTCTTCCATGGGTTTTATGTATGTTTCAGTTGTATTAAGTGATTCATCATTATTAAATTCACTGTCAGAAATAACATCTTGCATGCCAATGTATTTAGATAAAGGTTCACATTCAATTTCCTCACTATCGAGTCTTATCGACCGGGTCGCAAGGTAGATTGGTCGGAAGATGAGCTATCGGTATGATATCCATCTGAAGGGGGTAAAAAGGTATTTTCATGAGATGGATGCGGATGATGGTTTCCTAAAAACATTTTAAATTCTATAGGCCCGTCTTTTGCCTGACACTCAATACTCCACTTATGTTCAATGCTTTTGCCAAAAGGTATCATCAAAGACACCGGGTCAAAATCCTCTTCTCTAGAGGACTCAGAAGCGAAAAGCTTCTTAAGGACTCCATGTTCCAGACTATCCACCCAATCATTTTCTTTTTTCATGTTTTACTCTCGGACAAACCAACTTTTGATTAAGTCCAAATTCCTAGCTTCATTGAAGAATATCTCCAATCCCGGTAAAATCTTCTGTTCTTTCCTACAAAGCCAAGGTTTTGGAAATTCGTAGTATGGCTCAGTATCTCCTTGCAGGATGAACTGACCATTGAGGGTAGAAGAAGGTTTTTTGGTGTTTTGAGAAGTGCCGCCCAGATCATATCCTAATCCATGTCGGTTCTACTTGTCTACTACGGAGATTGGTTGCTTCATTCCCCTACCATCACGCCCTAATCCGACTCCTTGATTATAACCCATCTTCATCATAATTTGAAATCCTTTGGACAGAGGTTGCAGGGCAATCCCTACAGGCTCTTTGACCGCATTCGTGGGTAGGGCTGAGGTGTTTGTTTTCTGGCGGTAATTGGTCATCCTTAGAGAAGGGACAAATTTCTTCTTTTTGGACCTAAAGGTAGAGAAAAAGAATTAAAAGAAAAGAAGGATACATATTGCAGAATGCATTGTAGAGTAAAGAAAATTTTCGAAAACAACTTTGCCATATTTTGACTAGAATGGTCCACCTTCGCAATTTTTCTTTTTATTATTCATTTTTTTTTGTCTTTTGACTTTATTTTGATCTTTTTAAATGATTTTACTGTCCTTGGGGTTGAAAACAGATTTTTCATTCTTCCATTCCCTGCTTAATATTTGAACAAAGACAAAAAATATAGAGATTAGGGCCTATATCCCCATTGATGCGTCAATTCAACATTCTGAAATTGCTCCTGTGATGACTGGCATCTTGAATTCTGATCACATTGCCTGAAATACAATGGTTAATATATTTGAGTCGACCCGAAGGTTGCCTACATATCCCCATTGCTCCAAGTGCATTTTACGGGGAATCAGACTCAGCGTAGTTCGTTATTTTAGAAAGAACTAAAGTTTTTTATTTAATAAAGCAGCTGCACTCATATTGAGCTACCTACGTACCCCGGGTGTTACATAGGTGGAGTGATCTCGCAGTGCAAGTGTAAGTGAAAATGGGGATTCAAGCTGCATGTAGTTCTCTAATACTAACAAGCTGAAAGAAGATTTTTTTTTTTTGCATATGGGCTAACCCCCTACAGGACTTTTACCGAAGATTTTTTTTTCTTCTGTGAGCTGATTAAGTAGCTTTGCGATAGACAAGAGCTATGTTGGTGATTTGCTTGATGCGATGACTGAGAGCATGACATTGGTTTGTGTCGTGACCATGCAACTGACGATATTGGCAGTACTTGTGAAGATCTGACCCTACTGGACTTACCCCTAGGCGTCTGGGAAGTGGATGAATCTTACCTTGTTCAACCAATTTGCGAAAGATATCGACTTGGGATTGCGGTCGCGGATGTGACGACACCTTTCTTGCAGGTACTTCTTTGTGGGTTGGACTAATGATGCCTCGGTCGACCAAATTTTGAGCTTTGTAGTAAAGATCATGGCATCGATTAGTTTCATGCCCAAATTGACGACAATAAGCGCAGAGTTTGCTCATGTATGTTCCAGGAAGGGGTAAACAAGGCACATGTGCTGAAATTTGAAGTATACCTTGCCTCCGAAGACGATCATACACCATACTCAATGGTTCATCTATCTTAGCATATACCCTTGGATTTGTGTTGGGAATTTCAAGATCTTCCCGTGGTCGTTTTTCTTGCAATTTCAGAGCATCGATGTCAAAACCATGCTGTTCCATGTGGCTTAGGGAGGTGTATTTGATAGTAACCATGTGACGATAATAGAAATCGTTCAGGTTCCGCAGCAATATGAGCATGAATTCCCGATCAATAATAGGGATACGAAGCTGTGTGCGGATATGAGTGCATCTCGAACAAAAACGCGAGAAGGTTTCTAAGGCACTCTGACGCAAAGTGACTAGCTTGAATTTCTTGACGTCAGTCTGTTTATGCTCGAAAGCCCAATTAACAAAGGCTTGGCTAGCATTTTCCCAACTAGCCCTATCTACACAATCTGAAGAATAGTACCAGTCCAGAGTTGGTCCTTCTAAACTCTTGTCAAACAGCATGGGGTAATCTTCCTCTGGTAGGCCCCATGGATGCAAAGCATTCACAAATCCCACTAAGTGGACAAAAGGATCACCGTTTCCATCAAATTTTCTGAATTGGGGTAATTCACGATAGTGATCTTCATGTTGATATCCTGGAAAGAGAATCAGGGATTCGGTGTGAACTTCTCGGATAGGACCCACTACATTAAAGTCCAGATCTAAATCATCTGTCCTAGATCTCTTCTTTGAGTCATTATCATCATCTCGAGGATTGCCGACACAAGATTCTTCCGGTGCTCCAGATGACGTATTATGTGTGTCGATGCTTGGAGCTCCTACCTCTTCCTCGTCATCCTCACTATATTCTGGTTTTGTTTCTTCATCACTTTCATCTGGTGTGGCCGCTGGAACCTCATTCATCCATGAATTTTCAGGTGCTGCCATAATACAGTGGATAGTATAACCATCCAACCTAGTGCCCTCCACTTCGTTCTGATATAATACCGATTTTCCGGCGTTGGATATGGTCATAATTTCTGGATCACCAGAAAAAGTTACAGCACCCTGATCAGTGAGAAGCTTTACCTTCTGATGTAGAGTAGAGGCTACTGCTCTATTTTCATGCAGCCATGGTCTTCCTAATAAGAAGTTAAAACAGGCTTGTATATCAATGACCATGAATTCCACCTTGCTTGCCACGGGACAATATTCAATGAGGAGGCTGATCAAACCCAATACTTCTCTCTTAGCATTATCATATGCTCTGACCACCTGGTTGGATGGTACCAGATCCTCTTTTGAATACCCAAGCCTTGTTAGCACACGCAGAGGGCAAACATTATTTGCGGAGCCATTGTCGATCAACACCCTAGGTATCTCCCATCCATTACAGCGTATAGTGATGTGTAATAAATTGTTGTGGTTGATATTGTCAGGGAGATCATTGTCTGTGAACATGAGAGTTCGATCTACCCCATGAATGAGCCCCACCATCTGGTCAGGTGTTATAGAAGAGCTTACAGAGGCTTCATTAAGATGTTTTAGAACAGCTGCCCTATGAGGCTGGGAATGCATTAACAATTTCCAGATGGAAACATTAGCATTTACTTCTTTCATGCGCTTGATAGCATCATCTTCCTTGTTACTTTCCTCTGTCATTGGCTCTTTGCCCTTTTCCTTCCTTCTCAATACCTCCAAAGGATTTTCGTCCTCCAAATGGGATGGTTTAAAGTGGCGGCCTGCTCTAGTCAAATGAGAGATATCCATATACTCCTCATCACTAAGATCATTGAGGCAGATGGGGCGCCGGTATGTATTTGGAGTGGTGGAATGTCCTCCAGTGTTTTTCTCCACAATTGTTAAGACCGAAGAGGCATCTTCATCAGCATCAGAATCCAAAATGAAGAAGGCACCGTCATAATCCAAAGTTCCACACATGTCAGAGAATGGATCCTTGTTGACAGTGAAGCTGGGGTCTTTACAAGGCATCATTTTGACTTTTTCTTGAGTGGAATAGTCATACACCAGGCACTTGTAACCTACGGCTATCGGCATTTCATACATTTGAGGAACTGTCTTGCGGATTAACCGAACTGGATCGCATCTGTCCGAAGCAGCAGAGATGACATTAATGGCGAATGAGGGTTTATGATTAGGAAGGGGTTTTTTTGTGATGTTAGGCTGAGAGTCATTCGGTTTATTGGAGATGGATCCCAGAGAAAGTTTTCCATCATCCACAAGGTTTTGAATTTGATGCTTTAGAGCCGTGCAGTTTTCAGTATTATGCCCCGGGCTTTGATGGTATTCACAGTTTTGATTTGGGTCATAACCAGGGTAAGGATTTTTAGGAGGTGGGCGCGGATTCAAGGGTTGAATGAGATTGGCCTTTTTTAACTTGGAGAGAGCTTGGGAATAAGTCATGTTCAAAGGAGTAAAGTTCCTTTGTGGTCGCAACTGGAATGCAGACGATGCACCAATGGCATGGATCGCATTAGTTGTCTTAGGAGCTGCTGAATCATTGTTTGGGGCTCTTTTGTTATTTCCAAATTTTGCATTATAAGAAGCGCCGCCAATAGGTTCATCTTTCTTGATGTCTCCCCTTTTCACAGCATCCTCAACTAAAGTTCCCGTAGCAATCAAAGCTTTGAAAGTCGGGAAGTACTTGGTATGCCATATGCTTCGATAGACAGGAAGAAGGTTTTTCACAACCATTTGCAGCTGTTCCTCCTCATTAGGCCTAATCATCATTTTGGAAGCCTTGTTTCTCCATCGAGTGATGAATGAAGAAAATGTCTCATTAAGGTTTTGAGAAGTGGTCTCCAGATCCCTTCTAGTAACATCAATTTCTTCATTATACTTGTATTGGTTTGAGAACTCTCTAACTATGTCAGCCCAAGTGGATTTCTTTGTATTTTCAAGGTTGAGGAACCAATGTGCTGCAACACCATCTAAATATTGCTGAAATAGTTGGGCCATCAAGGATTCTTCCACTCCCCATGGACTCATTTCCCCTACATACATTTTCAGGAAATTGGTGGGGCTACCGGTCCCATCAAACCTTGTCAGATTAGGCATTTTGAAACCATGGGGTAATCGTGCCTTCAGGAAAAGAGTTAATCCATGAATATCCATCCATGGTTCAGCCTTAGTCATGCCTTTTAAGACTTCTTTAAGCTTGACTACTTCTTCCTCGAGTTTAGTGGGAATTTCTCTCTCATTGTTCAGAGGCTCAAGATGAAACGGCGAAGCTACTTCCGACTCCGGAGGAGGAGGAGGCATCTGGGCGCTTTGGCGCATTATACCTAACACAGTTTGCTCAATATTATCCTGTCGGTCAAGCATGGCCTGGACAAGTCCTCGGAGCTTAATCATTGGATCATGTGGAGGGGTAGAGTTTTGTTGGTACTCATTGTTCGGAATTTCAGACATGCTGTTGCGACGTGTAGCAGAGAATACAGCTGGTGTAGACAAGGATGACAGTATTATTGACAGAGAACGTTCACTATGGTCAGAATTTCGACGAATTAGCCTAGATCATGAGCGGGCCCAGGCAGAGTTCCTGCGAAATAAGATGAAAATTTAGTACAGAAATTTGTCCAAATTTCATTTCTCCTGTTCTTTTTTTTTTTGTTTTTGCAGGGAATGAAAGAAATTATATCTTTAAAAATTCTCTCTCTTTTTTTTTTCTTACCCCAATTTCAGTTATCATTTATTAAAAGGTGTAAGACCATGACTCTATCATTTGTTTTGAGATTTTTCATTAGATTTCTTTGACTTGTTATTCTTTTTTAGACTTGGACTTTTATTTACATTTTAAACTTCCACTTTTTAGACTCATATATTTTTTCGGGATAATACACAAATATTTTTCAAAAATCAATTTGATGATATCCTTCCATTTCCTGCTGCTATAGAAATAAGAGAAAAGAGGTATAACGAGGCATGTGTCCTCATTTTGGCAAATTATAATGCCCCATATATCGTTCTTCTTTGTAGTGATCTGCATCTATTGATTGCTTCTAAGTGATGAAACCACAAAAGAAAATATTAAATGCAAAAGGGGTCGCACCCGAAGGTTGCCTACGTATCTCCATAAGTAGATTTGGATTTGGGGAAGAAATTTTTCTTCTGATGATTTTTTTTAATGGAGAATCAGGCCCAACGTAGTTCTCACATATGAAATGAAATTTAACATAATTTTTTCCCCTTTTTTTATTTGTTTTTGCAGCTGCACTCGGAAAATGAGTTACCTATGTACCCCTTTTAGTATATTACATAGTAAAGAAACTAAGATAGATGCATACAACATTAGATTTATTTTTTTAATTTTTTTTAGGGATCAAGCCGCACGTAGCTCTACCTACAAAATACAATATAAAAGCGATTAAATGAATCAGGTACTTCCTAAACTTTTCAGGCTTCAGTTTGTCGGGCGCCAAGCCATATGTTCTCCTATTTGAATACGTATGTTCCACCTCTTAGGATTAGACTGATGTGAAGTACTCGGGTTCTTCTCAACCTTTTTCGAGTTCAGTCTGCTAGGCACCAGACTATGTATTCTCCTGTTTGAATGCGTCTGTTCCACCTCTTAGGATTAGACTAATTTGAAGTACCTGAAATGTACACACTAACAATGTTAGTTAATGACTGATGAATTTTTCTTTATATGTTCTTTTTTTTAGCAGGAAATGGAAGAATCCTCTTTTTTTTCGAAAACAATTATCCCTTTTGACACAAATTTTTTTTTATCCCTTTTGACACAAATTTTATTTAGACTTTTTTTTTAAAACAATTATCCCTTTTGACACAATCTTTTTTTTATTTTTTTCTCTTTTTTTTTAACAATTATCCCTTTTAACACTAAAATTTTAGACTAGACTTCTCTTGTTTTAGACTACATGATTTAATTACATTCTTGTTCCTAAATATGACATGTTTTGAACTCGTGATTACGAATCTTTTTCATTTTTCATTTTTCTTTGTTTTTGGGATTATATTTTCAAAACATGACTTTCTCTTTTTATTTTGCTTTCTTTTAAAAATCAATTTTGTTTTTGAAAAAGAATAATGAAGTAAATGTGAATTTTTTTTTTGAAAATGGGTGAGCACACACATTTGTTTTATGACACTGGTGATAAATAAACAAGAAGACTCTTAATATTTCAATAATCTTTTCGGTAGCAATTCAGCTACACTTAATAATTACTGAAATATCGACCGACTGAAAACGGACTTAGGAATTTTTTGAAAGTTTTTCACATTATTCAATAACTGAAATAAATAAAAGATATTTGTGCATTGATCCTTCTGTCCTAAAAGTCAACTAAAAGGTGATTCATTTAGGGAGAGATTATGTTAAAGTGGCCTCAAGTCACTTCCATTGTGTCCATCAAGGGTGGACGCTCCTAACAGAGCCGGTCGCAATAGCTCGCGGATGCAGGTTTTACACCCTTAATTTATTAATTTGTCATTCTAAAATTCTGACCCTTTCCAATAGACAGAGGTATCAGACCTAATAAGAAAATGGTTAAAAAGAGTGCACGTGTATGGATTGATAAACTACCAAGCACACATAATTTTCAAATAAGCATGCTATATACAAAAATTAAATTTTGAATAGTCATGATTAGCTTTTTTATTATATATACATATGGAAAATAACGCATTGTTCAGGTTTAAACCTCATATACTTCTAGTGGAAGTAAGATCCCCAGTGGAGTCGCCAGCCTGTGGTATCCGATTTTTTACTATCTTAATTAACGGTCTGAATCCCACGAAAATCTCTCATTGGACTTTGAGTTTTAGAAAACTTGGAAGTCGTCACCCTATTAATATCTGAATAGGGACAGATTTATTTAATAAATCGTTTTAAAATCAATTTCAAGAAAAATCATTTAAAACGATGATGACTTCATATGGATAAGGCTTTTTTGAAAATTGGTCTTTCATACCATGAGATAGGGTTCGGGGTTTAGGTTAAGAGGTGCGAACGTCTGAAACTCGTCTCCTCTTCCGTTCTAAAGAACGGGCTCTTACTAAATGCGTTATTTTCCATTTTAAAGTAATCATGGCTATTAAAAAGAAAGAAAAACACATAGTTTGCACATATACACATTAACCATTTTTATTTAGGAACAATATATCATTTGTACATGGTAGGTTTGAGCACTGAAGTTGCACTACGTACCAATCATTGCGGGATTGGAATCCACTCATGGATCAAAACCGTCGTAGTTCGAGCATATGTCTCACCCTAAATGGCCAATTCCACTAGGGAACGAAGAGGAGGGAATAGATTATGAATAACTCTTCTTCAGAATTAAACAAATCTATTTAAAATGAGGTAATCACTCCAATTAGTGATTGAAATGAGATTAAGATAATCACCTTAATTAGTGATTAAATAAGGAAGGAAATAAGTAATCACCCTAATTAGTGATTAAAATGGAAAGGTAATCACCTTGATTAGTGATTAATAATGAAGGTTAGGAAATAATCACCCTAATTGATGATGATTAAGGTTTAAGATAATCACTCTAATTAGTGATTAAATGAGAAAAATAATCGTCCTAATTAACGATCATTAAGGTTTGAGATAATCACTCTAATTAGTGATTAAATGAGAAGAATAATCGTCCTAATTAACGATTATTATGGTTTAAGATAATCACTCTAATTAGTGATTAAATGAGAAGAATAACCGTCCTAATTAACGATTATTAGGGTTTAAGATAATCACTCTAATTAGTGATTAAATAATGATTGGAGATAATCACCCTAATTAGTGATTAAAAGAAGTTTGAGTTAACCGCTCTAATTAGCGATTAATCGAGGATTGAAATAACCACCTTAATAATGATCACGTTTATGATTTTCGAGAGGTCTTAGAAGGTTTGCTTCCTAATTGAAGGCTTTTGAGAAATAATCTTTATTGAAGATTATAAAGTCATTTGGAGAGAAATGATCAATTTGAGATCGAATTTGGAGATTTGTGTTTGGCTAATTGGAATTTGGTCATTTAAAGCGAGACACGTGAAACGCCCTAAAATTAATTCGGAGATCATAATTACCAATCTAATTTTGTCAAATTATATGATTATTCCATTTGAATATGGAGAACATATTTTTTGAAATGTAAGATGGATCATCATACAATTTAACTTAGTTAGATTTGCAATTTTTCCTCTTAATTGAGATTGGGTCATTTGATTCATATACTATGATATATTGGCCCAACATGCAATATTTGTGACATTGGTTGCTCATTTTATTAAAAGAGTTGTGGAATTATTTATGAAAATTATGCATAAACATCTCCATGTTTTTTTTATTAATTGAATGATACAACAATTATCTACAAAGAAACTATTATTACAATAATATGTACAAAATCTATGATCTATACAAATCTTCAATCTTGGTCTTCACCATGATGCTCCTTGATCTTCACCTCCTTGAATGGGCTTTGGAATTCATATTTATATGTGAATTCGTGAATTTGTGAAAGTTAAAGATTAATTAACTTCTTTGATTATGATTTTTTTATGACAATTTTTATTGATTTTTATTTACATGATAAAATGAGTCATTTCAAGAGAAACTTAAAATTTCATGAATTTTTTTATTCACATTTTCGTATGAGGAAAACATTTTTTTTATGAAAGTTGAGTTAATTACTTTATTTCATTTTCCAGATTGCCTTTTTGTTCTTGTACTGAATTACAAAAATCATAACTTTCTTTACAAAGTGTTAAAATGAGCATATGATATATCTATGGATAGATCAGTAAGTTCTTTATGTTGTATAAAACTTTCACAAGTTTTTAGTGACCACTTGAATTATTTATGTCAAAATTAGTTAAAACAGGACCTTTATTCAATTTATTCTTTGAGATCCAACTTATTGAACTTATTTTGAAGTGAGTTTAGGTATGAACATTCGAGAGACTTTGAAGAACTAGACTGAAAATTTTCACTTGAATTGGACACTTTTAAGACCCTTTTTTATTTATTTCCTTAACTGAAAGGAAAATCAATTTTCTGGGATTTAGTGATTTACATGAATTGTTTTGTAAAAATGATGTAAAATTGTATAAAATTCATATGAATATGAGTTTTATATTTTTGAAAATCTACTGATGTTTTCTTCAAATTTGATGTTTTTAGTTTTGTCTAAATGATTTTATTTTAAACTTTATTGATAGAACAAGCTTAGGTGGTACTCGACAAAATCAGTTTTGCACAATAAAATTGTATGATTTTTAATTATTTCCACAAAATTCTTTTTTTAGAAATTCCAAATCCCAGTTGTTGGAAACATCTTGTACTTCATATGAAAAATATTAAATCCTACAAAATATTCTGATAACATAGACGAAAAATGGAATGTAGTACGAAATTAAAACTGATTATAATTACAGCATCACATTTCTTTTTATGGAGATGTTTATACACAATTTTTCTTGAATTTTTTTATGAAATCATTTTTGGTGATGAATAACAACTTGATTAAGGAAAATCACATAATTACATTGTTTCCTAAGAGTCACCCCATTAGAGGTGACTATTCTAGGTGGGTTGATTTAAGGTTGGGAACCTATTAGGACTTCCACATACCCAAATCACTCCAAAGATTAAAAAATGATAAGAAGAAAACAAGGAAGAAGTTAGTAGATGATTAAGAAGATAATCAAAATAACAAGAACTTCAACTTTACCTTACTAGCTCAATGATGCACTTCTTTTTTGTAAATTTTTCTACCTTTTTTGTATTTTTCTTAATTTCTAAGTGAGTTTCTAAATCTTTTTAATTGCTAACTTAAACTCTTTTTGTGTTTTTTCTTCTTTTGATGAACTTCTTTACTTACTAATTATCTTACTAACTTTTACTTTCTTTTTCTTAAGTGAGATTTTTAGAGAGAAGGAGTAGAGAAGATGAGAGTGAAGTTGAATTGTGTTTTTTTCAACTTGCTTACTTACTAATTAAGACTTTTGCTTAGATGAAAAGATAAAGGAGAAGAAGAGTAGTAGAGAAGATGAGAGTGAAGTTGAATTGTGTTTTTTTCAACTTGGTTTTGAAGTGGAAAAAATGAAGGTATTTATAGAGAAATGAAGGAGGTGAACTAGGGTTTCAAAGAGGTAGAAAATCAGATTTTGCACCCAAAAAATCTGATTTTCTTCATCCTTAATCACCTTAATGACATCACTCTAATGACCTCACCCTAATGACATCATCAAATCTCTTTGGAAACACAAATATTCTTATTCTTTTGGATTTTCTCATAAATGAGGCAAAATCAGATTTTCAGAAAATATTTTTCCCTAAACATCCTAATACGTAAAAAAAATGCATCGAAAATCGTGCAAAACGAAACTGATTAGGATGCTGCGCCTAGTGCAGGAAGCTGCGCTAGGCGCAAGGCTCTGCGTCTGGCGCAGAGCAAGCTTGTGCGCTAGGCGCACAATCATGCGTCTAGCGCATGATTGTGTGCTTGGCGCACACTTGATTCTTCCGGAAAGAATCCGGATTTCCCCCTCTTACACATGGGATTTGATTCTTGTTCTCACATCTTTTCATGATTCTTATTCTCTAACTAATGGATAAAGGATGTGTTTAGTGGATAAAGAATATATTCTTATTCTTTATCCAATGAACAATGACTTGACCATCAAAAAAACTGATTAATGCCGGTTTGGGGATACGACTAAAATCCCGACGCCTAATCGCGACTCGTTTTTTTTCATTTTTCCGAAAGACTAACTTATGACAATTAACGAAAACTCGTCAAATTAATAAAGACGAGCATGATTATACTACGAATCATTTTATTAAAACAGTGGTTGTAGTTATTGACTACGACTCACGAAAATTATAATTCTAAGCCGAAACTGCATGACTAATACGCAAAACTAGAAAATCATGCGACGGAATGAAACTTGCACTCCACGATGCATGACGATTTTGTTATTTTTATTTTTCAAAACCTTTATTTATCCGAAAAAGGGGTTCAAAATTTGGTGTCCACAGGAAGGTCCGAGAAGTAAAGTACCCGGACTGGCTGGCCAACGTCGTCATCTTAAGTAAGAAGAACGGATACAGCGAGTATGCATAGATTTCACCGACTTAAACAAGGCGTGTCCTAAAGACCCATTTCCTCTTCCACATATCAACGTTATCGTGGAATCGACAACCGGACATGAACTCCTTACCTTCATGGACGCATACTCGAGATACAAGCAAATTCTCATGCATCCAGATGACCAAGAAAAAACAGTTTTCGTCACCGACAAAGGTATTTACTGTTATAAAGTCATGCCCTTTGGTCTGAAAAATGCAGGTGCTACATACCAAAGGCTGGTCAACCAGATGTTTAAAGAACAACTAGGGAAAATGATGGAAGTCTACATTGATGACATGTTGGTGAAATAAAAAAAAACAATAGATTACGTCCAGCACTTGACGCAGGCCTTCGACGTACTCCGACAATATGATATGAAACTTAACCCTAATAAATGTACTTTTGGAGTTGCCGTAGGAAATTCCTAGGTTATGTCGTGACGCAAAGGGGCATCGAGACAATTCCAGACTAAATCAAGGCACTCATCAACATCCAGTCACCTAGAAATGTCAAAGAAGTCCAAAAGGTGACGGGACAAGTAGATGCACTCAACATGTTCATCTCGAAATTGTCCGACAAGTGCCACTTATTTTACAATGTCTTTAGGAAGAATAAAGTATTTGAATGGACCAAAGAGCACGAAGAATCCTTACAAGCATTGAAAGCGTATTTAGCTACCCCTCTGCTATTATCTATACCGGTCAAAGCGGAAATTTTGCAACTCTACCTCGTTGTCTGCAATGCGTCGGTCAATGCTGTCCTAGCCAGAGGATAAGCAGACGCTGAACAACTTCCTATATAATACATTAGTAAGTCTTTGCTCGATGAAGAGATCATGTACTCTTCCCTTGCAAAACTTGTGTTAGATGTGGTAATAGCTATTAAGAAATTAAGACATTATTTTGAAATGCACTCAGTAGTTGTCATGACTAACTATCCTATAAAAAGTGTATTGCGTAGACCAAAATTGACAGGCCGCATAGGAAAATGGGTAATAGCCTTGAGTGGGTACGACATCCGATACTTGACAAGGACAGCGATCAAATCACAAGCATTAGTAGATTTTTTTGGCAGACATCATCCCAGAACTAGAAAGGTTAGCAGACGAAGAAATCACTCGAATCAACCATGTCGACAACGACGAGTGGACTCTGTTCGTCGATGATTCTTCCACCTTTAGAGTAGCAGAGCTAGTCTCATGCTGAAGCCACCACAAGGGGATAAGATAGTGCAGGTGATATATTGTGATTTCAAAGCGACCAACAATGAGGCATAATACGAAGCACTAATTGCAGGAATGACACTAGCCAGCGACTTGGCGGCAAGATCTCTCAAGTTGTACAGTGACTCACTCCTTATAGTTAGCCAAATAAAAGGAGAGTTTATCGCTAAGGATCCAAAGATGACTTCATACCTTGAAATCTCGAAAGACAAGAGCAAACAGTTCGACCCCTTCTCAATAACGCAAGTACCAAGAGATCAAAATGCCCAAGCAGACACGTAAGCCAATTTGGGATCATCCTTAAGGTATCCGTCATTCAAGTCTATACCTTTAGTTCACCTGACATCTCCAACAATAACCAAACTATCGTCGACGGCCGGCATCAATTCCGACAGAAGATGACAATGACGAGTATGTACCGAGTGGACTAAACCTATCCTCGATTATTTAATTAATGACATTTGGCCAGACGACAAAGGAGAAGCAAGAAAGATTAGGTTTAAAGCGTCACGTTACGTCGTCATCCAAGGCGTTTTGTTTAAAAAATCCGTAGCAGGACCTTACTTAAGATGCTTAGAACGATACCAATGGCACCAAGTCCTACAAGATCTACACGACGGAAGTTGTCATAACCACTCCGAGGGACGTAGTTTATCCAACGGCGCATTATGAATGGGCTACTATTGGCTGACAATGAATCAAGATGTAATCAGGTACGTCACTAAATGCAATAGTTGCCAACGACACGGAGGTATGACGCACAAACCCTCTGAATTATTACATACTACTTTAACCTTTTATGAGATGGGGGATCGACATTGTTGCTAAACTACCTCCAGCTTGAGGGCAAAAGGTCTTTATTTCAGAACTAACTGATTATTTTCTAAGTGGATAGAAGCAGATTCATTCCAACAAGTACGAGACAAAGAGGTAATATCTTTTTTACATACTAACATTATATGCAGGTTTGGCGTCCCATCGGAAATTATATGCGATGATGGGTCACAATTTTATAAGCGACAAAACCGAACGATTTTGTGATGAATGGAACATCACCCTTCTGATGTTGACACCAAGATACCCACAAGCAAACGAACATGTCGAATCCAACAACAAAACCATCACCAAGTCACTTAAGAAGCGTCTCGAAGCCAAGAAATGGAAATGGGTAAAAGAACTACCATCCATCTTGTTGGCTAACAGAACGAAGCCACATACTGCAACAGGTTAAACACCATTTTCATTAGTGTACGGTTGTGAAGCAGTCCTACCGTCCGAGGTGAGCATCCCAACAATCAGGTATGTGTAGACACCAAATTTTGAACCCCTGTTGTGGATAAAAATTTTAAAAAAAAAATTATGAAAGAAATAAAAATAACGAAGCCATCATACATTGTGGAATGCGCGCCTCGCAAAAGGCACATTTTGTCTCGGAGCGCGAATTTCATTCCTTCATATGGTTTTCCGTTTTGCGCTTTAATCATACGGTTTCAGTTTAAAAACATGATTTTTTTCTGTTAGTCGTAGTCAATAACTACAGTCACCGATTTTAATAAATTTATTTGTTGAAGAATCATCCTCCTCTTCACTAAATTGACGAGTTTTTATTAATTGTTTTAAGTTAGTTTTTCGAAAAACAGAAAAATGAGTCGCGATTAGGCGCCGGAATTTTAATCGTCTCTCACAACTGGCAAGAATCGTTTTTTTGATGATCAAGTCATTGTCCATTGGATAAAGAATAAGAATATATTCTTTAACCACCAATCACATCCTTTTATCCATTGGTTAAGGAATAAAAATCATGAAAAGGAATAAAAATCGGAATCAAATCCAAGGTGTAAGAGCCAAAAGATCCGATTTTTTTTGGAAGATTCAGGTTGTGCGCCAGGCACACGACCCTGCGCCAGACGCATGATCGTGCTCCCAGTGCACAACGGCTTTAAGCGCAGACCATGCCAGTGCGCGAAGCGCACCAAGGCTGCGCGCTTCGTGCAGTTGCCTAGTTAGCTTTTTCTTCACATTTTTTGATGCATTTCTACGTATTAAGATGTATTTAGGGAGAGAATATTTTCTGAAAATCTGATTCTTACCTCATTAGTGAAAAGATGAAAATTAAATCTAAAGAGAATAAGAATATTTGTATTTCCAATAAATTTGATGATGTAAGGGGATTTGATGATGTCATTAGGGTGATGTACGATGGTAAAAATCAGATACCCAAAAATCTAATTTTCTACCTTCTTCAAACCCTAATTCATCATTTGAGTTTCCCTATAAATACCCCCCCTTATTTTTCATTTTAGAAAACAACTTGGAAAATCTAAAACAAACACAACTTCAATACTACTCTCATTCTCCCTACTTCCTCCCTCTAAGAAAAAATCTCATTCAAAAAAAAGAAAACAAAAGTTATAATTAGTAAGTAAGAAGTTCACCAAAGAAAAACACAAAAAAGGGGTTTAGTTAGTAATTAAGAGCAAGGATTTAGAAACTCACTTAGAAATTAAGAAAATCACAAAAAAAAGTAGAAAATTTTGCAAAGGAAGTGCATCATTGAGTTAGCAAGGTAAAGTTAAAGTTCTTGTTATTTTTCTTAATTATCTTCTTAATCACATACTAACTTTGTTTATGTTTTCTCTTATCATTTTTTAATCTTTGGATTTGGGTATGTGGAAGTCCTAATAGATTCCCAAACCTAGAATAGTCAACTCTAATGGGGAGAATCTTAGGAAATATGTGTTTATGTGATTTTTCTTAATCAAGTTGTTGTTCATCACCAAAAACATGTTTTCATAAAAAAATTCAAGTAGAGTTGTGCATAAACATCTCCATCAAAAGAAAACGTGATGCTGTAATTATGGTCAGTTTTAATTTCGTACTTCATTTCATTGTTCGTCTGTATTATGTGAAAAGTTTATAGGATGTAATATTTTTCATGTGCAGGTCATGACGTTTCCAGCAATTGGGCTTTGGAATTTCTAAAAAATGAATTTTGTACAGTTCATTAAAAATCATACAACACTGTTGTGAAAAAACTGATTTTGTCCAGTACCACATAAGTTTGTTCTTTTAATAAAGTTCAAAAGAAAATCATTTAGATAAAACCAAAAACATCAACTTTAAAGTAGACATCATTAGCTTCCAAAAATATAAAAATGATGTTCATATGAAATTTGTACAATTTTATCTCATTTTTACAAAAACATTCATGCAAATCACTAAATTCCAGAACACTGATTTTCTCTTCAGTCTAGTCTTTCAAAGTGTCTAAAATACTCATACCAAAAATCACTTCAAACTAAATAAGTAAGTTGAATTTTAAAGAACACGTTGGATAAAGGTCATGTTTTGACCGATTTTAGTATAAAATTCACCATAATTCGCGTTGTCACTAAAATCTTGTGACATTTTAACACAACGTAATGAACTCACTGACCTATCTATAGGTGTATCACATCAGTATAAGAACAAAAGTGTAATCTGGAAAATGAAATAAAGTGATTAACTCAATTTTCATAAAAATATTTTCTTTTCATACGAAAATGTTAATTAAAAGACATGAGATTTTAAGTTTCTCTTAAAATGATTCATTTTTATTATGCAAATAAAAATCAATAAAAAATCATCATAGAAAAAAATCAAATTAAAGAAGTTAATTAATCTCTAATTTTCACAAGTTTACAAATAAGCATGAATCCCAAAGCCCATTCAAGAGGATGAAGATCAAGGAGCATCATGGTGAAGATCAAGATTGAAGACTTGTATATATCATAGAATTTGTACATATTGTTGTAATAATAGTTTCTTTGTAAATTGTTATTAGATCACTCATTAATGAAAAAATATGGAGATATTTATGCATAATTTTCATAAATAGTTCAACAATTCTTTTTGAATAAAATGAGCAACCAATGTTATAAATATTGCATGTTGGGCCCAATATATCATAGTATATATGAATTAAATGACTCAATCTCAATTAAGAGGAAAAATTACAAATCTAACTAAGTTAAATTATATGACGATCCATATTACACTTTAAAATTGTTCTCCATCTTCAAATGGATCAATCATATAGTTTAACATAATTAGATTGGTAATTATGATCTCCGAATTGATTTTAGGCCGTTTCACGTGTCTCACTTTAATTAGCCAAACACAATCTACAAATTCGATCTCAAATTGATTATTTTTCTCAAAATGACTTAATAATCTTCAATTAAGATTATTTATCATCCATCTAAAAGTCTTCAATTAGGAAGTAAACCTCTTTTCCTAAGACCTCTTGAAAATCATAAACGCGATCACTAATTAAGGTGGTTACTTTAATCATTGGTTAATCGCTAATTAGTGTGATTAACTCAAACTCTTCATTTAATCACTAATTATGGTGATTATCTTAAACCTTGGTTAATCACTAATTAAGGTGATTAATTTAGCCTTTCATATTTAATCACTAATTAGGGTGATTATCTTAAACCTTGATTAATCACTAATTAAGGTGATTAATTTAACCTTTCATATTTAATCACTAATTAGGGTGATTATCTTAAACCTTTATTTAATCACTAATTAAGGTGATTAATGTAACCTTTCATATTTAATCACTAATTAGGGTGATTATCTTAAACCTTATTTAATCATTAATTAGGGTGATTAATTTAACCTTTCATAATTAATCACTAATTAAGGTGATTATCTTAAACCTTTATTTAATCACTAAATAAGGTGATTAATTTAACATTTCATATTTAATCACTAATTAGGGTGATTATCTTAAACATTATTTAATCACTAATTAGGGTGATTATCTTGGTTAATCGCTAATTAAGGTGATTAATTTAACCTTTCATATTTAATCACTAATTAGGGTGATTATCTTAAACCTTGTTTAATCACTAATTAAGGTGATTAATTTAACCTTTCATCTTTGATCACTAATTAGGGTGAATATCTTAAACCTTGCTTAATCACTAATTAAGGTGATTAATTTAACCTTTCCTATTTAATCACTAATTAGGGTGATTGTCTTAAATTATATTTAATCACTAATTAAGGTGATTATCTTAACCCCATTTCAATTACTAATTGGAGTGATTACCTCATTTCTAATAGGTGTGTCTAATTCTAAAGGTGAGTTATTCATAATCTATTATCCATTCCTTCTATTTCACCCCTAATGGAATTGACCATTTATGGTGACGCATAAGATCGAACTACGATGGTTTTGATCCATGAATGGATTCCATTCCCTCAATGATTGATATGTAGTGCAACTTCAATGCTCAAACCTACCGTGTATAAATGATATATTGGCCCTCTTGAAAATGATTGATGTGAATATGTGCAAACTATGTGATTTTCTTTCTTTTTAATAGCCATGATTACTTTAAAATGGAAAATACCGTATTTAGTAGGAGCCTGTTCTGTAGAACGGAAGAGGAGACGAATTCCAGATGTTCGCACCTCTTAACCTAAACCCCGAACCCTATCTCATGGTATGAAAGACCAATTTTCAAATAAAGCCTTATCCATATGAAGTCATCATCGTCTTAAATGATATTTCTTGAAATTGATTTTAAAATAATTTATTAAATAAATATGTCCCTGTTCAGATATTAATAGGGTGGCGACTTCAAAGTTTTCTAAAACTCATAGTCCAGTGGATTCATACCGTTAATTAAGACAGTAAAAAATTGAGTACCACAATATGGTCTTATGACAAAGCCGCGGAATCAAGATTAGCTGATCAACGATCTGGATGTCATTGATGAATTAAGAGACGCAACATTTACAAAGGATGGCAGCTCAACAGCAGATTGTTGCAAGGAGCTTCAGTAAGAACGTGCATGCTAATGTCTTCAATGAAGGTGGTTGGGTCCTAAGAAAAGTGTTCCAGAATACACAGGCGCCAAACGTGTGTAAGTTAGGACCATCTTGGGAAGGTCCTTACCAAATCGACAAAGTTGTCGGTAACATAGCATACGAGTTACGAGATCCCATGAAGCTGGAATGCCATTCGCCTAATGAAGTACCACTTCTAATTACATGTTTTAGTTTGTCGTGAGCTTTACATAGTTTTTATTTGTATATACAAATAAGCGAAGACTATGGCATTGTGACGTCGTCGGCGTCGCCAACGATATAGAATTACTTTTTACTTTTTCCGGTACGTTTATTGAAGTGCATAAGCTATGATCACGTCCAGTTATGGTGGTTAACTTCAGTATTAGTCAATCATTTTCAGTTTTCAAGTTAGTAAATAAAGATGACATCAAGACGCGACGACCAGTTACTATGTTAACCATTGTTTACTAGCATCCAAAATAATGTCGAAGAATGAATTACAATCACAATAGTCCATGATGGATTTCACTAAGGATACTCAACTACCATAAGCAGGAGGCATAGCAATTTACATGTAAGTAATCATTCTTTGTTTTACTTTTGACACAGTGTGTCTGTTCTTTATATATCCTAAGAGGCTATGACACCTGAAATAACCAAAAGACGCCAGAGTAACGGCAGACACAGAACAAGAAGTATCCAAACATAAATATATAACCAAAACACAGAGTTATGGTCATTCCCTTGAATGACCCAAAATAAAAGCATAAGTTATGATCACCCTCATGAGTGACACAAAAGTTATTTCGACAAACAAAAGCTAAAGACAAACGTTGAAACGATAAGCAGTAGATAGACAAAGATCAAGCGTTGAACGCATCGCCAGGCTTCTCTGGTGGAGGGGTCACTGCACATCTTCCTTCTCAATGACGTTCGCTTCAGGGACGTCAGTAGTAATGAAGGCAACATTGGAAATCGTTGCCTCACCTTCCTGCTGACCAACGACCAGAGACGTTTCCGCCGTATCCTAACCTATCGTCTGTGTCAATCAGATCCCGCATGGAGTCGACATTAGGGATGGGCAAGGGTCGGGTCTGGGTCGGGTCCAGTCGGACCCTAATTTTTTTACGGACCAAGACCCTAAGGATCCGAGAAAATTGGACCCGGACCCAGACCCTTAGGGTCTGTAGGGTCTAGGGTCCGGGTATAGGGTCCAGGCCTATTTCTTTATTTTTGCCAAATTTTCAGCATTGTTAATATTTCATGACAAAAAATGATCATCTAGAAAAAAGACCCATAAATAAGAAAAATATAAACTACAATAATAATTATGTCTAGAGCAATTTATACTATTTAGGACAATACAAATAATGTCTTGGAAGACTAATATCCAAAAATAAGGAAAAAAAAAGTTAAAAATTATATATTAAATATTTTTAGGGTCTAAGGGTCGGGTCTAGGTCCAAAATATCAAGACCCGGACCCAGACCCGGACCCTTAGGGTCTGAAAAAGTTGAACCCAGACCCTTAAATTAGGGTCGGGTCCAGTAGGGTCCGGGTAGGGTCCTGGACCCATCCCCATCCCTAGTCAACATATTCCAAATAGAAGTCAATCTCTTTCTTGGGATCCCATGGGGAAGTTTGCTTCATCATGAACTGGTGCATTAGCTTTTCGCACACTCGGGCAGTCGCTTCAGCTTCGACTCCCACAACTTATTCTTTCAAAGCCCCAATCTGCCCCTGCAATGCACAACTTCTTAGTCACGTCCACGAGACACCTCCTCTGCTTCCGTTACCTTTTTCTTGGTCGACGCCAACTTTTCGTCCTTCTTCTTCATGACCTCTTCCATTTTCTCCAACATGAGCTTCACACCCTACAATTATAATTTGTTGTCCTTCAGCTTCGACGATTTTTTCCATCTTTGTCTTCATCGTTTGACGACTTTTGATGATTGCCAACATCTCCTTTTTCGCCATCAAGAAAATCTGAGATGCCTAGTACAAACATGAATGTTGTAAGAAATTTGTTTGACCAAACATCAAAACTAATGCAAAACTTCGTAAAAATACCTAGAACAGTATCTCAATCCCATCCGACATGAGGTCAGGCAAAGGACGTTCCTGGAGATGTTCTACAACACAAGGGAATAACAAATTTTCAGCTTCAGGCCAAATGGATCTGTTTAGCGACATAAAGTCGCTAGGCACTGCGACAGTATAAACAGGACCCTCTTTGTCTGGAGGGGCAGGAAAATCCGATCGGTGGACTTGGATTGAGGTGCATCCACCTCATCATCCTCTATGTCGACGACGTGTACGTGGGGTCACCTGCTTGTCAGAAGTCGTCGATGACAGCAATGACGCTTTCAAGGCCGCAGTCTGTTCATCGAGTTGTCTAGCCCTCTTTCTCTTCCTTAAGACCTCAGCCATTATAGCATGATCCATAGATCCCTTCGACCGAGAGGGTAATTAACTTCAAAGGAAAAGGAAAAAGCATAAAAAAGGTACAATAGAAAAACGAGAGCGTCACATCTCGCAATTTAGTATAAAACGGTCACCTGAAGCCATAGATGAAACTCCCTTGATCAGCGGCAACCACTCTTTTGAATAACCGATCCTTAGAGCGCACTTGCATAAACTTGTTCGACCTCTGTTGTGAACGTTCTCGACAGTCCAACTCGCATAAAAGGCGACGTAACCACCGAGTCAATGACATATAGGTAAGTTAAACAAACGACGAAAATAAACCGACCTTCTATATTCCAGCCTCATCTCGGAAGACTCCCTAATTTCCCAACGACGACTTTTTGACGAATACATATATGTTTTTCCAACCCCTGTCATTGGTGTTAGTCCCTTCGGCCAGCGCATTCACTTTCGCCCTTACATGAAGCGCAAGCCTATTTTTGTCCTTAATCCTGATTTCGTAACAATAAATCAAGTCTTGTAGATTGAATGGGTCAGTCCAAGTAGCGGTCACCCTGTCGATGACGCTTGACACCAGATGCATGAGTTGCCCTGGACTGACGTTGTACACTTGTAACAAATCCCTAATTAAGGGAGAAAAAGGTAATTTGAACCCAATCTTAAAAGGGTATTCATAAATGTCCAAACAAGAGATGCATTTTGAGAATTACGTCAAACCTCATGGAGATACCTCATAAATTTCCTTTTTGAAAAGATAAATTTTCGCAAAAAGTTGTTCACCTTTTATAAGGGTAAAATTGGCCTCAAAAGCACCAACGATGGCTCGGGTGCAGCGAACAACACAACCTTAAGCGGGTGCAACCCACATCATGAACTATGAGCTTGGCTGCAAGAAATGACATAAATGACACTGGAGCTGAAATAAAATAATCGAATAATATATTATGTTCTTTAATATTTGATATTTCTTGTACTCAAACCCATATAGTTCATAGAAACCACATATATCATCAAATGCGAAATAAAAGAATAGATTATAATAATTTCATCTACGTCGTTTAAGGCAACCAAACCCATAATTCAAGCTATGGGCTACACCTAAACTCATATTATATGATATGAGTTGCACCTACTTAATGTCGTGCTGTTCGCTGCATCCTAGCCACAATTGGCGTCGTTACGGTCAATTTTGCCCTTACAACTTACAAGGCACTAGTTTCTACAAATTTTCCTATCTTCAACTGAAAATCTGGGACGTTTCTCAACGTTTTCCACATAACTAACGAAACTAAACTAAGCAATTCCGAGTTCTGGCACAAAAAAGAAAAGAGAAAACACAGCTACCCATATCTTCAACCACCTGCACCTCTAACAAGAGCAACTGCTATTCCATCTTGCACCGCCACCGCCTAAATAAGCTAAATTTCCAATTTCCAATTTCACAATTTACCCAGTATTTTTCTTGTAAAGAAAACACAAATAATTGACCTTTTCTTATGATGAAAATAAGAACTTGGTGACGTAGAGAGATGGGATTGATTATAGTGGAAAAGCTTGAAGAAAATTGGAATTTATTTAGGGAATAATTTTGGACATAAAAAGTTGCAATATTTATCACCAACTTGTACCATTTTGCTGGGAATTTAGCAGCAACAACATAATTCCACCATTGGATTGTTTGCCCTTTATTTCTAGCTCGTAGCTCTCATGTTTAAAAGCAACAATCTTGTTGCTAGATTATTTGAACGCCAGACTCATCGTTCTACTCCTGGCACTAATGTATGTGTTTCTTCTTTTTCCTTATCTTACTTTATATTCTACAGTTTGGTTCAACTGCTACAATTGTTCATTTTCATGGGTTTTGTTGGAATTGCTTAGGTAGTTTTTCAATTTCAATTTATAGCTTTTAAATTGATGGTACTGATATTAGTTTTGGGCAGTTGGATATGTGACTGCCTGGATCTTAAACTAGGCATTAAGCCGAAATTTGCATGATTCAGGTTCGAATTCGGGTGTCAATTGTCCATATTTGGCTGTATGGAGATGTTAAGAATCCGACACGGGTTATGTTCAGAATTCGAGTGTCAATTTTCCATACCTGAATTTTGGGAGTATGTGACACTTTGTTATTAGACCAGGAGGCTAGGAATGGTAGGAATTCTTTTGTTTTGAGGTGGATGAATGATTGGAGTTCTTTGGGATAGCCTAGTCTCACATTTTATTTCACTCCTGTAGTTGAGTCTTGTTGCAAAATTCGAGGGAGATAGCTGTTGTATCCCGCTTTGGCTGCAATTTTTTGATACTTCACCTTTATGATTCTTGTTTTTAATGAATCTCATTATAATTGTTTTCATCCAGATTCATCGTGCTAGGCAGTTTTATGAGAATCTTGTGCCAAGTTATACCTTATATGACGTTGAATGCCCAGACCATTCTTTTCGCAAGTTCACTGAAGATGGTCAGTACCTGATAAGCTTCAGTAGAAATTACCAGGAGCTCATTGTATATAGACCAGCATGGTTATCATTTTCATGTTGCGGAGAGGAGTGTGATTCTCATGATCTGCCTTCTAGAGCAAATAAGTTTGATAGCTTCTTCACTCAGTTATACTGTGTATCACTTGCATCAAGCAATGAACTTATTTGCAAGGACTTTTTTGTTTATATGGAGAACAACCGATTTGGACTCTTCGCAACTTCTACGGCACAAGTTCATGATGCTCCAGCCACAGGAGGTGCAGTACATGGTGTTCCATCTATAGAAAAGATAACCTTTCACCTACTGAGGTGTGCAGTTTGATCTTCGGTTTTTCAATACTTTGGTCTTTTATTGGTTAGTAAGTTAGTCTGACATTCATATTGACCAAATAAGTTTTCTTTCGCCGTGCCTACCACGTGCTAACTATTTATCTATCATTTATTTAATCTTTTAGATTGGAAGACGGCATTATATTGGACAAGAAGGTCTTCCACAATGATTTTATTAACTTGGCACATAACATGGGCGTGTATCTATATGATGATTTGCTCGCTGTCGTGTCTCTCCGCTATCAGACAATACATATACTCCAAATAAGGGAATCTGGGAACCTTGTTGATGTGCGAGCCATTGGAGAATACTGTCGAGAAGATGACGAACTCTTCCTGTATTCAAGTGCTCAGGTAAGTCATTCTCATGAAAGGTTTATCTCTTGATAAAGATTTGTTGATCACAACTTCTCTAAGATGATGTGTATTGACACAATTGTTATATGTGGGAATTGTAGTTATATGTTACCCCTATGTAGTTCCTTTGAGAAATAGCTTTTGCAGCCTAAGCATTCCCATCCACCTCCCCTCTTAAAAAAGAATTTTAAGAAACCTAGGTCAGCCCACTTGCGTAGGACCAACCTAACACATCCTTCTGGTTGTGGATGACAAGCAAAGATGGGCAGTTCTGCTTACTATTGGCCATAAATCAGCGGCAATGTTGATTTCCATAAAGCATTAGATACTTGATAAACCATCGAAGTTCTGAAGGTATGGAAGACAATCATCAATAATTTCCAAATTTGCCATGCGACCATGGGACTTTCCAAATCATTTGAAAGCCCTTCAAACACTAGGACTGTCTTCCTCTGATAATTAATTTCTATAAGATTAGCTGCATTAATAGCCTCCCTCGATGCCATTGCTTTAACCCCAAGTGCTTAAGTTGTTAGACTATCCACTAAGTGAATTACTTTAGCACCTGCCATGACTAACTTTCCCTCCTGGTTTCTTATGACAAAGCAGTT
The DNA here is from genome assembly GCA_947648045.1 of Beta corolliflora. Lineage (NCBI taxonomy): Eukaryota > Viridiplantae > Streptophyta > Magnoliopsida > Caryophyllales > Amaranthaceae > Beta > Beta corolliflora. The sequence continues at coordinate 268,587 of CANSZD010000106.1, read as the reverse complement.
GCATGTTTACCATTTGAACATTTGTAGCCATCAAGATCAATGTATGGAAGTCTGAAGAAAGTCTTTTCCGTGCAATATGAGTCTCTCTAATAGTATCATGATCATCTGTATGACTCGAAGGATGCATCCCTCGAAGGGTTGTCATTATCAGCAAATCTAGATTAAAAGCATCCCTTATATGGTTTGCTGTTTAACCAACTTATGTGGTCGTGCAAAATTACTTTCCTCGATAATTATCATCTTGCTTCTAACAAATCAGCTCATCCAATATATACGAATAACTTTCTTAAAGCATTTAACACCTACATTATTCCTGATCTCTTTTGTCTAAAGAAAAGTTATTTAGAGGCACCTGGAATAGAGGAATCTTCTGTTGGAATTTCTGATTGATTATTTGAATGCGATTGGAAAATGGGGACATTCTTAAAGATTCAGGCCAAATTCTATTGTTGATGATAACAAAAAATTCAATTTTGGGGTACTCTTATGGGGGCATTTGGTTCGCAAGGTGGTATTTGGAATCAAGAATCAAACCAAGGTGGTATAGGGTTAGAACTTGATTCCTAATACCTAGTGTTTGGTTTGAATCTTGTTGGAATCAGGAATCAAAACAAAATTATTATTTTTTTTTGTATTTTTTTAACAAATCACCTGTAATACCTTAATGTTATTATATTGTTACTTTCTTCTTTATATTTTTTAGGGATCAATTATAACAATAATTATGGCCACCCATATGAGTTGCAAGTATAACAATTAAAAAAAGATAGAAAAAAATAGAATTGCAAAAGAAAAACCGATGCTGAAGAAAACAATGAAGAAGGTAGAATTGCAAACATCAACGCAATAATGGTCAATGAGTACAACAATTAAAAAACATATAGAAATTATTTTTGAATAAATAGAAAAGAAAACAATTTTCTGCTAAATGATGCTAGAGAAACCAATGGAGAAGATAGATGCTTAAGATGCCGAAGTAAAACAATTAAATGTAGTTGCAAAGTGGTCGAATAGATAGAGAAGATAACGACAATACTTTTTTTTTTCTTCCAACAATATGTTTCTCTTTTTTTCTTTAAAAGAAATTGGTACCTAGGGATTGGTATAAGCCAAACCCACCTCCACCGAAGGGTCCTTCATGGGTTTAAGGTATTGGTTTTATAAAGAGAATTTCACTAACCAAACACTTGGTATGGGTTTACCCCATTCCAAACCCATACTTCATACTTATATTTTTTGCGAACCAAACGCATATTAATTCTAGTCACTCTTTTCTTACAAGGTGATCCATTATTGCTAGCCTTCAATAAGATATGGTTTTATCTTAGGGAGTGATGTAATCCTGAGCTAACCTTATTTAAGCTTGTTGGGAAAGATCACAAATAATCTTGCAGCGGAATAATATTCTTTTTCCTTTTGTGTATAAACAAAATAGGCTAACAAATATTATCTCTATAAATTAGAGAACAACTCAAAATGCGTTTATAAATTATAAACTAATATTCGATGGTATACTCTCAAAATGTAAAGTGTTTCTATATTTCTGAAATGTGATTCTTAAAAGAACTACCTGATTACAGAATATATATATCTCCCTATTGCTATAAAAAGAACGATACACGTTAATTGTAAGCACTCCCCCATTCATTATTTTCTTTTATTTCCTTCTTTTTCTCTCCTACATTGTTTCTTTTTCTTTTCCTTACTTCTTTCTTTAGCTAACTAATTCTCCAAATAATGAGAAATACAATAACCAACAAATCTCCCCCTTCGACTTATTTGGAGATTCTTGATAAACCCGCTTCATCTCGACAAACATCAAGCCTTTGCATGGTCAATATTTTTGTCATCATATCTGAACCATTGTGATCAGTATGGATCTTTTCCAAATGTAATAGCTTGGCTTCAAGAACTTCGCGTATCCAATGATATCTTACGTCTATATGTTTAGAATGGGCATGGAAGATAGCATTTTTCGCATTGCTATCACAATAAAGTGTATAATTTTCTTGCTTGAACTCTTAACTCTTGTAGGAAATTCTTCATCCACAAGAGCTGTTTGCAAGCTTCTGTCACAACAATATATTAGGCTTCTGTTGTTGATAAAGCAACACATTTTTGTAACCTTGATTGCCATGATATAGCTCCCCCTGCAAAAGTCATCATATAACTTTCGCGAATCAACATCATTTGCCATATCAGCATCTGTGTGTATCCTTTTAACACGAGTTCTTTGAACCAAAACTTAACCACATTTTTGATGTGCCACGTAAATACCTTAAGATCCATTTTACAGCTTCCTAGTGTTCTTTTCCTGGATCTGAAAGGAACGTGCTGACCACTCAAACTGAATAGGCAATGTCTGGTCTCGTAACAGACCATAGCATACATCAAACTACCAACTGCAGATGCATAAGGAACTTTGTTCATCTCTTCTCTTTCTTTCTCACTTGTAGGACATTGTTGAGAATTCAACTTAAAATGAGCTGGAAGTGGAGAACTTACTGGTTTAGCCTTATGCATGTTAAACCTCTCGAGTAGCTTCTCAATATATCTATCCTGTGACAACCATAACTTCTTATTTTTCCTGTCACGGGAGATTTTCATGCCAAGTATCTGTTTTACTGGTCCTAAGTCTTTCATGGCAAATAATTTATTCATCGCCTTTTTCAAATTGGCGATTTTATTGGCATCACGACCAATACTTAACATATCATCAACATAGAGGAGTAAAATAATAAAATCTCCCTCTGCAAATCTTGTAATGAACATACAATGATCTGATGTTGTCTTGTGATACTTATGGTCCTTCATGAAGGATTCAAATTTTTGATATCACTGGTGCGGAGCTTGCTTTAAACCATACAAGCTCTTATTCAAACGACATACCATGTGCTCTTTTCCCTTAACCTGAAATCCCTCGGGTTGTTTCCATATATATTTCTTCTTCCAAATCACCATGTAGGAAGGTTGTTTTCACATCTAGTTGTTCAATTTCTAAATCCATGCATGCTGCCATGCCTAGAACAACTCGTATTGACGACATTTTCACCACTGGTGAGAATATTTCTTCAAAGTCAATACCTTTCTTCTGACTAGAACCCCTTCACAATCAACCTTGCTTTGTATCTTGGTTGCGGATTATTTTCTTCAGTCTTCAATCTGAACACCCACTTATTTTTGAGTGCTCGTCGACCCTTTGGTAATTGTACCAAATCAAATGTGTGATTCTCATGCAAGGATTTTATCTCATCTTGCATGGCTTGCATCATGGTGCGAAAACTCGGCCGGTACGGAACGGTTCGGCCGTTTTGGGTCGGATTTCAAGGTTGCCGAAACGAAATTTACCGGTTTGTAACGGTGGATTATAATACAACGAATTTTCGGCCGAATCGGCCGTGACAAGGGAAATTCGGCCGATACCACCGTTATATTACCGCGACAGTCCAAAATTCGCAGCTTTTCGCCATGATTTTTCTGCTTTTTGTGTAAAAGTAGCAGTGAGTTCTCAGGGTAGCCGGAGGAAGAGAGAGAGGAAGGAGAAGGAGAAGGAGAAGGAGAATTTAAGATGGTGGGTAAGTATACTGGGCATGAGGAAGAGAGAGGAAAGAGAAGGAGAATTTAAGATGGTGGGCCCTTTGCTGCTTTTTCTTCGTACTTTATGTGGGATTTTTTAATTTTAAATTACTTTCTTCTAAGTGGTGGTAGCTTGGTAGGTGGTTTACTGGTTTCTATCTACTATTTTTTAATCACTTTCTTCTCTCTCTTTACTTCAGTCTCCACTTTGCACTTGCAGGTTGCAGCACATCTTTTCTTTTTTTAATTACTTTCCCCTTTCACGTGCAAGTTGCAACTTCCCTTTTCTTCTTTTTTTCACTACTAGTACAATAAGGTTTTGATTTTTATTTAGTGTCATATTTCGGTAATTATTTATTAGTAGTAGTAACTATTAGTAAATGGTAATTCACTCTTATTCAGGAAATATTAAAAAGATTTTATTTATTATAATTTATTAATATGCTATCATAGTATTGGGTGTAATTATAAAAGCACCTTAATACCGTGTCGTGGTCCGCGTTGAACGTATCCGTTCCGTTCCACCGAAACCGCAACCGTTTCCGAAACCGTTACCGAAACCGTATTTTCGAACTATGGCTTGCATCCACTCTTTCTGGTGGTTATCTCTTATAGCCTCTTCATAAGGCTCTGGCCCTTCCCCTTCAGTAAGCAACTGATACTCACCACTAGCTGGAAGTCGTCTATCTCTGCTAGACCTTCTTAACTCTAGTGGTCGACTCTCTTGTTGTGTCATCTGTTCCACATTCTCATTATTATCATCCTCGTCATCATCTATATGGTGAGGTTGATCTTCTTGGTGTACTTCTCCCCAATGATCATCAATTATATCCGGAGAAGAAACTGGATTCATGATTCTAGGTGATTCTTCATGGGATGTTGTAGATTTTCCCACTTTTTGTATATCTTCAATGGTTTGATCTTCAAAGAAGACAACATCTTTACTCTTGACAATCTTTCTTTCAGTAGGACTCCATAACCTATAACCGAACTCATCTTGAGGATAGCCAAGAAAAATACATTGTTTTGTCTTGCTATCAAGTTTTGATCTTTCATCCCTCGGGATGTGAACGAAGGCTCTACAGCCAAACACTTTTAAACTTTCATAGTTAACTTTCCAGACCATATCATTTGTGGAACATCACCATCAAGAGGAACTGAAGGAGAAAGATTAATCAAATGAACTGCAGATTTAACTGCCTCCCCCCAAAATGATTTGGGTAACTTTGCATGAGCCAATATTGAACGGACTTTCTCGGTGATTGCTCGATTCATTCTTTCAGCGAGACCATTTTGTTGAGGTATTTTTGGGACAATTTTCTCGAGCTTTATCCCATACCTCGGACCTCCATACTCACCACCATTATCGGATCTCACACATTTTAACTTCATGCTCATTTCTCTCTCTACTTTTGCATGAAACTCCTTGAACGCATCAAGGACTTGGTCTTTACTCTTGAGAAGATAGACCCACACTTTCCTGGAATGGTCATCAATAAATGTGACAAAATAAGATGCACCACCAAGAGACATTTCTGTCATAAAGCATACGTTTGTGTGAACCAAATCTAGAACACGTGGTCTTCTAGATGGTGGATTTCTTCGAAATGAAACTCTGTATTGTTTTCCAGCCAAACAATCAACACAAGATTTCAAATGAACATCCTTCAAAGGAAAGAGTTTATTCCGAGTGAGGATTTGCAATCCCTTCTCACTCATATGTCCGAGCCGCTTATGCCATAGCTCGGTAGAACATTCTTCGGCTACATTCAACTGTGAGCTGAGCTTTCCATTTGTGACATAAAGGGCTTGTTGCTTCTCTCCATGAGCAACAATTATCGCGCCTCTAGACAACTTCCATTTTCCATTTGAAAAGTGATTTGCATACCCTCCATCGTCAAGTTTACCAGCTGAGATCAAATTCAGTCGAATATCTGGAACATGTCGGACATCGTGTAGTGTTAGCTTACACCCTGCATTGGTTTCCAAGCAAACATCTCCAACACCAATAATTTTGGAGGATCCATTATTTCCCATCCTCACAAAGCCAAGATCCCCGCTAGTGTAAGATGTGAAGTAATCTTTGTTTGCAGTTAGATGATATGAAGCACCTGTATCAATCACCCAACTACAATCTTCATTTGTAAGGTTATAACATGAGTCATCACCTACAAAATAAACTTCGTCACCAACTGCTGTAGCCATGACATTTTTCTTGTCTTCATTATCATTACTCTTGTCATTCTTTGATCTCATGTCCCGCTTCTATATTCTATATTCAATTTGCTTATTTCCTGCCTTATGGCAATAAAAGCAAGTGAACCTCTTCTTGGATTTCGATCTGCCTCTCGATGTATCTTGACTTTGGGAGCCTCTAAACATTGGTCTCCCTCGACTTTTAACAATGTGTGCTTCAGTTTGATTATTTGTGGAGGCAAATTCTTTCCTTCTAGCTTCTTCATTGAACAAGCTATCTTTCACCATGTCAAGGGTGAGTTTACCATTCGGAGCTCAATTGCTCAACGAGATAACAAGAGTTTCCCAGCTATCGGGTAATGAGCTAAGGAGTAATAAGGCTTGGACTTCATCTTTAATTGTCATGCAAACATTTGTTAGCTGATTAACAATGCCTTGAAATTCATTGATGTGTTGAGCCATATTTTTACCTTCTTTTTATAGAAGACGAACCAACCTTCTCACCAATGTAGCTTTATTTAACGCTGTCTTCCTTTCATACATTGACTCAAGCGTTTCCCAAAGCTTGTAGGCATTGGTATCGTTAGCAACATGTTGAAAAATGCTTTGATCAATATGTTGTCGTATCAACCCGACTGCCTTCTGATTATCCAATTTCCATGCATCTTCGGTTTTATTTTCCGGTTTATTTTCTTCCTCGATAGGTTTATACAAATCCTTACAATAAAGGATATCCTCCATTCGAGACTTCCACATGGAATAGTTGGACGACGTCAATTTAATCATTCCCGATATGCTTACCATCGAATCTTCCATTTTGTTTTATACAACGTGTATGTACGTATCCGGCTCTGATACCAGATTGTTTGGAAAGATCACAAATAATCTTGTAGCGGAATAATATTCTTTTTCCCTTTGTGTATAAACAAAATAGGCTAACAAATATTATCTCTATAAATTAGAGAACAACTCAAAATGCGTTTATAAATTGTAAACTAATATTCGATGATATACTCTCAAAATGTAAAGTGTTTCTATATTTCTGAAATGTGATTCATAAAAGAACTACCTGATTACACAATATATATATATCTCCCTATTGCTATAAAAAGAACGATACACGTTAATTATAAGCACTCCCCCATTCATTATTTTCTTTTATTTCCTTCTTTTTCTCTCCTACATTGTTCCTTTTTCTTTTCCTTACTTCTTTCTTTAGCTAACTAATTCTCCAAATAATGAGAAATACAATAACCAACAAAGCTACCATGGGATGTAGCCGCCGAAAACAATCTATTAGGATTATGTTAAAAGGCATCGAAATTTGAATAATATGCTCTATGACTTCTGGACGAATAATCTGAGCTAATTGGTCTTTATCTCATAGTTTATCAGAAATGATACTCACTAACCTTGCACTAACAAAAAGCTGATGTATGTAACAAAATTCAATTGATAAGCATCCTAAATATGCCATCTAAGGTCTTTTCTTAACAGTTGTAGTTTTACATATTCAACAATTGGCAAGAGTGATTCGGCGCTGGATTGTAGCTTGATTAATCTGTATCATAATGTTAAGGGGGTTAGCTAATTAAAGAGACTTGATTTTTTCAAATTTAGCATCACGATTTGCAACTTGTCTAAATCTATTACCTTTTAGTTTCACGCAATTAGCAATTTGTCTAAAACTCTAAATGTATTTTTTGTAGCAATATTCTTCTTTGTAACCATTGAATAATAACATACCTTTCTTATTGTTAACCTTAATGTAATTATAGTGAATTACTGCAATCCAACCACGCATAATGAGGCTTTGCCACTATCTGCACATAAAATACTATATACCATTGCTCATGAAAGATATTTTGACAAGAACTAAGGTTATGCTTGAGAATTATCAGGGCCATCTCTTTTTGGGGCCTCGTGCTAATCTTAGATTAAACCCCTTGAATAAATGATACATTTTTCAAAATAAAAAAATTAATTTCATAATACAATGATATTGCAGTCTTTCTTACCTTATGAAGCACCAAAAGTTTCTTCAAAGTATCTATATATGTAGTCCCTCCGTTTCTTTTTAATTTACACACTTTCCTTTTGGTCTGTTTCTTTCTAATCTACACACTGTTGCCTTTTCCATTCTTGGTAACATGTCCCATCTACTTTCTCCTCTTTTTCCCCCCATGCCATCCACAGTTTAATATTTTAATCCACTTTTTAGTTTCTCCCTCTCACTTTTCAGTTTCTCTCTCATACTTTTGTGCTTCCTCCTTGTTTCTCCTTCTCCCCCAAAGTGAAGTGAGTAAACTAAAAAGAAATGGAGGGAGTAATATACTACAGCGGAAGCTAAGAAAATAAGTTTTCTCCGGGAAATTTCCATCCTAACCTAAAGTGAAGACATTGCATTAGAGATGTAAGTATGAGTGTTTTTTAATTGGGCATTTATTAATATGACTACATTGGAAATATGCTTTGTGTTTATGGGATGATTTTATTATTAAATGTCCAATCTTTAAATGAATATATATATCAACTAACTCACCCCTTTATCTGCATAGTATTGATCAAGAAAATCAAGCATGACTCTATTAGTACCTAATTAAATTTTAAACTAGAGACAACATTCCAATTAACAATGCAACTCTAATTTGGACTTTTCATATATTGGCCTCCAATTTTTATTAGTTGCAATACTTGGAGTTATGCACTAAAGTATTCATGTACTTCATGTGTTTATTTTTAAGTGCAACACTTTGACTTTTTGCACTATTCACACACCTCACTTTGACCATATTTTTTACTAATATATAAAAACAAAAATGATCATATAAAATATTGTTGGACTTATTTCAATGAATCAAAATATCAACTTTTTATAACTTTTAAAAATACATAATTAGAGATATTAATGGTCAAAGTTGTGCGTTGGCAAGCGTGAAAGTTAAACTGTTGCACTTATTTAGAAACGAAGGTTAGTATTAACCTTGATAAGAAATTTTACATTAATATATAGAATGAAATTATGTAAGATATTACTCTCCGTTCTAAATTAGTTGCAACACTTCCCTTTTTAGAGGAAGTTCCTGATCAGTCGCAACATTACACTATCTGGTAATATGTTCTCTCTATCTCTCCTTACATCACATGGATCCCTCTTTTTATTTCTCTCTTGTGCTTAAAACTTGTGTCTGGTGGTTAGGAGAGGGTGTTTTATGTGGTGTTTGTGTAAGAAAAAGATGGAGAGAGAGTATTGCATATGAAGTTTGTGTAAGAAACAGGTGGAGAGTGAGTGTTGTATGTGTGGTTTGTGCAAGAAATAGGTGGAGAGAGATTGTTTTATTTGGGAGTATGATTTCCAGATTAGGAATAAAGTAAAAGTGTGGAACGAAAAAGAACACAGAAAAACGGAAAAGCGGGTAGAATAAAAAAGAAATAAAGGGAGTATATATATAATTTGACGGAGAGATGAATTGAGTAAGTGATGCCCAATTTGGCAATTTAATTCCATGATGAAGGTTGGAATTATCTTGCCAAGATGGAAGAATCGAAGGGACATCTGTTGGTAGAGTGAAAAACCTCTAGTTTACTTCCATTTTGCTGTTAGATTATTTGATTTGCCTGAATTTTTTGGGACTGTCCTCGTTGCACCGGCTATGAGCCCACCATGAGAATGACTATGAGCATTCATTTCCCTTCATATCTTTTTTTTTTTGTGTGGAATGGAGATATCCCTTTTTTATCTTTACTCATAACTATTTCAGCAATGCACCTGATCCTCAAAATTGATGTAGCATCTGTAGTGCTGAACAGGTGTTGACCAACGTCTACCATGCATTTGTTAGATCCTTCCACCTTAGAAGGCTAATGCACGTAATTAACATTTAATAAGGATCTGAAACATTCTGCCCATAATCCTCAGAAAACATAATACTCTGGAAGCAGGAATTCTCTGTTTCCTACTGGAGAAATCTTTCTGATATACAATTAAATTTTTACGTCTTTCAGGCTGGAGTCTTTATGTCATCCGTAGATGAAAGTTGATAGTTAAAACAAGCTGTAGGGGAAATCTAAAACATAAAGATGACAAGACTAACTAGGAAAAAAAATGGTTAGATAAAATATGAGAAGAGTAGATTTGCCTGATGCATCTAAATGTGATCTTACAACAAAGACTATGAATACAAATGATCTTTACATTTTGATGCATTAGACTAAACTGTGTCATTAATTCCATCTTTCATTGCAGTTGAGTATTATCATCTAACTTCTGAGATTTTGGGGGTGGGGAGTTCATGAGTCAACAGCTTGTACAATTGAGTTTATTAACTAACCCCCAAAAGTTGCTTCGTGCAGTGTGGAACAATAGATGATAGTAGTATACAGATGCAAGCCCTTGTGAATAATAATGAAGGTATTCCCAACAGCAATCATTCTGTGGTACAAAACGTCTTCCTCAGTGGTATCAAACAACGGTTACTTTCATTCATATTTCGAGGGATATGGAATGAAGAAGTTGATGAAACACAAGTTAGTCTTTTTGCTTGTCTACATTTCTCGTAATTAATGTTTCAGAATAGATTAAAGTGATGAACTATGAAATCACTTATGCTATGAGATGATATGATATTCAATTATTGTGGTAAATTATAGGTATAGTTAGTTCAATTTTTTGTTAGCCTAAGATTAGTGTGAAATGCAATTTCTTCTTAGAATCTTGTGGTGATTTTCTGTTTAATAAACTGTAATTTTACGCAATGTTGGGCATTAGTTCTTCGCTCCTTTATATTGCTATTATATGTTACCTTGTTTATCTCTTTCTTTTAAGTAATTTGTTCATTCCCTTTGCGATGTTGTATGTCAGAGGGTCCATTCATTGAAGAAGAAGTTCTATTTTGATCACTTTCAAGATTATGTTAATTTGATAATATGGAAGGTAAGATTAACATGTCAAAAGGATATTCTATGTTATTCTTTGGATCAATCTAAAATTGCGCTTCTAACCGAACTCTTCCATATCTAGGTTCAATTCTTGGACAGACATCACTTATTGATCAAATTTGGTAGTGTGGATGGAGGGGTAAGTCAACCTTCTTTGTTTTCTTACTGAAGCAAACTTGTCTGCCACCGTTCACGTCATGGACCTCCCCCTGGTGTTTTTTCTTAATTTTCTCTATATTTGTTTGCTTTTGGAGGATTAGGATGAGGAAAGGGGGTTTGCTCTGATCACGTGGGATAATCTTGTTAGTCATTGCTCCCCTTATAGAGGTTTGCGAAAGAAGTTTTTGAGAGGGTGTGAGTTGTTGATTGAAATCTTGTTCCAGGTCTCTCGAAACGCTGACCACCATCCTGCTTTCTTTGCTATATATGACATGGAGGCTGCAGAATTTGTTGCATTTTACCAGGTTTCTTCCTTGTCACTGCTAACTACAAACAAGTTTAGAACTTTCTGCAGCTGACATACCTGTAACATGATTTTACTTGCTGATCACTTGTAATATGTTGCAGAATTCAGCTGATGAGCTTTATTTTTTGCTTGAGAAGTTTGCTGACCATTTCCACACGCCTCCAAACAATTCATTACATATGAATTTCATCTCATCTCATTCAAATAACCTTCGTGCTTTTGAGCAATTAAACTTCTTGAAAAATAAGTCTGGCAGCTTATCTCAGGCAAGTTTTTTTTTTTTTCTATCTTGCCAATTTCTCTGGGTTTTTATTGGCTATATAGTTATGAATTCACTAATTTTTTTAGAAAACTTAATTCATTTTAACATTTGACCAGTTATTGCAGTTTGTGAAGAAGACTTTGGTGTCTTTACCTTTCACTTGTCAGTCTCAGAGTCCATCACCCTATTTTGATCAGTCTCTCTTTCGGTTTGATGAGAAGGTTTGTCTGTTACCCTTTAAATTTGTCCACCAAGTATTTCAGATGATGCCATACTGGTTGGAAACTGGATATGATCTTTCCTGGAGTTGCATGTTGTTGCTTACTGCCGAATATGGTTTGGTTAATCTATACTTCGACCACTGAAATTTTGAAACTTGCTTAAAACCTTCCAACCGTAACGATTGCTTCATGGAAATCTGAACATAGTAAGATAGATTAAATGCATGCTTTCACAGACTGAGAAATTTACATGCTGAAGAAAACTATATGGTAATTAACTTTTTAAGTTCGTTTATTTTCTGGTTGGCAAAACACGTGTTTAAAGGAAGAGAAGTGTCCCATGATTTAATAAGCTATTTCTTGAAGATGCTTTTCTCCTGTCTTCTACCTTTTAAAGCTCTATTGGTAAAGTGCTTGCAGATTGAAATGAGTTGAGACCTCACGAAAACTATTTGGATGAAGGGTTGTGAGAGGACCATCCCCCTTGCTGACCTATGCGCTATTGCTCACAAGCAAGCCCACATCTAACATCAATCCACCACTTCTGCAGCTCTCCCTCCCACTCAAATTGGGGCACAGGCCCCATTTCACAGTCAGCGCCCTGCCAGGCCCCGCGGCCAGACCAGTCCCCTACCCCCAGCCCAGTTCTAGTCTCACCTCAGTCCAGTCCCCCTGGCTTTCCGGACCCCCACGCTATTGTGTCACCCCTCCTCTGTCCAGCTTACAAAATACATCCTGAAGAGAATTCAATTCTCTATCAGAAACAAACCGCTTAATATGATAGAGCCTTCCAACACTATTAAAAGTCGGTGTTATCTTCTGAAATGAATGGGAATCTAGGTTGGCTATATTTATGAATTCAACTCTATATACATTTCATCTAAAATGTTCTAAAATGATCTAGAAAGATAATTTCTCTACCAAACATGCGCAGATGAGCAATGTCTAGTCAAGCTTATTCATCTACATGGCATTATCTAATTGAGATGCTAAAATAGTAAAATGCATTAAGAGAGAAGAAGATAAACGAAGGAAAAGAAGACATGAAACCTACATGCAACCTAAATGTTGCCTAAATGTTATCTAATGTGTGTGCCAAGCATGCAGAAAAGGTCAAACATGCACAAACACGATATCGTCCCAGTCACAATCTGAAAGCATGTTAACCAACTATGTATCACAGAAATGCACCCACTAAATAAATCTCTATCGTTATAACCTTCAACCACCAGAATTCACTAACGGAACGTCCCAGAAACATCCATGGTTTTACACGTTGTAGCAAATAATATCTCCAACGCAACAGTATATATGAACAAAATGGAATCACCATCGAACCTAGTTTAGTACTCTCTCCCAAGTTTAGAATACTCATTGTCTGCAATTTGGGGGGCAGAGAGTGTCATGAGGAGTGAAACAGCCATGATCAATGTCATAAGCGATAACAAGAAGATTGACAAGCTATCAACATAATCAAATTTGGCAGCTACACCATCAACAGATTTATTAAGTTGTTCCACAGGCATGATCAACGTCATAACCATAACAAGTTTCTTAAGTAGTTCAATTTTAGCAGTCAATTGGACAAAAATCAACATTTTCCCTTCATGTAGCATCTATCAATACTAAACCAATCAGTTTTGGAAACAGAGAGAAATATTAATGGGAATTGAGTTACCTATTGAAGCGAATCGGTATTCCAAGTAGTATTAGAACTGCTTCAGTTGGGGACTGACATCAAGAATTCATAATCCAAGCTAGGATAATGGAACATGCACTCTGAATCAATTCTTTTGGAAGCCCCAGAACTAGGACCAGAGAAATGTGACTGAACTGCGCCGAAATGCGCATCCAATTAACTTTAGCCCCTCCAAATTTCAAACTCTATCAAGGCCCCAATTGTTTATGTTATCCGAACTCTTCATTTCACATCGAGTACTTAGACATGGGTATGGTTACTTTGACACTTCACATTAAATTTTTAGTGATAGTCGAGTACAGTTGGGCACATAGTGTGTCTGACTCAAGTACTCATGTCCCGGGAACATAGTCAATTGCAGCAAAACTGAATCGCACCAAAATTTGCATCGAATTGATTCCAACCCCTTCATATTTCAAATTCCATCAAAGGCCCCTATACCAGTTGCTTATGCTACTGAAATGCTTCCTCTGACCTCAAGTACATGTGCCAGATCTTCTGACATGGGTATGGTTACTTGACACTTCCCTTTGGACAAAACACATGGAAAATTTTCATTAAATAGTTGTGTACACTCAGTCACAGACCTGAGTCTGACACGTACCTGAGTCCGAGTAACATAGCCAATTGCAGTGAAACTGGACCGCAGCCTCATGGAACTTGGAATTCTAGTTTAAGGCAAGGGAAACGTTGGTGGTGGGAAGCTTGGGCTTTTGGTGATAATGTGTGGTCAATTCAGTGGGTGGTGGTTGTCAAAATGGGGAAGGGAGGATTTGAGATAGAAAAGTTGGGCAGGAGAATTGACTGTGGCTGGCTGAGGAGAGTGTGAGAAGCGAGAGGAATTGTCGGGTTGGGGAGTTTTGAGTTTCTTGAGGGGATGGAGGGTGGTTATGATTTTGCATAAGCAGGTACTGGACCACACGGGCATATGATGAACACTGCTAAAGCCGTGTACTCTATTGGACAGATTGGCAAAAGAAATACTGCTGCATGCTGTCTGCACATCTTAGTGCCACCACATGGTCGTTGCTGAGAACACGCCTTAGGTCATTTCATGGCCTGCCACAAGGCCATATCTACTAAAAAATTGCTGCAATTCTGTGCTCCTGGCAATGATGCCTTGGTGCTCCTGTGCCTGTGCGCATGTATTGTGTCGTATACTGTGCTGCCCTTGAAGATTCCAAAAATTAACATCGTCAATAACTCGGAACGTCCTACATATGTGATCATATATTCACCAAACTATCCCCATCTGGATCAAAAGCCAAGTTTGAAAATGCAGTCAGATCTGAAGTTGCCAATATATGAGCATGAAGTGCCTTAAAGTTGAAATGCCGACAAGCCCGTCAAACCTCATATATTCCGTTTACAACAGAAGTTATGAAAGTTGGAAATCTCATAATGCAGCAAAACATGATCGACTTGTCACAATAAGATAAAATTCCATCCCCCAAAGCAGCTCACACTCAAGCGTAGAAAGACCGGTACTGAAGCACGTTACTCTTAAGTATTGTAGAAATGCAATTATGCAAACATACACTTAACACCCTGTATGGACATTAAGCAACTTGAGAGTCTTGTTTTCATCTCTAACACTCAGTATTCATTCACACACACACACACACACACACACACACACACACACACACACATATATATATATATATATATAGAGGTAGGATCCACTGAAAACTAACATTAAGCTGAAAACTGAAAACCGACCTTTTTGCTCATTTTGTAGATTTTTGCTCATTTTATGTATTTTGCTCATTTCATGTTTTTGCTCATTTTAAGAAACTTTTGCTCATTTTAGCAAACTTTCGCTCATTTTACGAAGTTTTTGCTCATTTTACGAAATTTTGTTCATTTATGGTTTTTTGCTCATTTTAAGAAACTTTTGCTCATTTTACAAATTTTTGCTCATTTTATATTTTTGCTCATTTTAAGAAACATTTTGCTCATTTTATGTTGCAGTTTTCAGTTTTCAGCATAAGGAGTGGTTTTCACGTGATCCTATTCTTATATATATATATATATATATATATATATATATATATATATATATATATATATATATATATATATATATATATATCATATGAAAACCACCCTTATGGTGAGAACGGTGAATTTTCCTCATTTTACGAAGATTTGGCTCATTTAATAACGTTTTTGCTCACTTTATGTTTTGCTTATTTTATGTTTTTGCTCATTTAATATTTTTATGCTCATTTCGTAACGTTTTTGCTCATTTTACTTTTTGCTTATTTTACGTTTTTTCTCATTTAACTTTTTATGCCTATTTAACGTTTTTCTCATTTTTCATTTTTTCTCATTTTAAGTGGTTCTTACGGTTCTCACCATAAGAGGGTTCTCATTAGAACCCAACTCATATATAGGGCCATGATCACATGAGAAAACACCTTATATGAGAAATAAAAAGGACTTAGAGTCAAAAGTCAAAACACTTCTTCATTAGAGTCACGACACAACCACCCGCCCCTGAAAAAGAAATTTATTGAGTCATTTATTTTTTTAAAGGTTATAGTCACAACTCACAACACTTCTTCATTATAGTTGCATTAAAAATGGAGTCCCATCACATCTTCATTACTGTCACATAAGTTTCCACTTAGAGTCACAATTTTTTTTTTTTTTAAAGGTTGGAGTCACATCGCTTGTTCATTAGAGTCACACCTTTTCTCATTTCTCATGTAAAAATGTATTCTCACATGAAACAAGACTAGGATATCCTGTTCTTGGGTTCAATTCTTGTTATCTTGTAATGATATATTTGCGAACCTAATATAACTCACATAAATCACTATGATAAAGGGGAGTCAGGTATGATATGCTTGTCCTTGGTTGTACAAGTGAATTTATTATTGGCTTGCAACAGATTTCTTCTGGAGTTAATTTGTTCATTTGTTCTTTTTTGTTTCAATATGTATTTTGTAGATGAGATGAAGCATGATGCAATTATACAATATTAATACAAACTTTGCCCTCGTGTTTGCCATGCATCCGGTGTTCACTGATTATGGTAGTAAGCTTCTGCATGTAAGCAGGGATGTGTTTTAGGTTTAGCTATCAGCTGCCCTTTTTGACAGCAAAACTTTGTGAAAGGGAATAATAATCTAGCTTCACCTCATATAAATCATCATTGTTTATGCAAACAAACTTTTTGACTTGTAGAATCATTTTGCTTAGAGACTCTCATAATCTTTTCTAACCTATTTATCACTGTCCAGCTGATTTCGGCAACTGAACGACATAGGCAATCTACGGACCATCCCATTAAATTTATCTCAAGGAGGCAACCCAAAATTCTTAAATTCAAGATTAAACCAGGTAAGCATCTTGCATAATTTTTGAATAGTCAAGCATAAACTCCTTTATTCTGGTGTACTATGATGATTTTGGCTCCGTATGATGCATTTTGTTTTAGGCCCAGAAGCTGGGAGTTCAGATGCTCGAGCGAAGAAGATATCGTCGTTCCTGTTCCATCCGATTCTACCTCTTGTCATTTCCGTTCAACAAACTATGTTCTTACAGTCCTCAGTTGTGAATATACACTTTCGGAAATGATCAATAGTTCTTGTTGCCCGCATCTCTAATTGTTCTTTTTATTATCAACTTGAAAGTGTAGATGATTTAGCGATTTACAATTTTGGGGGAAGAAATGTGTGACCAGTGGTTAATTGATGCAGTATGTATTCATATTTATCATAGTTTTCCTGATATTTTACTGAATGAGAGGTCATAGGACCATCTACTTGTACATGTTTGGTTAGACTACTTGGCATGCGAATATGCGATGCCCCAAGTTGATAAAATTTAAATGTATTAGATAATAAGTATATAAATAATTTACATATACAAAGGAATCTATTTTTTATGTGAATCATATGGTGAGTTTTTTTTTTAGGGAGAGATGGTAACTCAGTGGAGTACCAACCCGAATTCCAGGGCATTGCCCAGGGCTCGAATCCTCATCCCAACAATATGTTGGTGTATTTACTTCTGGGCTATTAAACCTTGTACCCAGCCTTAGCTGGTGTGCCCTGCAGGCTAGTAGCCTAGTAGGGCTTGGTCTTCGGACCAATTATCTTTTCTAATAAAAAAAATATGTTGATTTTTTTTTTTGGCAACAAGCACTCAGATGGTACAACTAAGCCAACATGCCATTTCTTGCCTTAGTAGCCAAGTCATGTGCATGTCGGACTTCAGCTCAGTCTACTTTCCTAATGTCACAGTTTAAGAACTTATGTCTCAATATATTAACATCTAACACTATGGTGATTATGTCTATATTCCGACTCGTTCGATTAATTGCTTGCACTAGCCGAGTTGAGTCAGTCTGCATTATTATTTTGTTGAATCCCCTCTACACTGGTTCACTCATGCTTTGGAGAAGTGTGTGTGCCTCAGCTTGGAGTGCCAACGATGCCGCAACCGTGTCATTACCTTGAAACAGCACACCACCATCCCTTGTGGCTTTCCACCCGATACCAGCTACACTTAACCCGCAATCGTTCTACTTCCACGCACCATCCACTTGTGTCCAGCAGTAGTCCCGATCATCCGTTATTTTAGGCTGCTGGGTATTTAATAGAGACTTCCTGTTTCACGGTTGTTGGCGAAGCTGCTGCTAGGACTGAAGATGATGTGCCCTCCTTCCTTCTTCACCCATCAATGCCCCAACAAGGCTGATAATTTCCGACGGATGCATCGCCCCTTTTGTGAAAACTATCTTATTCCGATATAACCATATGGCCCAAAGCGTGACTTTGAACAACTTACTACTACAGTAAACTTGGCCCTTCGTAGCCCACATATACCAGAGGTAGTTCTCTACCTATGCTGCTATTAGGACATTCGCATCAAATTCAACATTTATCCCAAGCTCTGAACCTTTCCAAATTCGTTTGATGATTTCGCAATCCCTGAACAAATGATTTTCTGTTTCGCTTCCACTCCCGCACAAGTGACAATTTTCTGCTATAGGAATCTTCCTTTTTCGGAGGTTGATGTTCGTTGCTAGCGCTTTATGTATCAATCTCCATACAAACATCTTCCACTTAGGGCAAACCTTCATAGCCTAGAGCTTCATCCAAAATTTCCTTGTGCTCATCGCAAAACTCGTTCTCATTGTTTTTTGTATGAGGAAGCCATATGCCACTAGTGGAAAAATATGGAAGGGTTGCGGTCAAAACAGCCCTAAGGGCTGCGTTTTTGGCCAGCAGCCCTTCAATAGAAAAGAAGGGTTGCGGTTTTTAATCGCAGCCCTTCACAATGAAGGGCTGCGGTTCAGGCCAAAAACGCAGCCCTTCTTAGCTCGAAGGGCTGCGTTTTCGGCTTAAACCGCAGCCCTTCTTTAAGTGAAGGGCTGCGGTTTTTAGGCGCAAACGCAGCCGCTGCGGTTTAGGCTTAAAACCGCAGCCCTTCAAATTCCTATTTTTTTTTTTAAAAAATAAATCTAACATGCATGCCCCGCCCATCCCCCCCACCCCTAGTCCCCGCGCCCCGCACGCCCCGCCCCACCCACCCGCCCCACCACCCGCCCCCCCCCCCCCACCCCCCCCCCCCCCCCACCCCTGACCTACCCCTGCACTCCCCCGCCATCCCACCCCCGCCCACCCCCCCACACCCACCCCCCACCCCCGCACTCCCCGCCCCCACACTCCCCCCCAAGCCCCCCACCCCCCCACCCCCCCCCCCCCACCCCCCCCCCCCGCACTCCCTCCCACCCCCAGCCCACCCCCCCCCACTTGCCCCCCCACCCCGCACTCCCCCAAGCCCCCGCCCACCCCAGCCCCACCCCTGCACTCCCCTGCCCCCCCCCCCCCGTCCTACCCCCCCCCCATCCCCCCCTTCCCCCCCCCCCACCCCCTCCACCTCCCCGCACCCCCACCCCACCCCCCTATGCTGCCCCCTCCACCCATTACTTGCCACCACCCCAACACCCAACCGGCCCCATAGCCCAGCCCAGCGACCCACCATGGCGGCCCCCCACCCCACCCCCACCCAAAACCTCCCTTCGACACAAAAAAAAACCGATCAAATTACAATAATATATGACAAGTTTTTGAACGTTATAATTAACTTTAAATATGTATATTTAATAATGTAAAAAGTGTACATAGAATTGATACAAACTAGTAGATGTAGCTAATTATATCACGAATTCCACCAAAATGTATCATAAGCAATCATCACAAAGGTGGGACGCCAACTTATCCCGAACTTCATGTAATTCGTCTGTGGTGAAGGCCCTCAAACTTGGTGTGTTATTCATATAAACCTTGCAAAACAACCAAGGAATAAACACATAATATAAGAATTCAATCATTAATCGTAGTTAGTAGTTCTAAAAATGACGTATACCTTTCCGAAATTCAATCAAAAACAAATGCAAGCCTAAAACTCTACACACTAGTTATATTATACCTCATATTATCATATTCAAAAAGAAAATGGAGTTAAATGACTCGAGAAACAGGAATTGGACGCGAAAAGGCAAAAATAGGCCTAAAATTACATTTATGTTCCCGATATACAACCAACAACAAATGCAAGCCTAAGAATCTACACAATAGTTACATTATACCTCATATTATCATGTTCAAAATGAAATTGGGGTTAAATGACGCAATAAGTACGAATTGGACGCGAAAAGGCAAAAATAGGCCTAAAATGCCCAATTCGTTCCCAAAATTCAACCTACAACAATTGCAAGCCTAAAAATCTGCACAATAGTTACATTATGCCTCATATTATCATGTTCAAAATGAATTTGGGGTTAAATGACTCGATAAATACGATTCGGAAGCGTAAAAGGCAAAAATAGGCCTAAAAATGACATTTTCGTTCCCAAAAATATGCATGTGCTACTTTGGTTTCTAAACCAATTAATATCTATTACCAATCGATCTAATCTAATCTAACATATACTAATAAGTTACATACCTTTCGAAGATCATCGACGTTAGTGCAATGGTTGACGATATCGAACATGTACCTCAGCACGTAATAGCCACATGCAAGTCCATCATCTTGTTGCGGACACTAAATGTTCACCAAAGGATGCATCCAATGACATTCATGTTAGATGTGTAGTATGTGGCTAAAAGTGTTTCTATATAAGGACAAATAAATTAGTCATGTTACCTCGACTGGTATCCATACAGGAGCTTTTGGTGCTCGAAGTCCTGTTGCACTAATATGCTTCATCACACTACATCAATACATTATTATAAGATTAGATGTACTAACTGTTTATATATATAAAGATGATGAATAATGTGTAATATTAATAAGTGCGCATATATTGAGTTTCGATTAGGCTACCTATTTAACAATGATTTGATTAGTAAGGACCGTGGTGGTTGTCGACGCAAAGAATCAAAGTGGTAGACTTCGTTACGTGACAAACATATCGCAAGCAGTGTCCAATGAGCCCTACAACAAGAAAATATAGTTATTATTAATCGTAGAACAATTAATAGGTCAATTTAATTATCGAATAATAAAAATAAAGCGAGTTTAACAAGCATACTTTTCAATATAAGGAACAAGAATGATCTGATGATATCCAAAACGAGATGATGCTTTGAAACTCATATCGAGATACTCTTTCACTTCGGCTTTGTTTTGTAAGCAATTGTCATCTCGTATTATGTTTGGACATAACCAACCAAACATTGACTCATCACTAGATGTTGCAATCAATTCATTGTATAATAACCTGAGAAATCATATTGATTAAAAGAAAACTTACTTATTATGGAAGTTGAATTGAAAACTACTTAAGGCATATGTATATGTATATTTAATTTATATACTTATGTATTACCTCATGAATGTTTGTATCATGGAAACATTCAACTCTACCCCCACATAAGAATTCTTTAATATCGACCATAGAAATGAATGTCGATGACTCCTCAAAGTAGTGGAATTGTTGCTCCCCCAAAGGAACCTCAATTGTACTATGATCGGGTAAATCGCTAGCGCACTCATGTAACCAATATCATGGAATACTAAGGCCTCGCACCACCTCTGGCTCGATAATAAGTGGATTCTTTGTCATAGAAACATTTCCCTTCAACTGTTTTCGTTCACCTTCATCACGTAAACTTGCCTTCTTATCAGGTGAACGGGCCTTCTTTGCCTTCCTGTCATGTGAGCCGGCCTTTCCCCAAACCTAGTAATTAGTTAAAAGTAAAGATATTACTAATTATCATTGGGAAATAGAAAAGAAAACACGCATATATATATGTATGTTAATCATTGTACCTCATCTGAAAACCGCACCAATGTACGCGGCCATAGAACATAACTGCCAAGGGCATCATTCAGTAACTGTAGACCAACTTTTGGCTTCGGCAGCGGAAGAGGTAATTCTTCGAAACCAGACACAATTTCATTGAGGGTTACCACATAGTGATTATCATCCACTAACTGGTTATGCAATCGTACTCGGTCATTAGGGGGTTGTGCATGGCCATAAGCTACCAGAATGAAACTATCATAATCATCTCCTCGAGCTAATAGTTCACATGGTGTCTCCTCCTTTTAAAAAAACTCCATTTATAGTTAGTCTATTAAACAACATTATTATATTAAGAATTTCATGCATTTAAGAACAATAGTTGTGTAACAAAGCAAAGGGATTAAGTGATTACCTTCAACTCGGGTACTACAGGTGGATCAGGTAAAGGTATCATCTGATCAATAGATGTTGGTGGATCACTGGTCGACTGGCTAGGTGTAATATCACTACCCTTCTTGAACGCAGTAAAAGTCGGTAAACCCATTTTCTCCAAAATGGCGTTGAAGTTATGTGTCATCTCCTCTCTGAGCTCCTCCCGAATTGCAGCTTTCATAGCCTCCACATCTACTGACGTTGCCGAATTCACACTACTTGCACTCGATTTTGTCGTTGCAGTGTATTGATCACCATATATACCTTTCTCAAACCGAGGCGGACACCTCCTACGTCCCTCACGCGTCCACTGTGGTCCTTTCCTAAAGTTTCGTGCAATGCATCAATGTGTCCTTTAGGAGTGAACTCACCAGTTGCCTCTTTTTCCTTCAAGCCAATCTACATAAGGATAAGGGAGAAATGCTCGTGAGCGCACAACTTATATTATATATACCTTATATAACCATAGAATCTGTACTTACAATGGCGTTGGCTATCTGTTGTGTTCCGGGATCAGGTAAGACTCTTTTTCCCTTTGCATCAACCCCATGCATCGAACACCACCAATCGAGGACTCTATCTGGTTACCGAGGCTGTGCAACTGTCGTCGTTGAGCTAGTCCCCGTTGCCGTTGTCGACCCTATTGTGGGGTAATGGCTGAACATCCACTTCTCTCTCGCCTCATTGTACGAATGAGCACCCAAATGATGATAATACTTCCTAGCTTTTGCACTCGCGCTACTTTTCTCACGACTTGCCTAAAACACACAATTATAAACAAAGGTTAGGTACGGTGTTATACAATAATACTGGATCTAAGTGTATTAAATCTTAATAAAATATTCTTACAATAGCTTATGGGGTTGTTTTTTTGGCAACAAATGATTCCCACTCTTCAGGTTTGATAGTTTTCCATATCTGAAATGGTAATTTGGATGGTCCATATGATGTTTTCGGTGAAGCCTCAGGACCGGCTTGTGTTTCTCCGCCGTAGATGTTCTTCTTCTTTGTACCTACTACTTTCCTCCGCTTAGTGATCCACCCAGACACTAACTTAGCCTTGAAATCTCTGAATCTCTGGGCAACCGCGAATAGAAATACATTCTTCTTGGCTTCATCATCTTCGATATTGAATTGATTCTACAAAAAACGCAGTTCACAAATTAGTTTTCGCAAATGTTGTAATTTATATGCTATAAGTAATATTACACATATATTTAAGAAACTAAACGTTATTGTACGTGAAGCTTACCATAGTATCTTCCCATTGACACCGCTTCAACCCCTTGGGCACCTCATTCCATGTGTACAGAATGGAGAGTTTATGCATGCAAATGCCAACTTAGATGCCATACTTTTGACGCCACTTTCCACAAGGTTGACCCATATTATCGTACTCCAAAGTCATATTTGTGTGTTTCCCTAGTGACTTTGTAGGTCCCCTTCCTTTTCTCTTTTTCGTCGCCAATGACTTCCTAGGCATTTGTGCATTTATTCTTCATGGCGAGGTCGAGCAAATTTACCCCGTTCCTTTCTCGCATCGAAAGACTTATCCTCGGTAGTGTGTTCAGCACTCGTGCTGTTATCCGTATGCACCTCCGCCATCTCCCTGAAATTGTACAAATATATGCATTAATATAAAAAAAATTAAAATTCACATTGCCACTAAGGGGGGGGGGTGTGTCAAGGGGGGGTTGTGTGTGCGGGGGGGGGCGAGCGGTGGGGGGAGGAGCAAGCAGTGGAGGGTTTAGGGGCGGCGGGGTGGGGGGGGGGGTTCCTGGTGCGAGGGGGGGAGGGCAGGGAGGGGGGGAGGGGGGGTTCTATGCGGGGACGGTTGTGGGGGGGGGGGGAGGAGCAGTGGGGGGGAGGGGGGGGGTATGCAGTGGAGGGGGAGGGAAGGGGCAAGCGGTGGGGGGGGAGGGGAGGGGTTCTATGCGAGGGGCGGGGGGGGGAGGGGAGGGGTGCGCGGGGAGGGGGTCTGTGTGCAAGGGGGGCAAGGCCGGAAGTAGTGGGGGTGAGGGGGAGGGGCGGGGGTGTGGGGAGGGGGGTCGGTGTGCGGGGGCAAGGGCGTGGGGAGGGTTACGTGCGGGGGCATCGGTGGGGGGGAGGGGAGGGTCACCAGGGGGCAGCGGTGGGGGTGAGGGGAGGGGCAACAAAGTGGGGGGAGGGGCAGGGGGCGGGGGTGTGGGGAGGGGGTCTCGTGTGTGCGAGGGGAGGGCGCGGCAGGTGGGGGAGGGGGGGGGTGTGCGGGGAGGTGAGGGGGGCAGTGCGGGGGAGGGGGCATGTGCGGGGGCTTGGGAGGGGCGCGGCGAGTGGGTGATCACCCCTCAAACCACTGCTGCCCGCGCCCTCCCAAGCCCCCCGCACATGCCCCCCTCCCCGCACCGCCCCTCCCCCCCACACACCCCCCCTCCCCCACCGCCGCGCCCCCCCCGCACACACATACCCCCTCCCCACCCCCCGCACACGGAATCCCCTCCCCCGAGTCTTGCTCCTCCCCTTCCCCCACTGTTGCCCCCGCACAAAACCCTCCCCCCCCCCCATAGCTGGCACCCCCTGCCCCCTTGCACACAGGACCCCATAATGCAACAAAAGTTAGGAGTTAGATCAACAAAAATAATAAAAAATGACTCGATAAGTACGATTTGGAAACGAAAAGGCAAAACTAGGCCTAAAATGACCTTTTCGTTCCCGAAATGTAACCAACAACAAATGCAAGACTAAAACTCTACACAATAGTTACGTTATAGCTCATATAATCATGTTGAATAAGAATTTGGGGTTAAATGACTCCATAAGTACGATTTGGAAGCGAAAAGGTAAAACTAGGCCTAAAATGACCTTTTCGTTCCTGAAATGCAACCAACAACAAATGCAAGCCTAAAACTCTACACAATAATTACGTTATAGCGCATATAATCATGTTAAAAAAGAATTAAGTACGATTTGGAAGCGAAAAGGCAAAACTATGCCTAAAATGACCTTTTCGTTCCCGAAATGCAACCAACAACAAATGCAAGCCTAAAACTCTACACAATAGTTACATTATACCTCATATAATCATGTTCAAAAAGAATTTGGGGTTAAATGACTCGATAAGTACGATTTGGAAGCGAAAAGGCAAAACTAGGCCTAAAATGACCTTTTCGTTCCCGAAATGCAACCAACAACAAATGCAAGCCTGAAACTCTACACAATAGTTACATTATACCTCATATAATCATGTTCAAAAAGAATTTGGGGTTAAATGACTCGATAAGTACGATTTGGAAGCGAAAAGGCAAAACTAGGCCTAAAATGACCTTTTCGTTCCCGAAATGCAACCAACAACAAATGCAAGCCTAAAACTCTACACAATAGTTACATTATACCTCATATAATCATGTTCAAAAAGAATTT
Organism: Beta corolliflora; assembly: GCA_947648045.1. Lineage (NCBI taxonomy): Eukaryota > Viridiplantae > Streptophyta > Magnoliopsida > Caryophyllales > Amaranthaceae > Beta > Beta corolliflora. Next base: position 243,123 of record CANSZD010000106.1, on the reverse strand, counting down.
GGGGTTAAATAATTCGATTAGTACGAATCGGACGCGAATCGACCAAAATCTACACAATAGTTACAAATTGGAGAAATTACATAGACCTGAGTTTATGTCTCATGATTTATTGACCTTCCGCCGTTTCTTAGGATCCTCAAGTACATGTATCCCTTCCGTGTGATCTACACGCATATAGTTCTCCGACATATTCACATCATCTTCCACACTATTTTCAGGATAGGTAAAAGGGGGGAGGTCCTCAAATGCATCATATTCTTCCTCATTATCAACATCACCAATACCGAGGATACTCCTTTTACCAGGTACAACAATTGACCACTTATTATCAGCAGGATCAGTTACAAAAAATACTTGCTTAACTTGTGATGTAATTACAAATGGCTCCTCAGTTTCACGTAGACGACTAAGGTCAACAAGAGTAAATCCACAAGGATCATCTTTTCTTACGCAACGTCGATTATCGTCAACTCACTTGCAACACAAGAGGCAAATATTAAAAGTACAGTAGTCCAGCTCCCATATTTCTTGTATTCGCCCATAATAATTGCTTTCAGCATGTACAGACGACTTATCCTTCGAGCTTGCATATTGTGTAGCTGACGCCACAAGTGAAGCACCACTATTTTGTTGCGATGTTGACTTCAGATCTTGACGTTCAGTCCAAAACGTATACCCATTAATATCATAACCCTCATAAGAGCGTACAACTTCACAATGCTAACCACTTGACTGTTTCAGGAACACTTTCATCCAAATCATTCACTACTCGTTTATGAAACCAATCAATGAAAGTCTTGTTATACATTTGCGTCAATGCCCTAACTCCTTTTCCAGGATTGCTAACACGTAAATTCCTCCATATGTTCATTTAAATAAGGTTGGACAACTGCTACGTGATGCAATACAAATAAGTGAGCTTGTTTACGCTTTTCTACGGAAGGTGTGATCAATTTTGAACCAATTGTACCCTTACCCTCAAGTCTGCCCTCGTGTCGGGATGTCGGAAGTCCAACAGGATCAACACTAGTAAAATACTCAGCCACAAAATTACTGATCTCTTCACCCACTATCCCTTGAATTATACTACCTCCTGGTTGTGCAGGATTCCGAACTTTATCCTTCAAAGTGCCCATATATCTCTCAAAAGGATAGCACCACCTCAAAAACACTGGACCACACAGCTTAATTTCTCGAACTAGATGGACAATGAGATGGACCATAATTTCAAGAATGCGGGGGGGAAAAACATCTCAAATTTGCATAGAGTTTCAACTACTCTGGCTTGCAAGGAATCGAGGGTCGACGGTTCTAGGACTTTGCTGCATATTGTATGGAAAAATGAACAAACAACTGTAATGGTGTGCCTCACATGCTTTGGAAGTATCCCACGAATTGCAATCGGTAAGAATACTTGCATCATGACATGACAATCGTGAGATTTCATACTCGATAACTTCAACTCACCATTTAAGGTAACAAATCGCTTCATATTCGATGAGTAGCCAGTTGGGACCTTAATGCCATACAATGACTCGCAAAAAATCCGTTTCTCTGCACGCGACATCGTGTAGCAAGCTGGTGGCAAATAATTCTTCTCCGAATCCTCCACCTTCTTTTTACTTTTCTGAGTTTCATCATCAACCCTTTCCTCCACTACTTTCTTCTTCCTTCCGTCCCTTTTCTGAGCCCACAACTCTGGTCGAAGCCCCTGTTTTTCCAAGTAAAGTCGTGACGCCTTAACATCTTTTGTCTTGCCTGGAATATTCATAAGTGTCACAAGAATAGCTTTACAAACATTCTTCTCTATGTGCATGACATCTAAACAATGTCTGACCTTTAGATCTTTCCAATATGGGAGTTTCCAAAAAATGGACTCCTTTTTCCATAATCCTGTAGGTCGATCAACCTCACTAGCAGGTTTACCAAAGATTGTTTCAATGCCCTTCACCCGATTATAAACTTCAATGCCAGTTAATGGTTTATGAGCAACTTCTTCTTCAACCGTCCCATCGAATGCCTTCTTCTTAAACCGATAGGGATGGTCGCGTCTGAGGAGCCTTCGTGTGCGCATATACACATGTTTGCAGCCCTTAAGGTGTGTAGATTTCATGTCATCTACACAAATCAGGCAGGGTTGTTTTCCTCTAGTCTTATACCCGGATAAGTTCCCATAAGGCGGATAATCGTTCATAGTACAAAAAAGCATGGCACGCAGAGTGAACATCTCATTAGCATACGCATCAAATACTAACACTCCTTCGTTCCACATCTTCTGTAAATCTTCAACAAGCGGCTGAAGGTATACATCAATGTCATTTCCAGGTTGTTTGGGCCCCGATATAAGAAGCGACAGCATCATGTACTTGTGTTTCATGCACAACCAAGGAGGCAAGTTATAAACCACTAAAACTACTGGCCATGTACTATCTTTGCGAACCGAGATTGCCAAAAGGGTTCATGCCATCCGTACATAATCCAAGCCTCGAATTCCTATCCTCATTACCAAATGCCTTATGCACCCCGTTGATACTTTTCCACTCGGGCGAATCGGTCGGATGCTTGAGGCGGGCCCGTCTTTCTTCCTACGATCCGCATGCCACCTCAAATTCTTCGCATCTCCTTTAATTGAGAACATGCGCTTAAATCTAGATATTATGGGTAGATACCACAACACCTTAGCTGGTGGTCCTTCACTACCTCCAGCTTCTTCACGCTTATACCTCGACAATCCACAACGTGGACACTCATGTAAATGCTCATACTCATTACGATAAAGCACACAATCGTTAGGACAAGCATGTATCCGCTCGTACTCTAAACCGAAAGGACACATCAGTTTCTTCGCATAATAGTACGACTTTGGCAGTTCATTTCCATCAGGGAGCATATCAGCTAAAACTTCCAACAACGATGTGAAACTAGAGTCCGTCCAACCAGCTTTCGACTTAATGTTGAACAGTGTTATCACCGCGGAAAGTTTGGTGTACTTTGTACAACCCTGGATACAACGGCTTTTCGGCGGCCTCGGACATAGACTCAAAAATACGAGGTCGTTTACACGACTGATCTTCAACCTCGTGTATCATCTCGTCTACCCGATCCCTATCATCATCTGCAAACTCATCATCCCAATTCTCATCCCCGAACTCATCATCCCAATTGTCTAAATCCTTCTTTTCTTCACATACATCATTCATTACTCTAGAGCTTCCTATATACTTCCCCTGCTCACCATGCCAAACCCATACGTGGTATTGAGGCCTAAACCCACGGCGAAAGACATGCTCCCTAACCACATGTATACTATTAACCTTGCTCACATTTCTACAATCGAAACAAGGACAATAAAAGTCGACTGCTCCAGAGGATGTTTGATATTGTAATGCAGTTGTACAAAATTCTGAGACCCCTTTCACAAACTCAATCGATTCACGACTACCATACATCCAAGTACGATCCATCTCATTCAAGAAGACTTCTAATAATTAAACACAACCATTCATTATAATGCATCAATCATTATTTAAGTACATACACTCACATATTCAAATCACACACGTATAGAGCAAGCTAAGATAGTGACATCTTCAATTGTATGCATGCGTAGAAGGTCCTTATCACTCCAACCTAACCCATCCTTGGACGTCTAATCTCACTAGTGAATATATGCCAACTTTTCAATTCTAAGGAAAATCCGGCAAAGATTTTCCTACGCGTTCTCCTAGTACACAATGTAGATAATTGCTTATCTACATATGTACCTAGAGAACAATGTAGAGAAACGATAAGCCAAGAATTTCCTCAGAATTGAAAAGAAGACACACATTCACCACCTAAGTGAGATCAAACGTCCAAGAACAGTCCCAAACCGGGGACTATTCAAGACTTACTCCTAATGAGTAAGTCTTGAACGGGTATCTAGGCATATGATGACGATTCAAACAACTTGTAGATTTCATAGCTAAATTACATTGCGTTTTCATACAATCTCATATCAAGAAATATACATACACTACACAAACCCTCCGAAATTCCCATCAGCTGGTACGAATTGGACACGAAAGGCGAAAATAGGCCTAAAATGACCCGAGAATCAGGTCACATGGCAATGGAATGCCCATCACCGGGTAGCGACGGAGTTGGGGCCGCTATAAATGTGGAGAGCACCAGATGGGCTTTCGATTGCCATGTGACCTGACTCTCCTCATTTACAACAGCCCCACCACCACCGCCACTACTGCCCTCCACTGCACTCCCTCATTGCCATGTAGGCGTAAAATGACCTTTAATTTTCGTTTCCGAAATTCAACCAACAACAGATGGAAGCCTAAAAATCTACACAATAGTTACATTACATCTAAGCCCTCCCCCACCCCCGCCCAAAGATCCCCACCCTCCCCACCCCCCCCCGCCCTCCCCACCCATTGCCAACCCTCCCCCACCCCATGTCCAACCTCCCCAGCCCCTCCCCCACCCCCCGCCCCCCCACCCCCACCCCCCCCCCAAAGATCCACGCCCTCCCCACCCCCGCCCAAAGATCCCCAGCCCTCCCCCACCACCCGCCAGCCTCCCCCCACCCATTGCGACCTCCCCCACCACCCGCCGCCTCCCCACCCATTGCCGGCCACCCCCCCCCCCCCGCCTAGCCTCCCCAACCCTCCCCAACCCCCCTATCGGGCCTTCCCCACCCCTTGCCCAAAGATCTACAACCCTCCCCACCCCTGCCAGCCCTCCACCACCACCCGCCCAAAGACCCCCCACCCCTACCCACCCTCCCCCAGCCCCCCCCCCACCCCCTACAATCACTGTTTCAGCTAATACAAGCACATTTTACAACAAAAAATAGAAGTTGATTTCAAAATCCAATGAAATTAAACAAAAATTAGAGAATTGTAAAAGAGGAGAGAGAATGAGAGGGGATTTACCGAAAGAGAGTGAGAGAAGGGATGCTCCACAAACAATGCAAGAGTGGAGGAGAGAAGAGAAGAAGGAGTTCAAGGTGGTGCGACTGCGTGGTGGTGGCGTCAATGCGTGGAGGGCGGGGGCACCGGTGGTGGCGTCAATGCGGTTGGTGCGTCGTCGTGGCGGTGCGCGGCTGGTGGTGCGTGAAATGCATGGTGGTGGCGCACTGGTGGTGGGTCAATGTGGTGGCGGAGAAAGGGTTTCGCGCTGGTGGTGCGGAAGTTCGCTCGTGAATTTGGCTAAGGGAGGGAAATTGAAATGGGGGTACTGTATGTATGCGAGCAAAATTAATATCAAAAAAAAAAAATGAAAGTGAAGGGCTGCGGTTTTTGGGCTAATCGCAGCCCTTCACTAATAGGGCTGCGGTTAGCCTAAAACCCGCAGTCCTTCATACAGTACGAAGGGCTGCGATTTCTTGTTAACCGTAGCCCTTCACTAAAAGGGCTGCGGTTTCCTTTAAAACCGCAGCCCTTCATACAAGAAGGGTTGCGTTTTAAAAAAAACGCAGTCCTTCCAGCGCAACCCTTCCTTTTTTTCCCCTAGTGTGCCTCTTTTGTAGTGGGGGCGCCAAGTTATTCCATCCCCAAACATATTCATCCTTCACATCAGCCTGGGGGATGCGAACTTCTAGGATTCTATGTGCTGATTGCGGGGTGAGTTTTTCCCGTATAAGGATGAAGTTCCCGACCTTTTGCCCCGGCAACATTAAATGATGAAACAAAGATATTCCTTCTTCATCTAGGTTGATACCTTTTTTCACTTGCAAAGGATCCCCTTTAACCCACCTATTCTCAAGAATCCTTGTAGCGCGGCCATTTCCTATTGGTTACATGAAGCCTTCTGCGCACTCTCTTACATCACGATATAGTCCTCTGAATCCCCATGTTAATGAACCAAGTTTCCTGCCACTCAATCCTAAAGTGACCGGTGATCCTTGTACTTTGCTTTCATCACCTTTGAGACAAGAAGATCGGGGTTATTATGCATACGAAATGCTTGTTTAACTAATAGTGCTTTATTGAACAGCGTGAACAATCTTGATGCCTAAACCTCTCGTGGTCTTGAGCATCTCTAAAAGTTGTCTACTTCTCCAATAAATTGGTTTTATTGCCTTAGAGTTTCTCCAGAAAAATCTAGAGAATATTGCATTCATTTTACCCGTTATCATTTTTGGGAGGAGGAAAACAGACAAGATGTGTTGGCATAGAGAAGCAAGCACCCCATTTATTAGGATCACACACCTTGCATGTGATAGAGCCAGAAGCTTCCAATCCCCCACTTTTCGGCATACCTTCTCAAGCAATGATGCAAACTTACGCAGCTGAACTTATGAAGAATGTCCTTAATTGTGCCACACGACTGGGGTGTTGCTTTAAAAAACATGAGAGAGTCATCAGCAAAAAAACAGATGGGACACTACTGGGCTTCCGTGTGCAATTCTAAATCCATGAATTCTGCCTTCACTTTCAGATTTAGAGATCATTCTGGAAAGGAGCTCCATGACCAAAATAAACAAGTAAAGGGATAACAGATCTCCCTATCTTGGGCCACAAGTTGGCCTGAATTTCTCAGATGTCTCACCGTTGATGAGGATGGAGTAGGACACTGTTGTGACACATTGCATTATCCACTGGACACATTTTTGTGGGAACTGCATCTCAACTAACAACCATTCAAGAAATTCCCAATTTACCTTATCATAAGCCTTGAACATGCCAAGCTTTAAGGTTGCTAAGTAGTCTTTCCCGTGCATATGTTGAGATTGTTCTTTTGACCTTTTTTTTAGAATCTATTGTAGATATGGATCATGCGTTTTGAGATTTTTTTTCTTTATGCACTATTCACATAGGACATAGGTGCATACCTCCTTTATTTTTTAATACTGGCAACTGGGGGTTCCTAATCGAGTTGAGTAGCTCGCAAATAACTTAAACTCGATCTAGTCAATGCTCGGTTAAAAATCGACTCGAAACCGTAATGAGCATGCGCTGAGTAAGATCCAACTCGACTCAATAAGCTTGTGAGCTGCTCAATAAATATTAAGGGAAAAAAGTATATTATTCTGAAACCTAAAAGAAGTCCTATCACTTGAAAAAAGTAACTCTACTAAGTTTATTGTGTTGATTTTACTTTTTCTTTTTGCTAGTTGATACAAAGCGGTCGACTATGGATCTGTAGCATAATTTTTTCACTTGCTACTTGGGGTGCGAATCGAGATGATCAGCTCGCAAGCAATCAAACTCTACTTGAAACCTTAACGAGCATGAGTTTAATAGTCGAGCACATTCAATTGGTTTTGAGTCAAGCAGAGCTCTACTTGCGATCGTCTCACTCGATCAGAAGCCTACTAGCAACATTGAAATGTGCACAAGGACCAAGGAGAAGAGAGAGATAGAAAAAGAATCGCCATGTGCTAGTAGAGAGAAAAAGACAATATATTGCCAAAAAATTGTCAATGTTGCAAGTAATAAAAAAAACTTCTTAAAATGAGAAATGTTAAAGGCTCTTTTCTTTTGGACTGAATTAATGCAAATTCAGTTCAGTTCATATAAATTCAGTTCAGCTTAGACAAATTCAGTTCAGTTCATAAAAATTCAGTTCAGCTTAGACAAATTCAGTTCAGTTTAGTTCAGTTAGTTTCCTCTCACAGTTTTAATTCACTTCAGTTCAGTTCGGAAAAATTAAGTTAAGTTAAGTTCAGTACAGTCCGAAAGAACAGTTCAGTGCAGTCTGAAAGAACGGTTCAGTTCAGTTTAGTTAAATTAAAAACTGATAAAGTATACTTTTTGAGGGGTCGAACATGGTGTATATAATCCACTTAATAAAATTAATTAATATAAATAGGATGTTTTTATCGTACAAAAACATGTTCTCTGAAAAACTACCTTATAATAAAAAGTTGGAATGAACTACCTTTTAAACGTAAAATACAGTAAAAAGCTACCTTTTGTCGGATTTCAGTCATTGACTTTATTTTCTGGTATTGACTTTTTTTCTTCTCTTTCCATTCATACTAAAAGTTTTCATTATGCTCTGAGAATTGGTATTACATGTGGTTGCTTTTAGGTAAAAATGAATGGAAAAAAGAGGGAAATAAGGAAAATTAAAGGTAACGTCAGAACAATTGCCGAAATCAGATGAAAAGTAGTTTCTTACAACAGTTTTTCTTTAAAAAGTAGTTTCTTGTAAAACAATTTTTGAAAGGTAGTTTTTCACAAGAATTTTTTTTTGTAAGTTAGTTTCAGCCAAATTGCTAGATGGGTACTTTAAAATCCACCCTTTAACCATATTTGTATTTTAAATATATCTGGAGCCACGTGAATATTCTAAAAGATACCTGATGATTATACCGCTATTTAAAAATAGAAGCTGAACAACATATGGGTATTTGATAAAACTTCATTAACCATATCAATCCTTATTTTGGTGAACTCCATTACCTGGCACTTGCATTGTACAATTGCTTTTTTTTAAACCCATTTTGATTTTTCTTCTTCTTTAATTTTCCCTTGATTGTTTTTTCTTTTTTCACTTATTTTTGCCCTTATTTCCCTTTTTGTGAATAGTTTTTATGTAGAAACATTAAATGTTCACACTTTCTGATTATTGTTAGAGAGAAATAAGAGTAAAAAAAAAAAGATGAAGCATCTATAGATTAATTTTCAGCAAATCTTTTACAATTTTTATTATATTATCTTTTGGAAGAGGGATCATGCGCTTGACGCAGAGGCTCTACACTGGACACATAATCCATGCGCTAAATGCAAAGGGCTTGCAAGGCGTATAAGACATGCATGAACGTGGGTTTTTGGAGGCTCGTAGCTCTTGATCCCGAACTTTGAAATTGGGCTTTAATATGTCGTTTGAGAGCCCTGGAAGTCTACTTTCTAGTGATTTAGGATCAACCATCACGATTTATAACGAAAGAGATATAAGCCGAACAATGAAAGTGGTCTGATTTGAGTTTGGTTTTAGTAATTCAATTGTAATTTATTCGTTTTATATGGAAATTAGACGTATCATACCTTTTCAGAAAGCTTGTCTGGATATATATCCAACAACAATGATTTTGAAAGAGTTTTAAGAATGATCTTTAAGAAATATTTTGAAAAAGACCTTGTTAGATGTAGAAAGACTAGTTTTGAAATATATTTTAGGAAAAATTAACAAGAATAAGCCAACCTTTGGGCGATCTGCTCAAAATAAGTCAGACTTTGGATTAATCTAGAATACGCAAAGCTTGTGAGGGTATTATCTTTTAATGGGTTCAACAGTTAAACAACCTGTTATTATAGGTCACCTGTCCACGTGTCTTATGTTGATTGGTTTAGAGTTTCAATGTTCATTTTATTTAAAATTTAAACAATAATTAAAAAAAAATAAACTAAAACCAATGGCCTTTTCCTTTGAACTTACCACCCAAAATCCCTCCCCAGGTCCCCACCCTCTCCCCCCACCCCTCCCCGCAAAGTGCAAACACCCCTCCCCCGCCCCCGCCCCCGCCCCCTCCCCCGGTCCCCACCCTCTTTGTCCCTTTCCCACCCAAAACTCTTCCCTAGTTCCCTACGACCCTACCCATTCCCCCACCCCAGTAAACACCCCTCCTCCTCTCCACGCCCGCAAACACCGCCCCGCTTGCGACCGCCTCTCCCCCCCACCCCCTTGCAAACACCGCCTCCCCTGCCCCCCCTGTGACCACCACTCCCCCCCCCCCCTGCGCCGGCGTCCACCTCTTCCCCTGCGAAAACCTCCCGATCCCCTTTCCTACCCCCTGCGAACATCACCGCCTCCCTGCTCCCCTCCTTAATGGGTTCAACGTGATTTTTGCGGTTGTGGACCGATTGTCGTGACCAGTGAGATTGTAGTTGTAATAATGCACGGCTACGGAAATGGAGGATTTCGGATCCGGATCTCGATGGGTTTCGGCGGAAGGTGGCGAGAAGCGGCGGCGCGCTCGAGAGGAGAAAATTTCGAGACGAGAGTAGTGAGCCAAGGTCGACTATCTGACGGTGAGAGAAGAGAGCGAGAGAGATTATGGTTGCTGCTGGTGGTTTTATGTTTTTTCGAAGGAGAAATAAATAGGTGGTGGTGGTGGTGGTGGCTCGTGAAGGAGGGAGGAGGAGATGGAGATGTTGGGTGGTGGTGGAACGAAGCAATTTCGCCGAAATTTTGAGTTATTGGGTGGTAGGGGGTTTCGGGTTGGTTTTAGTGGGGGTGGTGGAGCTTAGGGTGGGGTTGTGGTGGGGAAGAGGGAGAAAGAGAGGCTGGAAAAGATGGTGGAGTGAGAGGGATGAAGGAAGGTGAAAAAAAGGTTGACGGAGAGGAGTTAGTCGAAGAAAAAAGAAAATTAAAAAATTACTCATACTTCAGGTTACCGGTCACATGAACCTGTTAAAAGATAATACTCTCATAAGCTTTACTTATCCTGAGTTAGTCCAAAGTCTGACTTACTTTGAGTAGACCGCCCAAAGGTTGGCTTATTCTTATTTGTCCGTCATTTTCTCTAATTCAGACCCAACAAGTGGGGTATGTATCATCATATGATGCTTATAGAGGGGACACAATTACATTCTACAATAGGCAAACTTTGTTGCTGAGTACCTGACATCATTTGAAACACCCACTACGACAAACATTGATATATACTCTAATTTGGAACGCTATTTATATTATTTTCTTAGTTTAGACCAATCGGAGTTTAGCTTGAGTGACAACTTTTCTAAATTTGTGTTTACCATTTCTTAAGAAAAAAACACCCTAAAATGTGCCAAAGAAGAGACAAGGGAGGTGGTTGATTTTTTTTGATAATTAAGGAAAGTTACAAGCTAAGTTTATATTGAGGGTAAAAACTTCATCTCTAATCATAACTAATAGCATATTGATTGCAAGGCGGTGTCTATAACAAATGAAAATGCACTTTAAAATATTTTTGATATTTATTTTCACTTAGAGGAAGATGTGAAATTGAACGATACGTGGCTTAGACTCTACCTTCAGTCCTACTGGTCACCAGAAGTAAGAGGAGCCATAAGTTAGCTAGCAGAATTATTTGACAATGAATATCTGACATAAAATAAACCAGCATAAACGTAAGTCATCAAACAGTAAGGCCAAGTACTCCAATTAAAAAGGCCTCGTTCGCTTCGTTTTTGAACCAGAGTACTTGGTGTAGTAGCATATATGTTTTGTCAATTGCTCTGGTTAAAAAACGGAGCAATTATTCATCAATTGCTTTACATGTTTCTAAATATCTGAGCACTTACTTGAAGTGCTCGTCTGCTCCGGTTTTTTCGGAGCAGTTGTCACCAAGAACATAAAAATATATATTTCTTTTTTTAGCATAAAACAGACAAAAACCATTATATATGTACAAAAGTTACAATTTTAACTAAATTGGGTTAATATTAAAATAAATACATGAATATTACATTTTGCAAATATATATTCCAACTAAATTTGTGTTAGTTTGACAATACATAAATTGTTAACCTAAAATGAAATCGACGTTAACCTCGCTCCAAAATACTCCTAACATGTGGCTTGCAGTTTACCACATCACAATGCTCATGTTTGGCCTAAATTCACCCTCACATTGAATACTAAGTGGCCATAGCTTGTTACGGGTCCAACATATTTAGCAATATTCTTATATATATTGCTTTTGGACATGTTTATCTTTTGTGGGCTTCTTTCATTGACTTTTAATGTCCTTTCCCTTGGTCCACTTTGGCTTTTGTGTTGGGCATCCAAAAGTGTATTTTTGGAGTATATGTTGCTGGTGGAAAAATCAGAATTGACTCAGCAACTTTTACACATATAAAAGTGAGAAAAGAGAGAGAAGCAATAGGTTTTCAAAGAGCAACCCAAAGCTCGTTTTTCTATGCACAAATACGATGAAGAGGTCCGATTGAGGGGCAAACGTTGTCCGTTTGTGCTAAATTTTTGACAGCTTGTTGGGGACATCTAAGGCTTCAATCTGGACGGTTGGATAGTCATTTAGTGCTCTGGTTTGCTGGGAATTGCTGCTGGACAGAACCCTGCGTTTTTTTGGTGATTTCTACACCTTTTATCTTCTCAATTGTTCATCTCTTATTGTTGGTGTTTGTTGGTGGGTTGTGAATCCTTTGTAGACTGATTTTGGGTTCTTTTTCCCTCAATTATCAATAAGAGAAGTTAAGGGTGGACTCCTCAAACGGTTCCATGGTTTTTACTCTTCACATTGAAAGGGTCGGGTTTTCCACATATAATTCGTGTGTGGTGTATGCATTTTATTCTTCATGCTATTGCTTCATGTTACTGCATTATTGCTGTTTTTAGTTGGTGATTAGTTGTTGTGTTTATTTGGGTTAATTGGTTTGAATAGTTGGTTGGTTGTCTTAATTGTGTGAAATTATCGGTGTCGTAGCACTAGTGGAAAATACCTTATCCGCTCCGGTCAAAATAGGCCTTACTGATCCGGAAATGGACCGGAGCGGATGGGCCCGCAACTGATAGCAAAATTAACTGATCCGGTTTACCACCGGATAAGTTAACAAATAACTGATCCGATTGAGCTGGAAAACCGGACCAGTTAGCATAATTAACTGATCCGATTTTCCAGCTCAACCGGATCAGTTGAGTGTGCATTTGCATTAAAAAAATAACAAGCCACACACTAGCAGACAATTGCAGTACGTTTCGTTTCTTATACAACAAATAAAACCAACTGGTTAGCAGATGGATTGCAATACAACAAACGAATTGAGTTCAAGAAAAAGAATATACTGAGGAAATTATAACAAACCAAAAGGATAAAAATGAAATGAAAACAAACTAATTATAAAAAAACGGAATTATACAAACGAAATTACAAACACAACGAAATTAAAAATGAAATTAAAAAAAACTTATACATAAAATAAAAAAATGAAACTTTGTACAGAAAATAGAAAAAAATCTGACAAACTTATACAAAAAATTTAAAAATTACAAAAATGAAACTTATACAAAGAATTTAAAACGAAAAAAATGAAACTGAAACCCTACTGGTGTTCGTTGATGGCGTGTGATGGCGGTGGCTCTGGGTTGTGCGGCGGCAAAGGCGAATCTGTTCAGTTCAGGTTGTGAGAAACGACTTTGGCGATGGAGGTGAGGGACGAATTTGGCGACTTCAGCTATTTATTTGAAAGTAGGTAAGAAGTGGTAGCAGCGGGCAATTTGGTTGTAGACACAAAGGCACTCTCAGTTGCTATTTGCCGAATTCAATTTCCAACAACTCCTCCAAAACAAAAACCCCCAATTTGATTTAGATCTAACATTTACTGAATTGAAGAAAAAATGGTGGATCATAATAACAAAACCCTTACTTCTATCAAATAAACCCTAAATTCCAAATAATTTCAGACAAATACATACAATTAAGCAACAAACATAAAAAGAAGAAGAAAAAAACGCGAAGTAGATGATTAAAACCCTAGAATTTGGATTTCTTCAGATAATGCGGAAAATCCTAGAAATTGGGGACATCGAAATTAAAGAGGAGAGAGAATCGATAATGCAGGTGTAGAAGTTGTGAGAAATAAGGGAATAGATTGAGATGACGGCTGAGAAAGAGGATAGAGAAATGAGGAGGAGAGAATGAGAGAGGCGTAGGAGGATGGGAGAGGAGAGAGAATGAGAGAGGCGTTGGAGGATGGTAGAGGAGGGTTAGGGTTACAATGGGGATACAGAGAGGCGAGTAAGAGAGTTCAAATGACTTAGGCTAGTTTTGTTTGTGGGCCGCGAGTTATATACCCATCCAACCCCAACTGATCCGGTTCCATATATGGACCAGATCAGTTTATTACTTCACATTTTCGCTTATTAATTTGTGGCAACACATCAACTAAACCGATCTGGGCTTGGATAAAACCGGATCAGTTGACTTTGACTGATCCGGTTTAACTAAAACTGGATCAGTTTAGTTGTGACATTTGATGTTTTTCCCACTAGTGTAGTGACCCCCTTTCGATCCCTACAACTTGGTGTCAGAGCCGAAGATTAATTTAGTCACATTATGAAGTCGAGTAGTAGTAATTTGATGGTTAAATTGACATCAACTAATTATTCAATTTGGAGACCTATGGTGGAGGACTTGTTATATTGCAAAGATTTATATGACCCAATTGAAACTGTCACCATTTCTGATCGTAGTGTCTCTAAACTGGATAAAATGGAAGAGAAAGATTGCGTTAAGTTGAAAAGAAATACTTTAGGGCCTATTAGAAAATGGGTTGACATTAGCATTTTCAACCATGTGTTACAAGAGTCCGACCCTTAAGAGTTGTGGAAGAAATGGAAAGGTCTTTATGAGAGGAAGAATGCTCATAATAAAGTTTCATTGATTAAAAGACTTATTAATTTGAAACTGAAAGGTGGGAAGTCTGTTTCAGAGCATCTTAATGACTTCCAGGATATTGGTAACAAGTTGACTAATATGAAGATTTGTCTTGATGATGAATTGCAGGATTTATTCTTATTGAGTTCTTTGTCAGTTAGTTGGGAGACTTTGGTTGTGACTATTTGTAACTATACTCCGGATGGTGTGATATCTTTGGATGTGATTAGAGAAAGCATGTTTAATGAAGAATTCAGGGGAAAGGAGATGAGAATTGACAATTCACAAGCTCATGTTGTTAAATGTTGAGAACAGAGGAAGAAGCAAGAGTAAGGGTCCCAAAGGTCGTGATAACTCAAGGAATAGGTCCAAATCCAGTGATGGGAGAAATGTGACTGCAACTACTGCAAGAAGCCTGGTCATATCAAGAAGTATTGTTTTAGCTTGAAAAGAGAACAAAGGAAAAATAATGATTCACAAAGGAGGGAGATGACAGAAATACTGCAGCAACTGCTTCTAAGAGTGATGATAAGGTCAATTTCATTTGTGCAACTAGTGAGTGTCATTATGTTGATAGTTTAAACATTGAGTGGTTGGTAGATACAGGTGCTTCATACCATTGTGTTCCTAGAAACGAGTACTTCATGAACTACCAAGCCGGTGATTTTGGTAGTGACAAGATGGGTAACCAGAGCTCAGCAGGCATTATTGGGTTAGGTGATATTTGTGTGAAGACAAGTATTGGGTGCATGCTTACATTGAAGAATGTGCACCGTATATAAACCTGATCTACGCCTTAACTTATTGTCTGCTCATGTTCTTAATCAAGAAGGCTTCAGACACACCTTTGGAGATGGTAAATGGAAGTTGTCCAAGGATTCTATGACAGTTCCACGAGGCGAGTTGTGTTGCTCTTTGTATAAGACATATTTGAGTGTATGTTCTGGTGAGATTAATGCAGTGCAAGAAAAGAATTCTCCTATTTTGTGGCATCGAAGATTAGGACGCATGAGTGACAAGGGTTTATAATGTATAGCAGGTAAAACTCTCATTCCTGTTGATACTACAAATATCACTTGACCCTTGTGATCATTGTTTGGCAGACAAGCAACATAGAGCTTCTTTTTCAAGGAAGTCTACTAGGAGGCAAGCTAAGCTTGAGCTTGTCCACACCGATGTTTGTGGTCCTATTAAGGTGGAGTCTAATGGTGGCAATAGAAATTGTCACTTTCATTGATGATGCTTCTAGAAAAACTTGGGCCTACATGTTGAAGACAAATAACCAAGTGTTTGAAACATTTTAGAAATTTCATGCTATGGTGGAAAGAGAGACAGAAAGGAAATTGAAGTGCCTTCATTCAAACAATAGTGGTGAGTATACTTCACATGAGTTTGAGAAATATTGCTCACGTCATGGCATTCGACATGTGAAGACAGAGCCCGACACCCCACAACATAATGGTGTTGTAGAGAAGATGAACATAACCATTGTGGAGAAGGTGAGGTGTATGTTGAAGATGTTAGATTTACCTAAGTTATTTCAAGCAGAGGCAGTGAAAACTGCAGTGTACTTGATCAACCGTCCTCCATCTATTCTTTTAGTTCTTGACATTCCCGAGAGAGCATGGAAGGGATGTGATCCCACACATTCAAATCTTAAAGTCTTTGGATGAAAGGCATACATGCACGTGCCGAAAGATCAGAGATCGACGCTTGATTCCAAAACTACTCCATGTGTTTTTGTTGGCTATGGTGATAAAGAGTATGGGTTCAGGCTTTATGATCCCGAGAAGCAGAGACGTATTATTCTTCGAGCATGAGATGGGTGTAGAACTTCTGAGTGCAAGGTATTATACTAACTCAGATTCATTTGTTGATACTACTGATGTTTCTTCTGTTCCTACTTCTATTTCTGTTGAATAGCCAACACATAACAATCTTAACGCAACACCTGATGGTGTTGAGGAGGTACAACCTGATGATGATGCTCCTAATGATGCTCGACTAGATGAAAAAGAGGTTCATGAGCAGGGGGAGTAACTGACCCCACCAGTGGATGAAGTTCAAGTTAGAAGGTCAACTAGAGACCGCAAACCTTCTAAAAAGTATCCAAGCACATAGTACATCTTCGTCACTAATGAGGGGGATCTCGAGAGTTTCCAAGAAGTGTTGTCTAGTGAAGACAAGGATCTTTGGCTCAAGGCTATGAAAGAAGAGATGGATTCTTTGTTGAAGAACCAAACTTATGAGTTAGTAAAGCTTCCCAAGGGCAAGAAAGTCTTGAAAAAATATGGGTTTTCAAGAGCAAGAAAGATGGTGAGAAGATAGTAAAGCGGAAAGCTGGATTGGTGGTCAAAGGATGCAACTAGAAAAAGGGCATTGATTTTGATGAGATCTTCTCTCTAGTTGTCAAGATGACTTATATCAGAACTGTTTTGTGGTTAGCTACAAGTATTGATCTTGAGTTAGAGCATCTTGATGTAAAAACTGCTTTCTGACATGGTAACTTGCATGAAGAAATCTACATGGAGCAACTTGAAGGCTTTGAAGAAAAGGGGAAAGAAGAGCTTGTTTGCAAGTTGAAGAAGAGTCTTTATGGGATTAAACAGGCACCAAGGCATAGGTATCGGAAATTTGATTGGTTTATGACTAGCCATGGCTATAAACGAACTTCTGCAGATCCTTGTTTGTATTACAGAAAGTTTCCCGGAGGTAACTTCATCATCCTTCTTTTATATGTAGATGATATGTTGATAGTTGGACAAGATGCATATATGATTTAAAGTTTGAAGAAAGACTTGTCCAAGTCATTTGACATGAAAGATTTGGCCCTGCAAAGCAAATCGTAGGTCTGGAGATTGCTCGTGACAGGAAGGCTCGGTAGTTGTGGTTATCACAAGAAAAGTATACAGAACGACATATAAATCAGCAACACAATCAACCCCATACTCGTTGGTGTATGGTGTTAAGGCCGTTCTCCCCTTGGAACTTCAAATTCCGTCATTGCTAATTGCCATACAGGAAGGCTTGACTTTTGAAGAAAATGATAAACTTTGACTTGCTGAGTTAGAGGCGCTTGACGAAAAAAGACTCCAAGCACAACAAAAATCTGAGTGCTACCAAGCTCATCAATCACGCGCTTTCAATAAGAAAGTTCGACCTTGCTCCTTTGAAGTTAGAGACATGGTCCTAGCTATTAAAAGACCCATCATTATTTCTCGCAAGACAGGATGTAAATTCAGTTCTAAATGGGATGGTCCATATGTTGTCAAAGAGGTATACACTAATGGGGCGTATAAAATTATTAACTCCGAAGGATTACGTGTGGGGCCTATCAATGGCAATTTTCTAAAGCGCTACTACTCATGAAAAGTGAGAGCACTGTTAAACTCCTAAGCAAGAGGATAAACTTCATATGTTGAATAAAAATTTTGAACTTGAACTACGTTGGCTTGATCTTGTAAAAGTGACTCGATGATTATTTTGCAAGTACGTAGGCAGCTTGGGTAACACAAACCACTTTACTCAAGTACAACCACATCAAAAAAAATCTATACAACGTAATACTCCTGGCACGCAAGAGTATAAACTGTGAACTGCGAAACAAAACAAAAAAATGCAATACTCCTGGCCCACAAGAGTATAAATTGTGACTGGCAAAACAAAAGAAAATTCTATCAGTGTAATACTCCTGGTCCGCAAGAGTATAAACTGTGAACGGTTAAATAATTATAAAGCAAAGAGTGTGTCCATCTTATTACAAATATGAACAAAGAAAAAAAAATGCGTGTGCATACTATCTATAAAATTAGAATAAAAAAAGAACACAAAAAAAGAGAAGAGGGAATCATTCTAAGCTCCAATAACCGTCTCTTGCCCTCATCAAGGTCACGAATTTTATCAGCACTTAAAACAGGGGTAGCTGCTAGCTCACTCAAGGCTTTCTTGTGGTCATCCACCTTCACTGCAAGTGATGATAAAGTGATCCCCTTGGCCTCCAAGCTATTTGTCAAGTGGTTTGCTTTAGCACCCGCTTTCTCCAATTCAGCTTCATGTTCCATAATCTGAAGCTTGTTGGAAGATTGCTCTCTTAGAAGTACCAGACGCTCTGCCTCAATCTCATCATAATCAAGCTCAACCTTCTTAAGTGCCTCTGTCCGAAGAAAGATGTTATCTTCTACTTGTTCGGATCGTTGACACTTTGAGGCAGCCTCTTCTAAAGCAAGATGATCTTTGACCGCACTAACATAGTATTCTATCTTGTGCTTTAAGGGGTTGGGATTTCCTTTAAGATTTTCAATACCCTCGTATAGCACTTAGGCTTCCTCATGTTTCTTCGCAGCCTCGTTAAAGGGTACTGCTATCAGTGTTTCCAAATATTGCATACCCATGTCTCGAATCGCTTTAGCAAAGATATTTCTCATCAAGGACCCAAATTGGAGCGTAGAGTTCAAGGCACTAGAGACATGAACTCCAGGTGTCTCGATGACAGGAGCTTCTGCAGCTTTTACTTGAATATCTGACAGTCTTGCATTCCCCTCAATGGACTGATGATTATGGATAGGAGAGGAACTCTTAGCAGATCTATGTACACTCTTGCAAACCAAATCCCTTGCAACTTTCAATTCCTTCACCCTTCCAAGAGTCACTTTTGAGGGAAGCACCATTGTGGGATGTCCTGCTTCTTCAACTAAACAGTCGTCAGGAATATCCATAATATCCACTTTAAGGTCGAGGTCATCTCCCTAAATAACAAAAACAATAAAAATTAGTCAAGAAATAAAAAACAAAGGAAATAAAAAAAAGTGTAAGGGAGGAAAGGTCTACCAAGGAGAGATCTGCAACAGCGTGAGATGATTCAGGCACTCCATCAAAAAAACTTTCACTGTTCAGCCCATGCTCCTTAAGCACACAATCATGAGATTTTCTTTTTCCCCGACGTTGATGTTTGAAATCTACATCTGACTCTGCGTCGCTGGTGCTCCTCCCACTGCTGGAATTTGTACTCATTGCCTGCCTAAACTCTTCTCTCCTACGTAAGGTACCATTATTAGGGTCGTCGCAGGTACCCTCAGGATTTGAGGTATCCTTTGAAGTTGGATTGTCCAAAAACTAATGTTCACTCCGCTTAGCTTTAGAAGAATTAGGTCCAACACTTGAATACAACATGTCAACCTTATTCCTTAGGTCTTTGATAGACACCCTTGGCCACCAATCAAAAAATTCTAAGGTCTTCAACCGACGCCAGTCTAATGAGCAGACATGGACGAAAAGTCTGGACTGACTACCCTAAAACAACAACCACCTCCAGTATCTCAAAGCTTCATAATAAGTTACGGTTCGAAATGCAACACCGCGACTCAGCATGCCAGTGACATCCTAAACAAAGCCAAACTGTCTGCTAAATCGATAGGGGGAATTAGGGTCAACGTGGAAAGGGTCACCCTGACATATGGCTAGATAAGCAGAACGAAGAGAGACAAGGTAGCTGAAGCTTGAGGCATTAAGTTCACCATTGTCAAAATATAAGCTATTTTTGTTTCTGTTCAAGATAGTGCACCCCACTTTCGCCTTCCTTCCATCATGGATGAGTTCCCAGGCATCAACTTCTTTGAAACACTTAGCTCCTTGAGCCCTCGAAAATACAGTCATCAAAGGACCTGGTGGAGAGGGGTCTACATCATGGTTGGTGCTGAAATAGTATGCTAACCAACTATATAAGTACTGGGCCGGGAAGAAAGATCCAGAAAAGGCATGCTTTGAAGATGCAGAATGGCTTCATCATAAATCTCTCCGACAATAGGCAATCCACCAAGTCGGTGGAGGTCCCACAAGGAAATAGACAGCTACCCTGCCATGGTATAAAGCATGTTGGTAGTGGGACACCAACTCTCACAGAAAGCACGTAGAATACTAGAATCCCTGTCATAGAAGTAGAGTGAAGCGTAGACAGCGTAAAAAATGCCTCAGAAGTCAAGAGCTTCGCGAAAACGAAATAAAACACCTTCAGTCCATTTCACAGAGCCAGAAAGAATAGAGCGACCGAGCAAGGGAAGACAATGGTCAGTAGCAGGTTTGTCTTTTAAGATGCTTTGAAGCTTATAAATAGTTGAGGCATTGTGTGCACCAAGAGGAAGTTTGACAAACATCTCACTTAGGAATTATTCTTGCACGCTAAAGTTTGAACACCCTCAGGGCGAAGTAGTGAGCAACGAATGATCATATTAGTGCCTGACCTGGGGTCATCTCTTTCATGATCAACAAGAGCTATGTAGGAGCGTTTATCATTATTGAATTCTTTAATGAAGACCATCATGAAAGAAAAATAGAAAAAAGTGAGTAATAGAGAATAGAAAAAAAAAGTCAAATGTCTCGATTACATGATCGTCACCGACGACTTTCCTCGGATACAATCCAAAAGTCTCATCTTTAGTTGCTAGGTTCATCACGACTAGCATGCTCACTTAACAACTCCGATGGGTTCATCACTAACCACCACGACAAACACTTATGTGTGTTCTTGATTGTCTTCGAATGCACTCCAAAAGTGTCATCTTTAGTTGCTAGATTCATCACGACTAGCATGCTCACCTAACAACTCCGATGGGTTCATCACTGACCCACCGCGATGAACACTTATGTGTGTTCTTGATTGTCTTCGAATGCACTCCAAAAGTGTCATCTTTAATTGCTAGGTTCATCACGACTAGCATGCTTACCTAACAACTCTGACGGGTTCATCACACTGACCCATCGCGATGCACTTATGTGTGTTCTTGAATTTCCCTTCTGTGGTGTTGTCAAAAAAATTGTCTCCTGCAAGAAATCAGGAACAACACTTGCACAACAAAAAAATATTATAAAAAAAGGACTTAAGGGGGTGTAACAAAAATCATCATCTCACTAGTCTTGAGCTTTTGGAGGGCTTCAAAGATAGCCTAAAAGTTTTGTATCTGAAGAAATCTGATGTGTTGCAAATCATATGAAGTATGTCAAGATTTAATTCTGTTATAAAAAAACACACCATACACGTAACAAAAAAAAAAGGTGAAACAAAAGAGACTAAGAAAAAAAAGAGTACATGACAAGATTAGCAATTTTTATTTGGTGGTACTTCAAGTATTACATATTCATAATACTTTGAAAAAAAATTCAATAAAGGGAAAAGCACTGAAGTTGCCAAAGATAAGTTACTGCATGCATTACTAAGCGGATTCCTACTGCTTTACATGTAAAGGACAACAACAATAAAAAAATTTAAAATAAATAAATAAAATGCAATAAATCAAGCCAAGTTCACGTCACAGTGGTACACGAGTCATGGCGTCAATAGCGAGTCACAAGCAGTCAAGAAGACAAGAAGAAACAGTGCAACGCATAGTCTTATATTTACACAGATAAAGTAACAGAAGTGTGAGGTCTAAGATTTATGAGACAGGAAGTTGGAAGATTCACGTGCTTTGAAGATAATCATCTATTCAATCAAACATATGACTGACGGAGAAATCATAAAGCAAGAAGAACTAAGGCCAATAAATTAATTTACCGGCCGACACTCACTTGGTTGTGATCCTCTATAGTTTCGTGATTGATGATGATGGGTGAAAGAATCCAAACTAAAACAAAAATAAAAGTTGTTTCGGTATGGAATAATTGTTGTTGGAGTGAACCGGTATCCTTCAACTATGTATACCGGTTTGATGTCCTGCAAGACAGAACACGTTAACTAACCTCGGGGGTTGATCCGAGGAACGCCCCTCCGATGCCTAAGTCAGTATAGGGTAATGACCGGTATATCTCAATGTAGAGGATATTAGTATATGCGAACGTACCTTATGACTCAGATCATGGGGTATTTATAGGAGCCGACAGTGTCCTTAACAAGGTTGGACACTGCTCCTATTAGTTGAATACAATTCTATCCTCTTTTGATACTTATCTTTAGGCCCATAGGCGCGTTGAGTAAGTATTAGATCAGACCCAGGCCCCTTTAGCAGTGGCCCAGATGGTAAACACCGGTAAGGGCTCCAAACATAACCGACATGGCATGGGGGCCGGTTTAGTGCTTGGCTTAGGCCCAATTAATGGACTTTCCGTAGATGGGTTGACCATGACGGCCAATGGCGGTCCAGATGGACCGGTATGGAACTTAGACAGCCCCCATACAACTAGCCCCCAAGCCGGTATGTCTGGCACAGGCATATCCTGCTTAGTCAATGTTAAACCGTCATGGGTGATGCAAAAATCACGCCTTCAAGTTAGAACCATCAGAAATTTCTGGAAATAGGGTTGGCTTGTGGAATACGAATCCTCGTCTAGGTTTACGTGAGGATGTGACTAGTGTGTCAGTAACTGCCCACATCTGTTTCTGAGCTAAAATCCACGTGGCGCGATTCGGACGGGAAGGCGAAGAGTCACCTAATCCGGGCCATGAATTCCTCTATAAATAGAGTTTGGCCAACCTCATTTGTTCATTTTCACACTGCTCTCAAACTTCCAAGCATTGTTCCTCAGCGAGTTCTCTGAGCCATAGTTTTCTTTCGCTCTTGGCTTCCTTGATTCTCAATCAAACCGTCTGCTAACAAGTGCAGATTCTTTGTCGTGACATTCCGAACCATATTCCGCCATCCTTTCGAGCTTTCTTGCCGGTCGATTTGACGCTTGTTCGTGTTCTTGCCAATTTTCTCTTTCCAGGTATTTCCCAGAAATTCCTTCTTTCGCAATAATTGCTTTTAATCATGTCTTCCAATTCTGATTCCCAAAATGTTTCTGAGAGCCTCCAATCCATAACCGATAGCGATTTTAATTCCGATAGTGAATCTCCTAGTCCTTCCGTGTCTACTAACTCGCCGGTAGTAGACTTGACCAAAGAACATAGGAGTAAGTCTAATCATGACTGTAGTACTTCTGGTAGAACTCTTGAGGAACCGGTGTTACATGCCTCCCCTTTCACCGCTATCAGGGCCTTTGGGGCCGCTATAGGTGTGCCGGTATCCGGCCAATACGGTACTATGTTGGGGTTAGCTGAGCGCTCTCCTCTGCTATTTCCCTCACTGGCCGACACCTTTGGGAATCCCCCTGGTGAACCCTCGTTCTCTAGACCGGTAGAGGTACTGGAAGAGGGTGCGCCAAACACTCAATCGTCTGGTAACAAGATGGAGGAGGATGACGGCATGGAGGAGGATGATGGCATGGAGGAGGATGACAGCATGGAAGAGAGCGTTTCTTCTGTCGCCTTGGAGAACGTGGATAGCGTCCTTCGTGACATGATATCCGACGCGGAGTCGGTGTCTCTGGAGGCTGATGATGATGACGACCCCCCTGAGGTTATCCCGGAGGATGATAATGAGACATTGGATGATCTAAACATGCCGCCATGCGAGGCTGGCAGTCCCTCCTTTGTACAAATTGACAAAAGCTGGACTAGGACGACATTGAATAACAACTTCTGCCGCAAAGGGGCCGAATATTTTGCCTTTCCGGACGGATACGAACTTGTGATGCCGTCCGAGGGGTGCCGTGTGACAGATTGCCCGCCTGGGCACGTGGCGGTATATGCTCATATGTTGGATTTCGGCCTTAGGTTTCCCTTAGATCCATTCATAGTAAAATTTTTTAAGGCCAGGAACATATGCCTGGGTCGTCCGGTATAAGAGGTTTCCTGAGACCTTGAACCTCTTTCGGAAACTCCATTGGATCAAGGAAGACGGCTCCCCCAAGGGCAAGGGGAAGGGTAAGAAGAAGAGGTCCAAGGCCGATAAGGCACTTGGCCAGGGTGGTTGGATGTCCATGTACACCAAGGGTGGTAAGCTGACGGTGTACCGGAAATTGACGTCCCTGAAGAACTGGCAACCCCGTTTTTTCTAGGTCAGAGTGCCAGATGATTTTCCTCTGCGTCGGTACTAGACGAAACCCCGTCCTAGGATGGAGCACAATCCTGATAGGCGTTTGACACGCCGGGAGCTAACGGCCTATGAATTTTTCGAGGCGTCTACCAAGCTGGGCCCCAAGGGTGGAAAACCTGTCCCTGTCCCGCTAAACTGGCTGCCTCATGCCAAGTATATCTTAGGCAACGCGGCTCTTTCTGCGTTAGGCTTTTGCCAATCTGACCCACATGGTAACTAAGGATTATGCCGGTCACTTGTGGATTAAATTTTTAGTCTACCGCCCTTACATTGTCATTATTTCATTTTTAAACTTTGCTGACATGATTCTTTATTGATTTCAGTCGACTCATTCTGGTAAAGAGCTTTATGACCTCTACCGGTATTACGAAGCGGCTTATCTTGGTGAAGTAGATGGTCACAAGGCCACCAATGAGGCGTTGGCCGCCAAGGATGCTGAGCTGTTGGCCGCCAACAATGATCGGGATTAGCTCAAGAACGTGAAGGTCGATCTGGACAAGGCCCAGGCTAATATGAAATCGGCCAATGTCCTGAATTAAGCGAACTCGCTTAACTTGAAGAACAAGGACATTGAGCTTCAGAAGCTAAGGGAGCAGCTCCAGGAATCAAAGGCCCGGGAGGCCAATGACATAGCCGTGTACCGCCAGTCCATGGACTTTGTCCGGCGCTTGGCCAATCGGTACAACGAAGGCTGGGCTGCCGCTATGAGATGTGCCAAGCACGCCCTACCCGGTATCGAGTGGGGAAAAGTGGAGGACGCTCACGGTCAACGATTGTTTGAGATCCCGGTGGAAAACGTGGAGCTCGACTACGGGGTGACGGAGGCTGATATTGCCAATGCCGACCCCCGTGTCGAATTTGAAGAGCCGGGAGATCAAGGCATCGTCAAAGAAAGTACCGACACCGAGGTTTCTAGGGATGATCAGAGTGATGATGTTGTCATCCTGGATAAGGGTCCTATCGGTGTCGACCCTAAGGCAGCTGATGCATCCACTGATGAAGCCGTTAAGGTATCTGATGCCGAGGCCACGGTGGCCGGGGTGTCGGACCCTGAGAAGGCTCTTGCTTCTGATGCTGCTTAGGACAATTAGCCTAGGTCTCCCCCTTTTCCCGTCGTATCTTCACGGTCTTGCCGTCTGTGGCGGACTGACTTTATTTGTTTTTGTACCTAGTTCATACTAGGCTGTAAATATAACATTTTTATTATTAGAACTTATTTTGCTATTGTCGGTTGTGCAACTTGCTTAGTAATTTACACTTTATATGCAATTTTCTGGTTTTATCTTTTGTCTATCGTAACGACAGATCCACGTGGGTTCATAGACCGTTAAATTGATTTATTTATCTATCTTATTCCGGCAGATCCACTAGGGTCATTGACCGGTTAAGAGTAGAATTAGCCCATGTATACTCTTTCTTGCCAGCAGATCCGCATTAGGTCATTGACCGACAGGAGGTATCTTGAGTTGGCAGATCCACGTAGGTCATTGACCAACTCCAAGTCTTATGTCTGTTTGGCTTCTCCTGACAGCAGATCCGCGTAGCTCATTGACCGTCAAGGAGCTTGCTTCATTCTTTCAAATTCTCTTGACGGCAGATCCACGTAGGTCATTGACCGTCAAGGAACTATAAATAAACTGCACGCATAGTAGGTTAGAAGAAGCTCATCTTATTGAAAATGGCTCTTCCCGACCGTACCGGAATTATTAATCTCAAAGTAAATAATACTAGTTTTGGCTACAATGTCATACTACTAAGTAATGCTAATCATGGCAACAGTGTGTAAACACCAAATTTTGAACCCCTTTTTCGGATAAATAAAGGTTTTGAAAAATAAAAATAACAAAATCATCATGCAGCGTGGAGCGCGCACCTCGGAGCGCGAGTTTCATTCCGTCGCACGATTTTCCATTTTTGCGTATTAATCATACATTTTCGGCTTAGAAGTATAATTTTCGTGAGTCATAGTCAATACTACCACCACCGTTTTAATAAAATGATTCGTAGTATAATCATGCTCGTCTTTATTAATTTGACGAGTTTTCATTAATTGTCTAAAGTTAGTCTTTCGGAAAAATGAAAAAACGAGTCGCGATTAGGCGTCGGGATTTTAGTCGTATCCCAAAACCGGCATTAATCTGTTTTCTTGATGGTCAAGTCATTTTTCATTGGATAAAGAATAAGAATATATTCTTTATCCACTAAACACATCCTTTATCCATTAGTTAGAGAATAAGAATCATGAAAAGATGTGAGAATAAGAATCAAATCCCATGTGTAAGAGGGGGAAATCCAGATTTTTTTTCCGGAAAGGTCAGGTGTGCGCCAAGCACACAATCATGCGCCAGACGCATGATTATGCGCCTAGCGCACAAGCTAGCACTGCGCCAGACGTAGAGCCCTGCACCTGGCGCAAGGTGCTGTGCCTAGCGCAGCTTCCTGCGCTAGGCGCATCATTCTGGTCAGTTTCATTTGCACGATTTTCAATGCAATTTTTTTTACATGTTAGGATGTTTTAGGAAGAATATTTTCTGAAAATCTGATCTTGCCTCATTAATGAGCAAATCTAAAAAAGAATAAGAATATTTATGTTTCCAAAGAGATTTGATGATGTCATTAGGGTGAGGTCATTAGAGTGATGTCATTAGGGTAATTAGGGATGAAGAAAATTAGATTTTTTGGATGAAAAATCTAATTTTCTACCTCTTTGAAACCCTAGTTCACTTCCCTCATTTCTCTATAAATACCCTCCAAAATTCACTTCAAAACCAAGTTAAAAAAAACACAATTCAACTTCACAACTTCTCTCTCTAATACTCTTCTCATCCTTAATCTTTTCATCTAAGCAAAAGTCTTAATAAGTAAGTAAAAGAAGTTCATCAAAAGGAAAAAACACAAAAAGAGTTTAAGTTAGCAATTAAGAAGATTTAGAAACTCACTTTGAAATTAAGAAAAATCACAAAAAAAAGGTAGAAAAATTTGCAAAAAGGAAGTGCATCATTGAGCTAGCAAGGTAAAGTTGAAGTTCTTGTTATTTTGATTTGGGTATGTGGAAGTCCTAATAGGTTCCCAACCTTAAATCACCCCACCTAAAATAGTCACCTCTAATGGGTTGGCTCTTAGGAAATAATGTGATTATGTGATTTTCCTTAATCAAGTTGTTATTCATCACCAAAAATATTTTCATAAAAAGATTCAAGACAAGTTGTGCATAAACATCTCCATAAAAAAAGAAAATGTGATGCTGTAATTATAATCAGTTTTAATTTCGTAATTCATTCTATTTTTCGTCTGTGTTATCAGAATAGTTTGTAGGATTTAACATTTTTCATATAAATTCAAAGATGTTTCCAGGAACTGGGCTTTAGAATTTCTAAAAAACGAATTTTTTGTAAATAATTAAAAATCATACAACTTTGTTGTGCAAAACTGATTTTGTCCAGTACCACCTTGGATTGTTCTATCAATAAAGTTTAAAATAAAATTATTTAGATAAAACTAAAAATATTAAGTTTGAAGAAAACATCCGTAGCTTTTCAAAAATATAAAAATCATGTTCATATGAATTTTATACAATTTTACATCATCTTTACAAAATCAATCATGTAAATCACTAAATTTCAGAATATTGATTTTCTCTTCAATTAAAAAAATAAATAAAAATGGTCTTACAAATGTCCAATTCAAGTAAAAATTTCTAGTCTAGTTCTTCAAGGTGTCTAGAATGTTCATACTAAAATTCACTTCAAAATGAGTTCAATAAGTTAGATCTCAAAGAACAATTTGAATAAAGGTTATGTTTTGACCAGTATGAGTATAAAATTCACCATAATTCAAGTGTTCACTAAAAACTTGTTAAATTTTGGTATAATATAAAGAACTCACTAATCTATCCATATATGTATCATATGCTCAATTTAACACTTTGTACAGAAAGTTATGATTTTTGTAAGTCAGTACAAGAACAAAAAGACAATCTGGAAAATGAAATGAAGTAATTAACTCGACTTTCATAAAAAAAAATATTTTCTTCATACGAAAATGTGAATAAAAAATCATGAAATTTTAAGTTTCTCTTAAAACGACTTATTTTATCATGTAAATAAAAATTAATAAAAATTGTCATAAAAAATGAAAATCAAATAAGTTGATTAATCTTTAACTTTCATAAATTCACAAATAAACATGAATTCCAAAGCCCATTCAAGGAGGTGAAGATCAAGGAGCATCATGGTGAAGATCAAGATTGAAGATTTGTATGGATCATAGATTTTGTACATATTGTTGTAATAATAGTTTCTTTGTAAATAATTATTGCATCACTCAATTAATAAAAAACATGGAGATGTTTATGCATAATTTTCATAAATAATTCCACAATTCTTTTTAATAAAATGAGCAACCAATGCTACAAATATTGCATGTTGGGCCAATATATCATAGTATATGAATCAAATG
Source organism: Beta corolliflora (assembly GCA_947648045.1). Classification (NCBI taxonomy): domain Eukaryota; kingdom Viridiplantae; phylum Streptophyta; class Magnoliopsida; order Caryophyllales; family Amaranthaceae; genus Beta; species Beta corolliflora. Next base: position 214,440 of record CANSZD010000106.1, on the reverse strand, counting down.
ACCCAATCTCAATTAAGAGGAAAAATTGCAAATCTAACTAAGTTAAATTGTATGATGATCCATCTTACATTTTAAAAATGTGTTCTCCATATTCAAATGGATTAATCATATAATTTGACATAATTAGATTGGTAATTATGACCTCCGAATTGATTTTAGGCCGTTTCACGTGTCTCGCTTTAAATGGCCAAATTCCAATTAGCCAAACACAAATCTCCAAATTCGATCTCAAATTGATCATTTCTCTCCAAATGACTTTATAATCTTCAATAAAGATTATTTCTCAAAAGCCTTCAATTAAGAAGCAAACCTTGTAAGACCTCTCGAAAATCATAAACGTAATCACTAATTAAGGTGGTTATTTCAATCCTCGATTAATCGCTAATTAGAGCGGTTAACTCAAACTTCTTTTAATCACTAATTAGGGTGATTATCTCCAATCGTTATTTAATCACTAATTAGAGTGATTATCTCAAATCCTAATAATCGTTAATTAGGATGATTATTCTTCTCATTTAATCACTAATTAGAGTGATTATCTTAAACCTTAATAATCGTTAATTAGGACGATTATTCTTTCCATTTAATCACTAATTAGAGGGATTATCTTAAACCGTAATGATCGTTAATTAGGACGATTATTTTCTTCATTGTTAATCACTAATCAAGGTGATTATCTTTCCTCTGAAGTTTAGTCACTAATTAGGGTGATTATCTTAACCTCCATTTTCAATTACTAATTAAGGTGATTATCTTTAATCCTTCATATTTAATCACTAATTAAGGTGATTATCTAAATCTCATTTCAATCACTAATTGGAGTGATTACCTCATTTCAAATAGATTTGTTTAATTCTAAAAGTGAGTTATTCATAATCTATTCCCTCCTTTTCTTTCCCCAGTGGAATTGGCCAATTAGGGTGAGACATATGCTCGAACTACGACGGTTTTGATCCATGAGTAGATTCCAATCCCGCAATGATTGGTACGTAGTGCAACTTTAGTGTTCAAACCTACCATGTACAAATGATATATTGGTCCTAAATAAAAATGGTTAATGTGTATATGTGCAAATTATGTGATTTTCTTTCTTTTTAATAGCCATGATTACTTTAAAATGGAAAATAACGCATTTAGTAAGAGCCCGTTTTGTAGAACGGAAGAGGAGACGAGTTCCAGACGTTCGCACCTCTTAACCTAAACCCCGAACCCTATCTCATGGTATGAAAGACCAATTTTCAAAAAGCCTTATCCATATGAAGTCATCATCGTTTTAAATGATTTTTCTAGAAATTGATTTTAAAACGATTTATTAAATAAATCTGTCCCTATTCAGATATTAATAGGGTGGCGACTTCCAAGTTTTCTAAAACTCATAGTCCGATGAGAGACTTTCGTGGGATTCAGACCGTTAATTAAGACTGTAAAAAATCGGATACCACACAGTGCCGCTTTATTATTAACTATGCAATTAAACTAAGTAGTTAAACAAAGTACTTTTTGAGCACGCTGAAATTCCAGCTATTCTTGAGCAATTTGCCTGACATATCTTCCAGCAGGTACGCACCTGGGACTATTTCTTCCTTCACTAGGTAGAGTCCTTCCCAGTTGGCTGTCAGTTTGCCCTCAGCGTGGGCCTTCCCTGTAGCCGCTGTGCGTCTGAGAACTAAGTCTCCCTTCTCTATCGGCTGACTTCTCACTCTCTTGTTGTAGGCCTTGTTTATTCGGTCTTTGTATGCGACTGACTTAAGTTCCGCAGCGAGCCTTACCTTCGGCAAGAAATCGAGGTCTTCTCTATGCAATTTATCATTCAGCTCAGGGTCGTAGTTCTGGATCCGCCAATTTGGTAACCCAACTTCGACCGGTAGCACAGCCTCGGCACCGAATGCTTGTCTGAACGGGGTTTCCCCGGTTGCTTCTTTCTCGGTGGTTCGATTTGACCATAATACAGCTGGGACCATGTCGGCCCATGCACCCTTCAAGTCATCTAGTTTCTTCTTGAGTGCGTTCAAATCTGCTTATTGACGGCTTCAGCTTGGTCGTTGCTCTGGGGATGACACACTGATGAGTACTGTAGGCGTGGATTTTTAATTCCTTTATTGCCTACACGCGATGTGAGCCCGTTTATTTGACTACCCCATTGTTAAAATTTTATTTGAAATTCGTTTTTAAGACGCCAACAATTCTTTAAAGGATGAATCATAAACCTAATTGGATATTGAAACGGAAGGGACATCTTAGAGACTTATCCAATGTAGATTTCCCCGTCATGACTCCATAGATGGTCAGGAACCAAAAATTGAGTTCGGGGGTGTAGACACATAATCGTGTCTCCCCATTTAAGGGTCCAATGATGAAATATACCGCGGTTTTAGTTGGCATGGTCCGATGGAGGAGCAGTCCGAATAACCAGGCAATGTGTGTTTTAAAATAATATAAAAGCCCAATTAATCGTTCATGATGATTAATTGTAAGTTCAACCCGTGAAATACTTTTTAAAGTCCATTTTAAAAGCCCAACCGAATATTTATTATTCATAAATATTTTCATTTCTAATGTTTATTGTTTTGATAAATATTTTCCTAAAAGCTTTTATTATTATCTTTTACCCATAAAACAGATTTTTTAACTCGGAAAATTCGATCTCCGGATTTTTAGGGATAAAAAAGGCATCATGAAAGCACGCGTATCATTAAAAAGGAATATTCTGGAATATTTCGGATTTTGCGCCGGATGCAGCGGCCGCGCTCAGCGCGCCACTTGCGTCCAGCACATTGGTTATATCGCGTCAGGCACTCCAATGAGCGCCTGACACGTAGACTTGTGACTCACACAGAGTCCTGCGCCTAGCGCAAGTCTTGTGTGAGACGCAAGATAAAAATTTATCTTTTCGAAAACGCGTTTCCATGTGCAAAGTTTTAATTGGACGGACCATGTCTAGCTGGCCAATCTGCGCCTGACGCGTGTTCTCGCGCCTGCCACGTAGGCTTGCGCCAGGCGCAGTGTGTGCGTCAGACGCACGCGCTTGTTAGCCTATAAATACAGACTGATTTCCCGAATCAAAGACAGCTTCAAATTATTTTTACGCACGCAAATACTCTCAAAAAACTCTGAAACATACTTCGAATACAAAATATACAAAACACTTGTGATTTTCCACATTAATTCTTATTCCTGATTCTACTATATTTATGGTTCCAAGATTGCTTCACCTGAAAGTCACTACGCTCTTCGATCTAAACCGCATAGGTATAATCCTGAGGGCTCTTGAATAATCATATTTATTTCATTGAAGTTACTAACTGTTTTCTTATCATGATGTAGATTTTTAATTTATAATCGTGGTCCTTTTGTAAATTCTAACCTCTTTCCTTATATTTTCTGTATATAATATTCATATTATTATGATTGTCTGGCATGCTTGCTTATCACCCACATGTTATTATGCTAAAACAAGACCTAAAGAACGGTTCTAATTAATTCAGATAATTTGGACAACCTGTTAGGAACCTTGTAAAATGATTGTATAATAACTGATCATTAAATAATTAGTCTTTTGTGTGTTTCCTGAACCCATCTAGATTAATTATTTTAGGGTGCTTTAAAACATTGTTTGATTGTTCTATTGTATAAAATCTGATGTGAATTGGTATTTAGTAGAGGCCAGCATTGGGCAATATAGTTCCTGACTATATTGTACTCTCACCCCCGAACTCACTTTTTGGTTCCTGACCATCTATGGAGTCATGACGGGGAAATTTACATTGGATAAGTCCCTAAGATGTCCCTTCCGTTTCAATCCAATTAGGTTTATGATTCTTCCTCTAAAGAATTGTTGGCGACTTCAAAACGTATTTTTAATAAAACCTTAACAATGGGGTAGTCAAATTAACGCGCTCACACCGCGTGTAGGCATTAAAGGAATTCAAAAATCCTACGCCTACAATTTGGCGACCCCACTGGGGAGGATTTTAAAAAATTAATTTTTTTAAATGAGTGGGTGAAACTTGAAAAATACAATTCACGCTTATTTTTATGCTTTAGAATAATATATTGTTTTGCATGTGCATGGCTATTAGCCATCATAAGGACAATCTACCTTGCCTCATTAACACATGTTCTATGTGTGAGGTCACCCCCGGGGGGTTTGCGCTTTGTCCTTCCAAAAAGCTTCCTGAGCGATAGTGTTGGATCTTAGTCATAAGCAAACCTTCCCAACCATGGCATTGTTCTCCTGTTCCTGACTTGAGACTGGAGTGCGTCTTACACGTGGCCACCTCTTTAAGCAGGGGTACGAAGCGTGGGATCAATCTCTTAGTCATGGACCCTTTTCAGCCTTAACCAAAACCTGACCATAGTTGAACGTAGAACTTGACTTTAGGTTGAGAACTTTGCATACTATCATCTTACTTGTGCATCTCTACATGTGCGTGGTTTAAATTGCTCGTATTTTGCAATGTTTCGAGTCAAAACGAATTTTAGGCGATCAAAAACGAAGCAAGTGAGGTGTTCCGCATCTGCGCGCCGCGTATAGGAAATACGTTCCGCGCAACTCCTTGCGTTCGTCGCACATCTTACCGTGCGTTACGCGCACACCAGCATCTGCGTGCTGCGCTTCTTGTCTGCGTTCCGCATTACAGTCTGCGCTCAGCGCACTGTTTGTTCTTTGCTCACCGAACGTTTCCGCGTCACGCGCAGTGCTCATGTTCGTGCTTTTCGTGTCTTAAATTTTAATTCTTTGTGTTGTATTGCGCATGGGTAACTATCTTATTATAATCCCAATAATCCCCAATCCTTTCCTTTGAAACAAATAAATCTCCATTTTTTTATTTAAAAAAAGAAATTCCACCTCAAAAATATTTTCAATCTCTAATCTCTTATCTATTTCGAAAATCTATCCCATCTTTTACCAAATTCTATCTCCCATCTTTTTTTTTGAAAATTCATCCCCATAATTTTTTTCAAAAATCATTCTCCAATCTTTTTCAAAATTTCATCCAATATTCGATCTCCTATCTACTTCAAAAATTTTATCTCCACCTTTTAAAAAAAAAATATCCATCTTTTTTCCTATCACATATCTTTTTTCGAAAATTCATCTTTGATCTATGTCCTATCTTTTCATGTATATTATCTATCTTTTCATGTGTACATCATTTAGAATTCCTTTTAGTGTCCATCTTGTTGTAAAATTCTTACCCGCTTAGGAATTCTAACTGCACTAGAAGTCCGTCGGATCCAAACGTCTAGATTCATCCAGTTTCACTCCATTTAGAGTTCTTAACCTCGTCTAACTCTATCCATGTTAGGAGTCTTAATCCTGTCTAGGTTCACCCATCTAAGAAGTCTAGGGTCATTAGAATTCTTGTCAGCTCCGAAGTCTATAATCCATAGAAGTCCATGCAATAGGAGTCTAAAACCTTAGAATCCCCTCCATCTTAGGAGTCTAGGTCCATTAGAGTTTCATTTACTTTAGGAGTCTAGGTCCACTAGATTTTCATGCACATTAGGAGTCTAGCATCCTTGAAAGTCCGTCAAATCTAGAATTCTAACGTCATTAGAAGTCTATCAAGTCTAGGATTCTGAAGTCATTAGAGTTTCATGTCAAATAGGACATCATTCATACTAGAGTCCCTTTGCATTGCATAGTCCATCATTCATACACTTCATGCATAACTAGAGTTGTTAAGCATTTAGGAGTCTCATTGCATGCATGCTCTCCATTTCATTTCATGCATTCCGCATTTAGTAGTTCTGAACTACAAGCGATGTGATTCCCTTTTTCGGGATATGTAGGCAGCCTTTACTGGTTCGAACGCATAGATTGAGTCATGCATACATGCATTAAGTCTAGGTGCATCCACAAAAAAAAAACAAAAAAAAAACGTGCATATCCAGATTTGTTCCTAGGAGCTCAACTTTTAAACAAACATACATTCTTTCATTCCATTTCTCTCCCTCCATCATCATTCTATCTCTAAATCTCCTTTGATGATCTATGTAGAAATCAAGCGACATTGAAATGGGCAATCCATCGAATAACGAGCAACAACTTACTGAAATGGCTAGAGCTTTAGCCAAGCTGTCCAGCATGATGGAAGAAATAGCTATAAGGCTTGAGAAGATTGAGTCTGGTGTGTCTCCTGGATTCAACAAGACATTGGAGAGTGTTGTACATAGGGTAACCAATGCAAATTCCTATTTTGAGCCCATTGATAACACCAAACTGAAAGGAAAACTTCCTGAAGAGTTCTCTACAACCGACATCCCTAAATTTAAACCAACTGATAATCCAAAGTATCATTTAAGGAACTTCCGTGAAACCATGATCATCAAAACGGTCGACCCTGAACTTTTCCCAATGGTATTCCCGATGTCGTTGGACCCAATATGTCAGAATTGGTTCTATTCCCTAGACCCCAAGTAAACTAAAACTTGGGAATGCATCACTATTGCTTTCATGAAACAATATGAGTCGAACGCACAAATACAAACCTCCCTTAGAGAACTCGAGATTCTTAAACAAGGTGAAAATGAAGGTTTTACCACTTATCTGAATAGGTGGAGAGAGAAATCAGCCCATATGGTATCAAGGCCTGCAGAAAAAGACTTGGTACGAATATTCGTTTCTAACCTCCTCCCTAAATACAAAAACCACCTCAAATACTTGGGTCTTGATAGCTTCGCAAGAGTATATGATGTGGGTATCCGGATTGAGAATGATTCGCTGAAAAATACCGAAGATAATGACCTCAATGTCATAGAAGTAGACATATCCCGAGCCCAATCACTCATTAAGACATTTGGACTCGCTTAGGTCCAACCAGCACGAAAAAAAATTCTCTTCTTCTCTTTTCATTTAGAAAGAGACCTCATGAATACCAAAGCAACGAAGCTGTCTCGTCACGTGACGTAGGAGTCTAGACTTAAGATTTCGTTTTCTATTTCATCTCTCTCTTTTTTCCCAGTCTGATATAGGATTTTCCTTTTTATCGCATGTACTCATAATTTTCAATTAATAAATGAGTATTTCTTTTCTATCCTTGCACTAATGAGCATCAACGGAAATCATGATTGTCGCCTTAAGAGAAATTAATTTTTAATTCTCATGACTATTCTAATAAAGGCAATGAACAACTATCATATATAAAAGAGGCATTCCTCCCTTTCCCCGCAACGATTTCTCTACCTTTAACCAACCTCATAGGAAGTACACTTGACAACAATTCAATATAAAGGGCAAGTAAAGAAAAATAGCAACATCAGAAAAATTTAAAAAAAAATGATGAATGAAAAAAAGCGAAGCAAAAAATGATGAACAAAAAAAAAAGAAAAGAAGTGCAAAAATATCGAATAAAAAAAAAAGAGAAAGATAAACCCATCAATAGCTTTGTCAACTGTACTTTCTTTTACCTTCAACCTTCGATCATAAACCTCCAAAGGCCTTGACCTCCATAACCAAAAACCATTACAAGCCAAATCATATATATGACAAACCTTCCCTCAAGCAATCCATAACCATCCATGTCGCATCCCGATAAGCCGTAAAAGACAAACCAAAGCCCGCTAGGTCGAAAACCCATAAGGGCGACCTAGGCAAAAGTCAGGGCACCTTCTTATTTATTGGCCTGAACTACGAATGGTATGATTCTGCTAAAGATACGTAGGAAACCTCATCCTGAGGTCCGACTGCTATAAACCAAACCAAACTACATCACTATCCACCCCTGTCAAAGACCTCTTCCAAATCAATGCTTAATTCATTGCAAATGGGCTCTAAAGCAAAATGCTAGGCCACCTATTAAAATGCTAAGAGCTACGACTGGCCTGATTCCATCACGGATACGTAGGCAACCTCTTTTGAAGCCCGACCATTTTAATTCAAAACACATTATTAAGGTCGCCTAGGCCCATGAGAAAAGCGCGATCTCCTAAATCCTGAATTTCCAATGCTCATCCCTACCCTTAGAACTAGACTGGGATTCGAACTTGCATCATTAGCCTACCTCATTGCGTGAGTCGATTCATTATGACTCTGCCTTTTCTAATTCTTATCCCCTCCTTTTTCTAAGCCACATTATCGCTTCTAAGCCAACCTTAGCATAACCTTTCAACACTTAGTGCTATGACCGCGCCTCATCCCTTGAGTGTTCTTTTCATTGACCTTTCTTATCTTTTTCACCATAGGAACCTTATATGGAATATTCGGTCTAAACTTCCACTAAGCGTGACGAGATATCTTCAAAATCAAGCAATCAAGCCGAATACTTCATCAATTCCATCTTACTGGGGGCTTCATTACTGGTCCACCTAGAAAATCATAGGCTCCGAGTCCAGACCTATTGAGACAAGGACTTCATTACGAGTCCATAAGTGAAATCTTGGGTTTTAAACCCGCGCAAATGCAACATTGCACCTATTCACAGGCTCACTTAGGCCTTGACATACGAAACTCGAAGCGCATACAATTCAAGCACTACAAAATCTCATTCCATAATGTATTCAAATCCAACAAATCATCCTTCATAGGCTCCATGTGTACCTTGATAAGGACTTGATTATGAGTCCATACAAAATATTGTGGGCTCCAGACCCATACGAGATCCTAACTGTTTTATGGGCTCACTTAGACCCGTAACAACTACAACGCATTTCAAATCAAACATAACTTACATGGATCATCCTTGGGGCTTTCCATTTCTCCTATTTCAAAAACAGTTTTCTAAAACGAAAATTTGAAGCTTCTAATGGAACGATCAAATCATCTGCATTAGTGTCATATTTCTGCATTTGTGTCATATCTCTACATCTACATCGTCCAAACATTGTGTCAAAACATTGCATCCTTCGTCCTTAGCCATAGGATTCTAGCGTCAATCATCGAGTCACACATACACATACACGTATGCACACACGATAGCACCTTTAAGTCTAGAGTACTAGAGGTCACTCTTTATAGGTCAAGTCTTTTCCTATCCATGCACTAGCACCCACATTACAGGACACATGCATGTCCCCTAGTTGTTGTCTGTATATCTGTGTGTTATTGGTATTCGCAGGTACCCAACATTAAACGGCTCTATATGAGCTATATGCCCCAAGGTCTGCGGACCCCTACAAATTAACAACAGAAGACAAGTGCTATATACATGGTGCGTCCAGCGCACCGACAACGTTGTGTCACATACAACAATCTGCGTCCAGCGCAGAATACCACGCCAAGCGCAGACCAGTGCGTCTGGCGCACAGTCCTGTAAAGCATGCTTGGGGGCTTCTTAGCCATGTGGAGCCCACACACCTAATTCCCAAATGCATTCAAATGTTCGAAATTTCAAAAGTTGGCAAAAACGCAACCTTGCTACTCTGTGAATCAACTACAGCAACAGCCTTGGAGCGGGACAATAGCTCATTACAATCGGTCTTGGAGCGGGACAATAGCTCATTACAACAGCCTTGGAGCGGGACAATAGCTCATTACAACAGCCTTGGAGCGGGACAATAGCTCATTACAACAGCCTTGGAGCGGGACAATAGCTCATTACAACAGCATTGGAGCGGGACAATAGCTCATTACAACAGCCTTAGAGCGGGACAATAGCTCATTACAACAGCCTTAGAGCGGGACAATAGCTCATTACAATCAGCCTTGGAGCGGGACAATAGCTCATTGCAACAACCTTGGAGCGGGACAATAGTTCATTACAACGGCCTTGGAGCGGGACAATAGCTCATTACAACTGACCTTGGAGCGGGACAATAGCTCATTACAATAGCCTTGGAGCGGGACAATAGCTCATTACAATGACCTTGGAGCGGGACAATAGCTCATGATTCTTTTTCCCATATATCATTTCATTTTTGCAAATTTACAATTACTTTGCAAATATGTTCCACCCATGCCTCGTTCTCGAAGCTTTTGCTTGTTTTGCGAATCTTGGCGCAAAAGAATGATTTTGGATTGCAGAGCATCTAGAATCATTCTCCGTCCCGACACGTATACTTTGACTTTCGGTTTTACAAACCTCGGTCAAAGTGGGGGCTTCTGTAGACACATAATCGTGTCTCCCCATTTAAGGGTCCAATGATGAAATATACCGCGGTCTTAGTTGGCATGGCCCGATGGAGGAGCGATCCAGAATAACCGGAGCAATGTGTGTTTTAAAATAATATAAAAGCCCAATTAATCGTTCATGATGATTAATTGTAAGTTCAACCCGTGAAATAGTTTTTAAAGTCCATTTTAAAAGCCCAACCGAATATTTATTATTCATAAATATTTCATTTCTAATGTTTATTGTTTTGATAAATATTTTCCTAAAAGCTTTTATTATTATCTTTTACCCATAAAACAGATTTTTTAACACGGAAAATTCGATCTCCGGATTTTTAGGGATAAAAAAGGCATCTTGAAAGCACGCGTATCATTAAAAAGGAATATTCTGGAATATTCCGGATTTTACGCCGGACGCGGCGGCCGCTCTCAGCGCGCCACTTGCGTCCAGCACATTGGCTATATCGCGTCAGGGACTCCAATGAACGCCTGACACGTAGACTTGTGACTCACACAGAGTCCTGCACCTAGCGCAAGTCATGTGTTAGACGCAAGATAAAAATTTATCTTTTCGAAAACGCATTTCCATGTGCAAAGTTTTAATTATTGGACGGACCACGTCAGGCAGGCGAATCTGCGCCTGAAGCGTGTCCTCGCGCCTGCCACGTAGGCTTGCGCCAGGCGCAGTGTGTGCGTCAGACGCACGCGGTTGTTAGCCTATAAATACGGACTAATTTCCCGAATCAAAGACAGCTTCGAATTATTTTTTACGCACGCAAATACTCTAAAAAAACTCCGAAACATACTTCGAATACAAAACATACAAAACACTTGTGATTTTCCACATTAATTCTTATTCCTGATTCTACTATATTCCTGGTTCCATGATTGCTTCGCCTGAAAGTCACTACGCTCTTTGATCTAAACCGCATAGGTATAATCCTGAGGGCTCTTGAATAATCATATTTATTTCATTGAAGTTACTAACTGTTTTCGTGTCATGATGTAGATTTTTAATTAATAATCGTGGTCCTTTTTTAAATTCTATCCTCTTTCCTTATATTTTCTGTATATAATATTCATATTATTATGATTGTCTTGCATGCTTGCTTATCACCCACATGTTATTATGCTAAAACAAGACCTAAAGAACTGTTCTAATTAATTCAGATAATTTGGACAACCTGTTAGGAACCTTGTAAAATGATTGTATAATAACTGATCAATAAATAATTAGTCTTTTGTGTGTTTCCTGAACCCATCTAGATTAATTATTTTAGGGTGCTTTAAAACATTGTTTGATTGTTCTATTGTATAAAATCTGCTGTGAATTGGTATTTAGTAGAGGCCAGCAATGGGCAATATAGTTCCTGACTATATTGTACCCTCACTCCTGAACTCACTTTTTGGTTCCTGCCCATCTATGGAGTTATGACGGGGAAATCAACATTGTATAAGTCCCTAAGATGTCCCTTCCGTTTCAATCCAATTAGGTTTATGATTCTTCCTCTAAAGAATTGTTGGCGACTTCAAAACTTATTTTTAATAAAACCTTAACAATGGGGTAGTCAAATAAACGCGCTCACACCGCGTGTAGGCATTAAAGGAATTCAAAAATCCTACTCCTACAATTTGGCGACTCCACTAGGGAGGATTTTAAAAAATTAATTTTTTTAAATGAGTGGGTGAAACTTGAAAAATACAATTCACGCTTATTTTTATGCTTTAGAATAATATATTGTTTTGCATGTGCATAGCTATTAGCCATCATAAGGACAATCTACCTTGCCTCATTAACACATGTTCTATGTGTGAGGTCACCCCCGGGGGGTTTGCGCTTTGTCCTTCCAAAAAGCTTCCTGAGCGATAGTGTTGGATCTTAGTCATAAGCAAACCTTCCCAACCATGGCATTGTTCTCCTGTTCCTGACTTGAGACTGGAGTGCGTCTTACACGTGGCCACCTCTTTAAGCAGGGGTACGAAGCGTGGGATCAATCTCTTAGTCATGGACCCTTTTCAGCCTTAACCAAAACCTGACCATAGTTGAACGTAGAACTTGACTTTAGGTTAAGAACTTTGCATACTATCATCTTACTTGTGCATCTCTACATGTGCGTGGTTTAAATTGCTCGTATTATGTAATGTTTCGAGTCAAAACAAATTTTACGCAATAAAAAACGAAGAAAGTGAGGTGTTCTGCATCTGCACGCCGCGCATAGGAAATGCATTCCGCGCAACTCCATGCGTTCGTCGCACATCTTGCCGTGCGTTACGCGCACACCAGCATCTGCGTGCTGTGCTTCTTGTCTGCGTTCCGCATTACAGTATGCGCTCAGCGCACTGTTTGTTCTTTGCTCACCGAACGTTTCCGCGTCACGTGCAGTGCTCATGCTCGTGCTTTTCGTGTCTTAAATTTTATCCCTTTGTGTTGTATTGCGCATGGGTAACTATCTTATTATCATCCCAATAATCCCCAATCCTTTCCTTCGAAACAAATAAATCTCCATTTTAAAAAAAAAAAAAAAAGAAATTCCACCTCAAAAATATTTTCAATCTCTAATCTCTTATCTATTTCGAAAATCTATCCCATCTTTTACCAAATTCTATCTCCCATCTTTTTTTTTGAAAATTCATCCCCATCATTTTTTTCAAAAATCATTCTCCTATCTTTTTCAAAATTTCATCCTATCTTCGATCTCCTATCTACTTCAAAAATTCTATCTCCACCCTTTTTCAAAAAAAAATATCCATCTTTTTTCCTATCACATATCTTTTTTCGAAAATTCATCCTTGATCTCTGTCCTATCTTTTCATGTATATTATCTATCTTTTCATGTGTACATCATTTAGAATTCCTTTTAGTGTCCATCTTGTTGGAAAATTCTTACCCGCTTAGGAATTCTAACTGCATTAGAAGTCCGTCTGATCCAAATGTCTAGATTCATCCAGTTTCACTCCATTTAGAGTTCTTAACCTCGTCTAACTCTATCCTTGTTAGGAGTCTTAATCCTGTCTAGGTTCACCATCTAAGAAGTCTAGGGTCATTAGAATTCTTGTCAGCTCCGAAGTCTATAATCCATAGAAGTCCATGCAATAGGAGTCTATAACCCTTAGAATCCCGTCCATCTTAGGAGTCTAGGTCCATTAGAGTTTCATTCACTTTAGGAGTTTAGGTCCACTAGATTTTCATGCACATTAGGAGTCTAGCATCCTTGAAAGTCCGTCAAATCTAGAATTCTAACGTCATTAGAAGTCTATCAAGTCTAGGATTCTGAAGTCATTAGAGTTTCATGTCAAATAGGACAGCATTCATACTAGAGTCCCTTTATAATAGTAAAAGCTTTCAAATTACAATTCATCATCATGGCTAATTAATTGAGCTCTTATAATGTTATTTCAAAGCACATATGGCCTGGTTATTCAAACTGCTCCTCCATTGGGCCGTGCCAACTAATACTGCGGTATATTTCATCATTGGACCCTTAAATGGGGAGACACGATTATGTGTCTACAGAAACCCCCACTTTGACTGAGGTTTGCAAAACCAAAAGTCAAAGTACACGTGTCGGGACGGAGAATGATTTTGGATGCTCTGTAATCCAAAATTACTCTTTTACGCCGTTACCTGCAAAATAAGCCAAAGCTTCAGGAACATACATGTATGGAGCATATTTGTAAATATGCAAACTGAGATGGTGTGAAAGAAAGTGTCATTAGCCGTTTCCGGTCCGGATCATGTCGGAGTTATGATGTCTCGAATGGTCCGTGGACCTAGCGGTGGTCTGTCGCCTTTTTTATTGATGATGGTACGCAGACATGGCGGTGGTATGTCGCCAGGCGGTGGTATGTCGCCTATTGATTGAAGGTGGTCCGCAGACTAGGCAGTGGTATGTCGCCTATTGATTGATGGTGGTCCGCAGACCAGGCGGTGGTATATCGCCTATTGATTGAGGGTGGTCCGCAGACCAGGCGGTGGTATATCACCTATTGATTGAGGGTCGTCCGCAGACCAGGCGGTAGTATGTCGCCTACTGATTGAGGGTGGTCCGCAGACCAGGCGGTGGTATGTCGCCTATTGATTGATGGTGGTCCGCAGACCAGGCGGTGGTATGCCGCCTATTGATTGAAGGTGGTCCGCAGACCAGGCGGTGGTATGTCGCCTATTGCTATCTAGAGTACTGTCATATGTTGCAATAATGGCTGAATCTTATTTTTTTGTAAACTTTCAAAAGTTCGTTGGATTGTCGCGTGCAATGTCGAAGTGTAACGAATATTTGAATTCATTGAGAGTTGAGAGCGTGGGCCCCACTTGGCTAAGAAGCCCCCAAGCGCGTTGTATGGGGCTGTACGCCAGACGCACATGCTCACGCTTGGCGTGGGAAGATGCGCTGGACGCAGGGTTGTGCGTCAGACGCACTTTTTATCTGTGCGTTAGGCGCAAGTGGCGCGCTGGGCGCAGGTCTTTAGACCTAAAAAGCACGGGCGACGTTCTTTTTCCCCATTTCTTTCTTTCTCCATCGCTTTTCTTCATTTCTCTCTCTCTCCTAAGCTCAAACTTCCTTTCTGAACTTTCAAAGCTTCAAACTCCTTGTTTCTCGAGTGTTTCTTCAGATCTAGCTTAGAGGAGTGATTATTTTTGCTTGATTGTCACTTTTGTGGTGTTTTTGGGCGATTTTTGAGCGGTTTTCAAGAGATTTGGGGTGCGAAAATTTCGACCCATTTTCGGGATGTTTTCCGGCGAAGCTCCGGTCAGTTTTCTGGTAATTCAGGTACGTTTTCCCCTCTCTTTTTGCTTTAATCCGTTTTGCTCCTCCTTCGTGTTTTTTTCTTTTTCTTTCTTGGCGATTTTTCGATTTTCCTTTGTGAGTAATCTCTGGTCCAGACCACGCGTGCCACTGCCGGCGAGCTGTGGCGAGAATTCCGGCTATTTTTTTTTTCGGCGAGCTCCGGCGAGTTTTCCGGACAGTTTTTGTTGTTCTTCACGAGTTTGATACTCGTTTCATGTGAGTTCGTTGTTAAATAATTCCTTAGATCATGAATCTAGAATTATATTGTGCTTGATATAGTTTCTAAATCTAGAACTTAGAATTATGTTTCGGGAACTTGACATGCGGTGGTAATTCATAGATCCGTAGTTTCTAATTTTGGAACCTAGAAACATGCTTAGAGAACTTTGAATGTGATGATTCTTGGATTATGAATCTCTGAATCAGGATTAGCGTAGTTTCTAAGTTTGGAATCTAGATACATGCTTAGGGAACTCTGAATGTGTGATGATTCTGCTGGTATAAATCATGTTTTAAGCGATGATATCTATTTTGCTGCTATAATCTATATGACATGGATTCTGGGAATCTCATGTAGCGGTGACGCTTTGAAGCTGTTTAGAATTTATCGATTCATGAAATCTAGTAATTTAGAGTCGGGAACTCTTTGATTTTAGTTCCATTTGTGATTTTCAATCCGATTAGCATGTCTCGGAAGATTCGGGCAGAGAGGACGATGGTAGGGCAGCTTCAGGCTCTAGGAGGGAGTGGAAAGCCATGGGGTGGAGTCCTGATCAACTACACTTTGATCTGGACCATCATATTTCGCACCGCCCACTCTCAGGCGTTGTAAGCATCCGTCGATCTCATTTTAGATTAAAGTCTAGGCACTTTTATTAATTGTACTTATGTTTACAGGACGAGGGTAGTACTCGTCATTTTGGGACTTTCGACTTCGATTGGCTCAGGAAGGTCAGAGAGGTCCGAGATCGAGCTGTCCTCATTGAGCAGAGTGGTCTAGCCCTTTTGCTCAATGTTTACGAGAGTATGGGAGACGTTCACTCCTCCCAGATTGTTGTCCGAGGCTTGTTGGAGTGGTGGGATACCACCAACTCCTTTCACACGCTTCGCAGTGAGTTGACTATTACCCCGCTGGATTTCTCTTTGATTTCCGGCCTGTCTTTTACTTGTGTCCGAGTGCCGATAGTGATCCGTTTCTGTTCAACACGGCGGTGGTTAGAGGTTTGATCGGCCCGGTTGCCGATATTCTTCCTCCAGGTGCGTCCTATGCTCCTCGGTCGGCGGTGGCTAAAGGACTCATCATTCGGGGAACTACTGAGGAGCAGAAGGTACGTATTTTATTGTGGTTGGCTGTCTGTGGCCTGTTGCGCACCGATAGGGGGTCACACGTCTCGACGTGATACTTGAAGCCCCTTGTGGACTTGTCCCAAGTGTCGACCTATGACTGGGCCGAGCTGGGCTATTGCAGTCTTGTGTACTGCATGCGTACTGCCTGCAGGCAGTTGAGTGATGGTGGGCCAGTCTCCCTCTTCGGTCCGTAGAGACTTCTGGAGGTATGATTGTACACATCGTCTACCTTTTGTTTCGCTATCTCGATTGGATTGAGGTGGTCTTTATTGTTAAAGATCTGGTTTTATGATTACTTTTCGGGATTGGCCTCGGAAAGGGTTCGTGATCGCTCTTTTCCTGCCGGCCTATCCTGGGCGCGATACGGTGCTGTGGAGAGTGTCCGGAAGGCCATCCGGCGGGTCAAGGACGACAAGGTAATCGTAGTGAATCAACCTTATTTTTTTTGGTGTATGTAGCAAATGTTAACTTTTCTTTGCTCTACAGGTTACTTTTTATCCTTGGACGTCCTTTCAAGAGATGCCGGATTGGGCTGATAGAGCTCGCCTTCTGACCCGTGAGAGGGTCATTTTCTATGGGGAGTCACGCCCTATGTGGTACCTGGGTGAGCGGGTGACACGTCAGCACGACGGTACGATGCTGTTAATGGTGCCTCACGACCCCCCTGCCACTATGATGGACAAGGCTGCTCTTGTTCAGGTCGTCGAGGGAGGGGCGACGCTTCGGGCGACGCTTCGGGCGAGCTACCACGACTTTGTTTTTCGTGATCGTGATTATCAGACTGCCCTCTTGCCTCGCTTGGCTCCTCCTGTCAAGTTTAATGAGGTATGCTCATTGAATTTGCTTATTGCTATTTATTTTGACATGATCAAAGTAGTGATTGTTATTGCTTTCTTTTGCCAGGAAGCTGCTGCGGCTCGTATCTCTTTCATTCCGGATATGAAAATTTGGTATACTGGAGATTCCGGGCATGTTGATGAGATGATTAATGTTGCCCCAGAGGCAGAGCAGCACGCTGTTCGTGCTATGCCAGCCTATGTGAGCTCGGTAAGTGTTAAAAGTCAGGAACTTTGGTTTACTCATCTTGCTTGTAGTGACTTATGTACGGTTTATTTCCAGGTTCCTCGGGAGACTGTCATCCAGATTCTCCGAGTGGTTGACTCGTTGAAGCATGGGATAGCAAAGCTAAAGAGAAGCATGTCTTTTCGCCGTAGTGACGCGCATAGCCAGGTAGACTTACATACTATGCTTTTTTATTTTTTTATTTGTTGCACTAGATTTGCTAATGCTTTGTGACATTTCGCGCAGTGTCGTCCTCATGAGAGTGGGCCTCGTCCCAAGGTGAGGATATCGACCCAGTCTAAGCCTTCGACCCATACTCCTCGGGAGTCGGCATCTGAGAGGCCTCAGATGAGTCAGTTTACTGGGCAGTTCGGCATTTGTAGTGTGGATTTTATTGGGGGGGGCGGGCCGATCCATGCTCTGGGCCTTCTCCGATGTGGATGCAGCAGATGCAGATGTTGTAGATGCAACAACAGATATTGGGGATGCAGCAAATGTCTCCTATGAGGCCGACACCGCCTATGCATCCTTTCATGCAGCCTGGGATAGGCAATCATGTGGGCGAGTCGAGTGGGGTTCGGGTCGAGGTGCCGGAGGATTCCTCTTCGAGGGAGCAGGATCCGCCCTCCTCTTAGATTTCTGTATTGCTTTGTTCTTGTGTACCTATGTCCTGCACTTTTGTTATGATGTATATTTTGCATATTGATATGTATTGCGGGTGTTGTTCAAACATTATATGATCATTGGTGTTGCCTTTTTTTTATGTTATTGATGGAATTTTTATAGCAATGACTCCTATCCTAAAATGCAAAGTATGAATGCACGACAACATTTTCAATGCAACTGAGTCGACTGAAATATGTTTTTGTTTAAAACAAGATTGAATGGAGCATAGCTGACCTTCTCCCAACGAAAAAAAGAAAAGAAATGGATAGCGAAAAGGGTTTAGGCGGGTGGGTTTTAAATGAACCAAAAAATGAACCAAACATGTAGGAAGTAAATAAAAACAGTATTTTTCATCTGAATTGGAGGAGGAGTGGCCCAAAATAGTGTGATATGCCATATGTGTGATAATCCGAATTAATATGTGAGAGGGGAAGAATGTGCGCTGGGCGCATGTATGTTGCGCGTGGCACACCATTTGCGTCTGATGTAGCATCCTGCGCTGGGCGCAGGTTTAGCGCTGCGTCTAGCGTACTAACCAGCGTTAGGCGCAGGTTTAGCGCGTGACGTGTTTTCCGTCTGGAACAGTAAATCCGAACCCGCTTCGAGTTGAGATACAAAGTTATTATAAATAGAAGAATACGTGCGTTATTTCAGTATTACGAGTTCAACATTATTTCTCTCTGCACTTTTTCTCTATAATACTTCTCTGCAACTTTTAACTGCTTGCTATGGCTTTCGAACCAACACTAAGTGGGTGGCTGTCGTCGCTGACCAATGCTGAGAAGCACGAACTAGGTAGGCGACATATGGATGTGTTGGCATCCCTATGGTTTGTGCAATTGGACTATAATTTCATTTATGCCGTTGTAAATTTTTGGGATGTTAGCAATCATTGTTTTTGCTTCGGGAACCATGAGTTAACTATTTTGCCTGAGGAATTTGGTGCTATAATTGGCTAGCCTTGTAGTCAATTACTTTGTGTCCCTAGTCTGGAGGATTATTTTTTTAAGGACTTTGAAAGGTTCATGGATTTGAAGGAAGAAAATATATCTGAAATTGTGTATGGGAGGAGGGTTAATTTGACTAGATTAGCTGCAATGTATAGTCCTCCCACTGAAAGGGCTAGGCAGACATATCGTATGCGGGCGTTGGTATTTTGCCTTCTTAGTCGTTTTCTGTTTGTGAATGGGGACAACGGTGCTGGTTTTGCTTCCCTGATTACTGTAGCAGAGTAACTGGAGGTAGGATGGACACCGATGCCACTCTGTGTAGGGGAGATCATCTCCAGTCTGGATGCTGTGATGAAGGACCCGAAAGGGCAAATTTCAGGAAGCCCCTACTTTTGCAGGTAAAAATATATTTTTTTAGTCATGAACCAAATGATTTATTTTTCCTTGTATTTTTGGACATATTATGACTCTAGGCGATGTAATAATATATAATAATTACTACGAGAATGAATAATGGAATTATGATATTACATATACAAAAAAAGAAAAAAAAGGAAAAAAACATCGAACTGGCACGTGCGCTGGGCGCCGTTGGTTGCGTCAGGCGCGGATTGCGGCATCTGGCGCAGGTGATGTGCGTCAGGCGCAGGGTAGGTGATTAATATTTCTCGATGTGAAACAACATATGTCGTTCGTAGTACTACTCTTTAGGAAGTAATATAGCGTATAATATGGAACGTATTATTACTCATTAGGAAGTAATAATAACAAGTTTTGCATGTGTTATTACTCTTTAAGAAGCAATAATAAAATAGTATGTATATGTATTATTACTTGCCAGGACGCAATAATAATATAGATTTTATTTGTTGACGTAGATCTGGCTAATGGAGCATTTGAGGCTGATTGATCCTCCTCAGAACATGGAGAGGTATAACAAAAAAGGTTTCATCGGCAGGAAGAAGATCTTTACTAAGAAATCCTTTGAAGACTGGACCCTTTTCTTTGGGGATGATGAGCTGAGCGTCAGATGGGTAGTGCCATGGTGGAGAATTGGGTCCATGGTTGGTATTCGTGACGATTCTCCCTATGTGAGGTTGTGTAGTCTGTATACCATGCCCTTTTATTTTCCTTCGAGGGTATTGCGACAATATGGGTATCGCCAACTAATTCCTGCTGAGAACACTATTGCACCCAAAATATATGGTCTGACCTGCAGTGGAATTGGGAAGTGGGAGAGATATTGGGGAGAGCACCCAATTTGGTATACCCAGGAAAGAATAGATTATGAGAAGGTGGCTAAGAGTTATATCGTATGGATGCTGACTAGAGACCCTGCTGTGAGGAAAGAGATGAGGGAGAAGGAATCTTCTGAAGTGACTAATTAAGAAGCGGAAATTTATTCCCCGAACCGTGGGGAAAACTTTAGAGACTATGGATTACAAGGGCAAGAGACCAGCTGGAAACTCATCTGCAGGGAAGAGTAGCCAGAAACCTGTTACGAAAACTTCCTCTGTGAAGGAACGTTTACGGCCAAAGGTAGCACCAGTGCGGGATAGACTTGGGCAACGGATGACACCGACAAAGAGAAGACTACACTTAGGGGGTGTAGTAATCAGGGAAATGGCTGACACAGGAAGGACGACTAGATAGGCAGACGCTCCTACAGGCAAATGGAAGGAACCTATGGTGTATTGGGAAAAGAGAAAGGCACCTAGACCCAAGCTACAAATGGAAAAGGGAGAAACTGCTACCAAGGGAAAGGAGGAAGAAAAGGCTGAGAAGGGGAAGGAAAAGAAGGACTGATTGCAACAATGCTTTTAGATTATGTCCTGCTTTATTTTTGTTTCGAATTGTTGTTTTTATGTTGATTTATTGCTTTCAATAAGGCTTGCATGCTACATAGTTATTCTATATAGTAGTCATAACTTATGTTTCCTGTTTTATGTTCCATTCAACAATATTAATAAAAATAAAGTTTATTTTTATTTAGACTGAAGTGAGCCTAAATATGTCGTAAAAATATGTTGTCGTAAAAATATGTTGTCGTATTATTTTCAAACATCTTAATGAATGCCGGAAGAACGTTCGAACCAGCAGCACAACAAAGTAGTGCGCTAGACGCGAATAGGTGCATCTGGCGCACTACGCTGCGCTAGGCGCAGCATATCTGCTTCTGGCGCGAATAGTCAGTTTAATATTCTTTTATGTTGCTGTAGACTCGTATGAACCGAAGGAAGTTTTGATTAATGAAGGGGCCGAACCTTTTATTAGGTTCCCTACGTATCCAAATAGGAATCAGGCCGTACGTAGTTCATGCTAAAGAATTGGATTACTTTTACCAATCAAAGAATTGGTTGTGCTTTACACATAAAATTTCTTGACTTGATCAAGATTGGTTAGATTATGAAATTCAAGTAGGTCTGAATTTACGTCGGGGATCTAACACATTTTTCCTTAATGCCTTGAGCAGTAAGTCACCCTCTTTAATATTTCGGGGTTTGACCTTCTTATTGAAAGATCGCGCAATACGATTTTGATAAACTTGCACATGATGCAAGGTAGCTAATCTTCGTTCATCGAGCAAGATGAGCTCTTCGAATCTAGCTTTTACCCAGTCGGCTTCAGGAATTTGACTTTCCAGGACAATGCGTTGGGATGATATTTCCTATTCAATATGTTGGACAACTTCTACTCCATAGACAAGAGAATAAGGTGTAGCTCCGGTAGATGTTCGAATAGAAGTACGGTAACCCCATAAGGCAAAGTGGAGCTTATCTGGCCAATCCTTATAATTTTCAGTCATTTTCTGGATAATGACTTTAATATTTTTGTTAGCAGCCTCCACAGCATCGTTAGCCTGGGGTCTATATGGGGATGAGCGATGGTGCTTGATGCTACATTTTTCAAGGATTATTTGGCTTGGAAGTGGGTACCCTGGTCACTTATGATCTCGTGAGGAACCTCAAAGCGGAAAATTATGGTCTTTTCTAAGAAGGCAGCTACATGTTTGGCTGTCAATTTAGCATAGGATGCTGCTTCAACCCACTTTGTAAAGTAGTCTATGGCCACAAGGATGAATGCATGCCCCCCGGTACCAGGTGGTGTTATTTTACCAATAATGTCAATACCCCAAGTTGAGAATGGCCAAGGTGAAGTAAAGGTATATAACAATGATGGTGGGACATGTTGCAAGTTAGCGCATAATTGGTATTTTGGACAGGTTTTGGCATACAGGTAACAGTCTTTCTCCATTGTAGTCCAGTAATAACCTAAGCGAATGATCTTTTGGGCTAACATGCGTTCATTCATGTGCGTGCCACAAATTCCATTATGAACTTGATCCATAACTGTCATGGTGTCTGGTTTATCGATGCAGAGCAGGTGCAAGCCTTGTGGTGTTCTTTTGTACAGTGTCCCATTATACCCGACATATTGGGAGGCCAAGAGCCTTAAGGCACGCTGGGCTCTTGTTGAAGCTCCAGGTGGATATTCTTTTTTGGTTAGGTAGTTGAGGATGTCAATAAACCAAGGTTCAGAAGGAATAGGATCTGGCTTAGTGTCTAAGGTGTGAACATAAGCAGGCTCTTGCCTTCTCTCAATGATAAGGGGCATTTCTGGCATAGTGCGAGGAATCCTAATCATAGAGGCTAAGCGGGCCAAAGCGTCAGCAAATTGGTTTTCTTCTCAGGGAAGATATGTATATTGTATTTCAGGGATTTGTTCAGCGATGACTTCTAGATGAGTTTGATATTGCAAGAGGCTTGCATTTCTAACTTTCCATCTTTTAGAGATTTGGTTGATGATCAAAGATGAATCAACATATACTCTTAGTTTCTTGATGTCGAGGGACACTGCAGCCTGGAGCCCTATGATACATGCTTCGTACTCGGTTGCGTTATTAGTAACATCGAAGTCGAGTTTAACAGAGAGAGGAGTGTGTTCGCCATCAGGTGATACCAGGAGTACCCCTATGGCACATCCCTTTTGGTTGGAAGCACCATCGAAGTATAGTGCCCAACTTTCATCTTCCGTTATGAGAAGGTCTTCATCAGGAAATTCATACTCTTCGCGAGATTCGTCTACAGGGAAATCTGCTAAGAAGTCTGAAACAGCGTTGCCTTTGATGGATTTATGAGGCATACATTTTAAGTCAAATTCGGCCATCATTACTACCCAGCGGGAGAGTCTAATATTAAGGGTTGACTTTTCGAACAAGAACTTAAGAGGATCTAGTCGTGACACTATATGGATTGTGTGCGTAAGCATATAATGCCTAAGCTTCTTAGTGGCCCAGACTAGTGCAAGACAAAGCATTTCTAAGGGAGTGTAACGGAATTCGTAGTCTAAGAGCTTTTTACTAAGGTTGTAAATGGTGCACTCTTTCCCGTCAACCTCTTGTGCCAACATGGCCCCAGCCGCGGTCTTAGTCACAGTCAAATAGAGCCTCAAAGGTATGTCTGGCAAGGCAGGTGCTAAGACAGGTGGGTTGGATAAATATTCTTTGATTTTGTCAAAGGCTTTTTGGCAATCCACATCCCATTCGGCAGCGACACTTTTCTTAAGCTTTTTAAAGATGGGTTCACACACCATGGTCAGTTTAGAGATGAACCTACTGATGTACTGGATTTTACCAAAGAACCCCCTTATTTGTTTTTCATTCTTAGGTGGAGGCATGGTCATGATGGCCGTTATTTTAGTAGGGTTAATTTCGATCCCTCTAGGACTGATGACATAACCTAGGAGTTTCCCAAAAGTGACCCCAAAGGCGCATTTTTGTGGATTAAGTCTCATGTTGTATTTGCGAAGTCTCATGAAGAACTTCTCGAGGGCGGTATCGTGTCCCTCTCTATCTTTGGATTTAACTATCATGTCATCTACGTAAACTTCTACCTCTTTATGCATCATGTCATGGAGAAGGGTAGTCGCAGTTCTTTGGTAGGTGGCCCCAGCATTTTTTAACCCGAAAGGCATAACGGTATAGCAAAAGGTTCCCCACGGAGTAATAAAGGTAGTTTTTTCCATATCTTCCTCGACCATTTTTACCTGATTATACCCCGCATACCCGTCCATGAAAGAGAGAAGGGCATGGTTGGCAGTGTTGTCTACTAGGACGTCTATGTGAGGTAGGGGAAAACCGTCTTTTGGACTTGCTTTATTGAGGTCTCTATAGTCAACACACATTCTAACTCTCCCATCCTTTTTAGGCACATGGACAACATTAGCAATCCAGTCAGGGTAATTAGCCACCTTTATTATCCCTGCATTAAGTTGTTTAATGACTTCTTCTTTGATTTTGAGAGCTACATCTGGCTTCATTCTGTGCAACTTTTGTTTGACAGGTTTCATTCCTTCGATTAGGGCACTAGTGGAAAAAAGCTCAAATGCTCCGATTAAAAAGCCCATAAATGCTCCGTATTTTACCCGTAGCAAACGTCATACGAGCATTTGAGCATTTTACAAATGCTTCGGTTAAAACCGGAGCATTTGGCGTATCAAATGCTTCGGTTGTTAAGGGAAAACCGGAGCATTTGTGATACAAATGCTCCGGTTTTCCCTTAACAACCGGAGCATTTGATAAAAAATTTTTTTAAAAAAGGACCGCTTCGAAGCCGTATGCAAGACAAAGAAGCGGTACAACAACAAGAGGTTTGTTAGTGATCTTCCCCTACAAATAGTTCCAAAGAAGAGGTCTATTAGCGATCTTCCCCTACAAATGCATATGCAGAAGTATTGGCATAAATGTATATATAATTGAATCGGGCTACTATGATACACAATACTAGTACAGCAAATTGATACACAATAATAAGAGACGAAAATCAAAATGATTGATCAATGCACAAAGATTGAAGTGTTGTATCCAGTCAATTCCAGACACTAAGTAAAGAGAATATCTAGTAACATATAGTTTGAATGAACACTTAACTCAAAAATGAAAGTAAAACAAAGAACATCGAAGTAAATACTACGAGACTTACTTTTTTGACACAAGTCAAAATCTCCGGGCTTGAGGCAACCACTATACACCCTCCGGCCCGACATGTAACGAGATAAGCTTGGAAAGGGGGGCCAAAAAGACATGTAATATCAAAGAACAAGCGAAATGTTGGAACATACTCGGAGATATCCCATATATGGGCTTGGGTTAACAATTCTTAATGCACTATATACTTCAAATGGATCCGCAAATGTTCGTCTCTCAAAACGTTGACTTAATACCATCCGAAATATGTCACCGGCCAAAATATGTTCCTTGGCTTGTAATACAGTTGCTTTGTATTCTTCAATAGTCATATTCGCAGTCTTCAATGAGCTACCGAAAAGGCGGGTCTCAGTAATTTAATGGATCCAGGGGGCAACTTGGGGTGAAGTGAAACGCACACAAAAATCAAGCTAAACGAGAGATAGCTAGATAAAATACCATATGAGGTTATAAGTCACACGAAGTTTAAGTAGCTACTCGGTTACTATGTCATGCACCCCGGACTGACAAATATTCAAGGAGGTCAATTCCATCATTGTAAGCCTCCTCTGTTGAAGAAAAACGATCCATGCGAACCCGATGTATCACATAAGCTTTCGAGGTCAATGTTGTGGAAATATTCCAAGCATCCTAAAGAGAGATCCATTCCTTTTCTTTGCTATTCATCTTACAATGAAAAATCCTTGCGTTTTCATACAATATTTGGTGATTTTTTTATTGATATCTAGAATCTATCACCGATGAAATCGAAACAAGGTAAAGGCTTTTACTTTAATAATCATTATAGCTAGAGAATCTTAGCTCATACTTCCTCATATGTCTCGTTACCGATGTTCAAGTCTTTAGAATCTTCTACACATTGCACTACATGCATGTTCCCGAGTCCCGACTATTTGCACCGGTTCAAAGAAAAGACAATAGAATGAAACTTCGAGTGGTCATGACTATGTGCGGAAGGAAAAATATATCCTTCATAAACATACCTTCTCCACGTGATCAAAAAACAATCACACCGTCATACAAGCCTAGATGAACATTGGGAAGGTTCCTGTCATCATCACTGCACTTGAAAAAGGGAGTTTCTTCTTCTCCACATAACTAACTGTGTCATACGAGAAATAACCAACCCATCCACCTAAGCAAATAACAAAAGGAACATAAGGCCATGCATAATTGCATGTCAATAAATGCAAGAGGGTCCACAGGTTTATGCATAAGTTCTTTCTCTAGTTTCTAGGTTATAAAAACTTTCCTCCGGATGATAGAAAGCGTACATGAAAGACTCTCGAAAAAAAAAAGGATCAAATCTATCGAATACGGTAGAAACAATGATTTATTCTTGCCCCATTGATCCGCACATAAGTCAAAATCTTACTCATTGTAGATTTGTTGAAGTACTAGACTTAAAGGAAAGAACCGTTAGTCGCTTTTGCACATGAACAAAAAACGATAAATGTATAGTTATTAAGATTCTATCGTGAGAAACCAAATGGCTTTATTATAAAAATTCCTTAATTTAGCAAAGATCAACACATGGGACGTATTGGGCATGACATCCTGAAGTTTTAGAAATAGAAACAACCACCACAATTCACTCAACTCATAGGAAACGACATACAAGTATCCGATCCGGCATAAAATGTTAGCAACATGGCATGGTAACGCTCGCTACCCGACAAACATTAATTGATACACCGAACACAAATACATACACACTTGGACATCAATCCAAGTAAATCGGCACCATTATGCATTCACGTAAGTAAGCGATGCATGCAAACATGCACGAATTAGCAACTATACATCTCAAGACCTAAATAACCATGAATAACACCCGCTTATAGGCAATCTATATCCACGAATCATGCTTGTTTTAAACTTACAACCTCTTATGATCACATTCTCATTGGGCACATTCTCGGTACGGAAAACCGCATTTTCATTGGGTACATTCTCGGTCACGAAAAACCGAAAAAGGTAAGAAATGAGTATATATATATAACCAAGTTAAGTCAAATACACCTATAAGGAAATAAATCATTCATAATTCTCACCACAAAGGACATCGGGAAGTTCATCAATCGGTTGTGGCTTCCATTCCTCCATGATCTTTCTTGGGACAACCATTTGATCCTCCACAAACTCCTCGGTTCTCTTCCCCGCATGATGATCCATCACCGTCACCAAATTCTCTTTTGCCACGATTTCCATGCTTGGGCGAGCCCGGACGATACCGTATCTTCCTTGTAAAACCCAAAGATACTACATATAACTCCACGAATCCACTAGAAATATCATCACCTTTCCCCTTGATTTATTTATTTTTACTAGTAAAACTCAAAACTATGGGAAAACGACTCCAAGCAACACTTCTTTCGTAAGTTCTTCTTGAAAAATAAATAAATAAGTACATAAATAAAACAAAAAATAAAAAAATCAACAACAAAATTAAAAGATAGAGAATGATTCATACAACATGAGGGCTCTTAAACCTCGGCTCAACACCTCAAACAAAAATCTCGGAGCTTCTCTATCATCTTCCTTCACTAAACAACGATAATCAAGTACAGGAGTCAAATGATCGGAGAAAATACAATGATATAACGGAATTAAATTCCCGTTTTTCGCTGCTTCAACGAACTCCGATGAATTTTTCACTGCAAATTTTCAAAAATTTACTCAAAATCAGTCAAAATTATCACAAACAAACATAAATTAATCAACATTCAATCGATGAATTGAAAGAGTACCGAGAGAAGGAGCGGGAAACAGCAGAAGCAGTTGAAAGAGCAGTAAGGAGAGAGAGTGAGAGAGGTGAGTGGTTACACCATGTTGCACCTTGGCTATCAATCGTCCCATCCTCGCCTACAACCAATCATATGTTCAGTATATAGAGGAGAACAGAAAAACAGAATAAAGTTTAAGCATATTGTATACAACAATGGACTGAGAATGGCCTCTTCACATGTTTAAGCCGCTTATATGTAGGGTTCAATACATCTACCTGTCCACATCCAGAATTTCTATACTAAAATCCTTAATAGGCAATCGTTCTATACCAGAAAAGGTGAATACTGAAAGCATACAATAGGATTGTAAACTATGGTCAAGTGATAAAAGCACCAGAGTAGTGTGTATTACCAGCAACTAAGGATGAAAACAAAGCTTAAAACCAAAAATCACATGAGAAAGAGAGAAACCAAAGGAAAAATGAATCCTAAAGCACCTTACACCAATATTCTCGTCCAGAATAACACAATTTATACAAGTAATGATGAAACTAAGAGTTCAGCAACAACTATCTCGTATCTTAGCATCTAGAATATGCTCACATTAGCAATTTGCACTCAATGCCACAAACAAAAACTCCCAAAAATGCAAAAAAGAACCATCCCAACAAACTTTCGGTAGCATAATGCAAGCACAATCACATTACGACAACAGTCGACACCTCAACTGACGAAGCAAATCAAAAACCAAACCAAATAGAACAAAATTAAATTCCCCCAACCTGAAATTTCAAAACTTACCGACGAAGCTTAGGTCTTTGAGCCAAGATGCAGAATTTCGACCATAAAGTCGGGTGTTGAACGCTGGCGCAGCTTCTAGGGCAGAAAACTATCTACAACATGATGGAAAAGGACAAGGAAACCTAGAAATTGAAGGAAGACTTCGAGAAATGATTAAATAATCTAATTAGATTAAACCCTAGTATTATCTCGAGTAATTCAGAAAAACCTTGAAATTAGGAGAAAAGAAAACCTGAAGGCGTTTGGAGGTTGAAGAAACAGGTACGGATTGAGTGAGGTCGAAGCCTTGTGATTCGACGGTGCCGTTAATGGCAGAATTAAGTAAGGGACGGAGTGAGGGAAGACGTCTTGTGATTTCAGTGAGACGACGGGGAATCGAACTGCAGCGGAATTGAGCAAGGGACGGAGGGAGCACAAGGAGCCAAAAGGAGGGAGGGAGGGACGACGGGGAGGGAAGGACGGCTGAGGGACAACGACGGAGGTGTTTAGTGTGAAGGTTTCAATTGAGAGGGAAATAATGAAGAATTGATAGGATGAGGGAGACAGGTAGGAACTGGGGGAGCGCGCAAAAAATAACTCGAAAATTATAAGAGGGGAAACAACCCAAATGCTTGGGCTGACCAACCGGAGCACTTATTCACAAATGCTCGGGTTGATTAATTAGCCGGAGCATTTGATGTCAAATGCTCCGGTTGATTAATCAACCCGAGCATTTGTGAATTTTTTAAATTAATTTTTTTACAAATGCTCGGGTTGATTAGTCAACCGGAGCATTTGATAAGTAGCAAAAGCAGTTTTTTCCACTAGTGGGGGAATGGTATACTGAGCAATTTCGCGATCAATGCCTGGCATGTCCTGGTAGGACCATGCAAATACGTCGATATATTTAACTAACATTTTTTATTAATTCAGTGCGCTCGTATTCGCTTAAAGTTAATCCAATTCTTACCTCCTTTGGTTCATTATCATCTGAAATATTATTTTTTTCTGTTTCCTCGATGATTGGAGTTTTATTTTCATGTTCTTCCATTGCTTTAATTATTTCTTTTTCGGATTCATTGTTGCAATCAGAAGGAAAAGGAGAAGAAGAAGTAGAGATATTGCACAAGTCATAAGGAAATGAGTTCATATTATTAAAATCAGAAATCATAGAGTTGAACAATGACTCAACAGAAATTAAAGACTCTACTTCGACACTAGGACTAACAGGCTTAAACATAGTCTCAACTGAGACACTAGACTCAACAGACTCAACAGACTCGGACTCAGACTCAGACTCTGACTCGGATGACTCAGACTCTTCAAACATTGGCCCTTCCCCAGTGGTGAAGATCATCTTCTTTCCGTCTGTGGTAGTCAGCTTGATAGTCTTCCTCCATCCTTGCATGGTGCCCCTTGCAGGAGTTATCAGCATACCAGGGTCGAAGTCCTCGTTATGTAGCACAACCTGGATATGAGCAGTGTCATTTAGGCATTTGACTCGTTCTTGACTGAATAGGAGTCCCAATGCCTTGTAGTCTAAACAGTCTTCAGTGAACTGTTTAATGTTGGGATCAGGATTCCCTTCTTCCAGAAAGTGATAGTCTAGAAATATTTTAAATTCGGGGTAGATCACTCCCTCCTGAGCCTGGTAAAATGGTTCAGGCAATTCATAGCAAGGATAATCTTCTCCTTCCCTCAGAAATTGGCCATTCAGAGTGGGTTGATAAGGAGGAAAAGGGATATTGTCCTTGTCTTTGGTATTACGGTATGCCATGTGTTGTGCAATACGTTCTCTGAGCTCCTTCCTGGTGGGCTTGTATCCTAAGCCAAACAAATTTTCCACTGATTTAGAGTCAGTGACAGGAGGTGCTCTAGACTTGTTACTATCCAATGACATGCCTGGGAAATGTCCTTTCTTGTGCATGATGTAGTTGACTGCTAAATTGGAGAAACAATCAAAGTCAAATGGCGCTAAATCCTCTTAAATGAGGGCTACTTCTTCGAGAACGAATCCTCGAAGATCTTCGTCTTCATCATCATGGTCTATGTGGATGAGAGATTTATCTATTACTTGTACCTTCATTGTTGAGGCACCGAGAGTTATGGGAATGCCATCCACAATCATCTTGACCTTTTGATGCAAGGAAGATGGGACCGCACCAAGCTCATGAAGCCATGGTCATCCTAATTAAGTTGAATGAGGCCTTAATATCAATGACCTGGAAGATCGTGCACTTTTCTATAACCCCTGCTGAGATGTTTAGGGCTATAGTTCCCAAGGACTGACGACGGGAATTGTCGTATGCTCGGATGCCTTGATGAGAAGGACTGAAATCCTCATCTTTGAACCCTAGGCGGCGCGCAGTTCGTAATGGACACCCGTTAATGGCAGATCCATTGTCTACTAATGTCATGGGGACATTCATACTCATGCATGCTACAGTAAGATGCAGAGCTTTGTTGTGTTTGTTTCCTTCAAAAGGAAGATCATCATCAGTAAAGGAAATAATATTTCTTTGGATTGGTTTATCAGCAGTCAGGAAATTGACCAATCCTTCAGGAGAAGTGTCATATGACACATACATCTTTGTGAGGACGTTTAGTAATGCCATGCGATGCTCATGAGAGGAAGCTATCAATTGCCAAATGTTAACGTCAGCTTTTGTTTTCATGAGCTGTTGAATGAGAGAGTTCTCTTTGGGAAGAAATCCTTCAGGAGATGCAGAAGATGTGGGAATGTTATCTTGAACAGGCTGAGTTAGCCTTCCAGTTCGAATAAGCACCCGTATTGCTTCCTCCTCATCACTTTTGTACCAATCCATGGCTAAAGTAATGCGATCAGTTTGAGGATCAATGACTTCATCGTCGTCGTATAATCCTGGGGGTGGAGGGATGCATGTTCCCTGGATGTATTCACTTTCTTCTGTGACATACTCGTCTTCTTCATCACTATCCCAGATACCATTGATATTTGGTGATGTACTAGCAATAATGATAGCGGGGACAAGATCCTCTATTGGTGCGATCAAGAGAGATGGATCATAGCAGTATTGATCCTCAGAGATAGCTAGAACTTTGTTTAATGGCCTATGTTGATTATTAGGCTTCTTCCCCGCAGGAGTAATGGGGAGTCTACCTTCATCAATCATGTCTTAAATGGTATGCTTTAGTCTGTAACAGTCCTCCGTTTTGTGACCATTCCCTCTATGGTACTTGCAGTAAGCATTCTTGTCCCAATTTGAGTTTTTCTTACTTTCTTCCGGATCGGGTGTTGGTCTAATGGGAAACAGAGCGCCCTTTGAATTGAGGCGATCAAAAGCGGTGGCATACGCCATGCCTATTAGAGTGAATGTCCTCCTTACAGTCCTCTGGAAGGATCTCTGGGGTGCCTCAAGAAGTTTTACCTCTCCACCTTTAGAAGTGGATCCATAATCATTTTTCTTGTTGTTGTTATTGCCCTTATAACGATTGTCATTTTGGGCATTTTTCAACAAGTCATCTTCGATTTGCACACCTATGTCGTATAGCTTAGTGAAATTATCGATACCCAAGTATTTGAGATGAGTTTTGTATTTGGGTAACAAGTTGTCGACGAAGATGCGGACAAGATCCTTGTCGGTAGGTCTGGAGACCATGTAAGCATAATTTTCTCTCCACCTATTAAGGTAGGTGGTAAAGCTTTCATTGTTATCCTGCTTCAACACTTCCAATTCCCTTTGTGAGGTTTGGATTACAGTGTTATGTTCATATTGCTTCATGAACTCTCTAGTGATATGTCCCCATGTTTCAACATGTTTGGGGCCCAGGGAGTAGAACCAATTTTGACAAGCAGGGTCCAACGACATCGAGAATACCATTGGATAAAGTTCAGGGTCCACATACTTAATGATCATAGTGGCCTTGAAGTTCCTCAAGTGGTACTTGGGATTGTCAGTAGGCTTGAACTTAGGAAAGTCACTCGTGGAAAACTTTTCAGGTAGTTTTCCCTTGAATTTGTTGTTCTCATCCAAATCGAAGTAGGACTCCTTATTGGTGATTTTTTGAACAACATTTTCCATTTGTTTGATGAATCCAGCATTTTCACCACTTTCAACTTGGTGCAGACGGAGAGTGATCTCCTCCATGTTCTTAGCCATTCGCTCGATGATATTAGTCAACTCAGCAACCTTTTAGTCACCCATCCTTGCTTCAACAGTTAACCGTTTTTTAGCCGGTGGAACAGATCTAGCCTTTCGCGCACGTGGACGAGCTATCAGAAATGTTTTCTCAATTACCCTGTTTGACAAGGACACATTGACTTAGGACACACTCCAAAAATGGATACGGTGAGGAATGAAAATATTTTCGAAATGATCATTTTAATTTGTTCGAAACTCCTGCCAAAAGGAGAGGATATTTATGGAAGGAAATTTATTTTGGGGAGGGAAATGGATAATGATATATTGGATGTTATGGATATTTATGAAATTATTTTGTGGAGGGAGATGGATAACGATATATTGGATGTTATGGATATTTATGGAAATGAATTTATTTTGTGGAGGAAAATGTATAATGATGTATTGGCAAGAGTCTGTCACCAATCAAAATGTTGTTCTAGAAAATAGGAAAGAAAATTTTGTTGTGTTTTAAAAAAATGATGATGGGGGCAAGTTGTTGGGAGGATAGGAATATCCGCCTTTCTCCAAAAAAGACAAAAAAAAAGACAAAAACCCAAGACATGACTATGCACCTAGATAAGACCTAATGATGATAGAATTTTAAAAGAAAGCAAAGATTCTCCTTTTTTTTAGGTGAAGTTAAACACGAGATGTTCTGAATAGTCAATGACTCAAATGCAAGAATATTATACAGAATTGGTCACCACACTGCCTAAAGTGACGGAAAACGAGAGATGCACAACAATACGCCACGTAGCAACTTTGCGTGTGGCACGCGTGCGTGCGTGCCGCGCGCAGACTACCGCGTCAGGCGCATCCTCATGCGTCTAGCGTGCTGATCCCACCCTCATTTTCATGACAGATTAGATGTTTTGACAAATTTGGTATAATTTTAGGACGCAAAGACTGACGCACTAATTACATCGACAATTTATGACGCTCTAAATTTAAGACGCACCAATTGACGCAAAGTGTTGACGCGAACAGTGGTCAAAAGACCAAAATGCGTGGGAAGAAAAAGACTACATGTCACGCAAGAGATGTGCGCGGCACGCGGGATTTGCGTCTGGCGCAACATAATGCGTTTGGCGCAATGCTCTGCGGCATGCCTATTGGTGATTTGACGACTGTTCGGGCGAAAATGACGACAGTTTTTAGACGCGAGTTGCATTATTTTTTAGGCGCAATACATATCAACATGTTAAGAAAATATGATCAGGCAAAAATTGCAATCACACATAAATGTCAAGTAACATGGATGCAACAGTTCTCAACCTAAAGTCAAGTTCTACATTCAACTATTGGTCAGGTTTAGGTTAAGGCTGAAAGTGTCCATGACTAAGAGATTGATCCCACGCTTCGTACGCCTGCTTAAAGAGGTGGCCACGTGTAAGACGCACTCCAGTCTCAAGTCAGGAACAAGAGAACAATGCCATGGTTGGGTAGGTTTGCTTATGACTATGATCCAACACTATTGCTCATGAAGCTTTTTGGAAGGACAAAGCGCAAACCCCACGGGGGTGACCTCACACATAGAACATGTGCTAATGAGGCAAGGTAAATTGTCCTTATGGTGGCTGAACAATAGCCATGCATATGCAAAACTGTATATTATTCTAAGGCATAAAAGAAGAATGGATCGTATTTTTCAAGTTTCACCCACTCATTTAAATTTTTTTTTTAAATCCTCCCCAGTGGAGTCGCCAAATTGTAGGCGTGGATTTTTAATTCCTTTGATGCCTACACGTGGTGTGAGCGCGTTTATTTGACTACCCCTTTGTTAAGGTTTTATTTGAAATTCGTTTTGAAGTCGCCAATAATTCTTTAAAGGAAGAATCATAAACCTAATTGGATATTGAAACGGAAGGGACATCTTAGGGACTTATCCAATGCATATTTCCCCGTCATGACTCCATAGATGGTCAGTAACCAAAAATTGAGTTCGGGGGTGAGGGTACAATATAGTCAGGAACTATATTGCCCATTGTTGGTCTCAACTAAATACCGATTCACAACAGATTTTATGCAAAAGAATAATCAAATAACATTTTAAAGCACCCTAAAAATAATTAATCTAGATCGATTCAGAAAACACACAAAAAGACTAATTATTTAGTGACAAGTTATTATGCAATCATTTTACAAGGTTCCTAGCAGGTTGTCCAAATTATCTGAATTAATTAGAACAGTTCTTTAGGTCTTATTTAGCATAATAACATGTGGGTGATAAAAAAAACACGCAGGACAATCATAATAACATGAATATTATATTCAGAAAATAGAAGAAAAAAGGTTAGAATTTACAAGGAGACGCGATTATTAATTAAAAAAATCTACATCATGACAAGAAAAGGTTAGTAACTTCAATAAAAAAATATGTTTATTCAAGGGTCCTCAGGATTATACCTTTGCGGTTTAGATTGGAGAGCGTAATGACCTTCAGGCGAAGCAATCTTAGAACCAGGAATATTATATGATCAGGAACAGGAATTGATTTGTAAGATTAAATGTGTTTGAGTGTTTTAGTATTCGAAGTGTATTTCGGAGTATTCGAGAGAATTTGTGTGCGTGAAAATAATAATTCGAAGCCGCCTCTGATTCTGGAAATCAGCCCGTATTTATAGGCAAACAAAAACGTGTGTTCCACGCAAGCCATGCCCACGTGGCAGGCGCAAGACACGCGTCAGACGCAGATTGGCCTGCCTGACGTGTTTACTCCAGAAAAAACACGTTTTCGAAAAGATAAAAGTTTATCTTGCGTCTCACACAGAACTTACGCCAGGCGCATGACTTTGTGTGAGTGACAAGTACACGTGTCAGGCGCTCATTGGCGCGCCTGACGTGATATGGCTAACGTACTGGACGCACGTGGCGCGCTAAGCGCAGCCGCCGCGTCCGGCGCATATTCCGGAATGTTAGCTTTCATGATGCTATTTTATCACTAAACATCCGGAGATCGAATTTCACGAGTTAAAAATCTAATTTATGCTGTAAAGATAATAGTAAAAGCTTTTAAGAAAATATTTATTAAAACAATAAATATTAAGAAAATATTTATTAAAACAATAAATATTCAATAAGGCTTCTAAAATGGACTTAAAAACTTTTCACGGGTTTTAAATTATAATTAATCATCATGGATAATTAATTGGGCTCTAATAATATTATTTCAAAACACATATGGCCTGGTTATTCGGACTGCTCCTCCATTGGGCCGTGCCAACTAATACCGCGGTATATTTCATCATTGGACCCTTAAATGGGGAGACACGATTATGTGTCTACAAGTACGCGAATATGATGCCGTTATCTTTGCAGTCGGCTCTGCCTCAATCCATTTTGTGAAGTAATCAATTCCCACAATTAGGAATCTCCTTCCTCCAGATGTCGGTGTGAACGGTCCTATGATATCCATCCCCCACTGAGCGAAAGGGATTGGATTCAGGATTAGCTGCAAATCATTTGCCGGCTGATGGATAACCGGCGCAAACCTTTGGCACTTGTCGCATTTTTTCACGTAGGCTTGTGCATCTGCCAGCATTGTCGGCCAGTAGAAGCCAGCTCTCAGGGCCTTCAATGCCAGTGTCTTTCATCCGATATGATTTCCACATATTCCTTCGTGGATTTCCTCTATGATCTTCGTGGCATCGTGGGCCGTTACGCACCTTAGGAGTGGGAGTGAAAGACCTTTCTTGTATAGTTGCCTTTAAAAGACGCAGAACCACATGGCTTCCCTCTTTAACTTCTTGGCCGCCATCTTGTCAGTGGGTAAACTGTCAGTCAATTTGTATGCCAGTATCTCGTCGTACCATTCTTTTCCCTGGCTGACTTTGTTTACTTCCGCTTTGGCGGCATCTATGCTTCTTTCCGGTAGCATCTCTATCATGACACTGCGCTTTAGATCAGTGGTACTTGAGCTAGCTAGCTTGGACAGGGCGTCAACAACAATGTTCTCAGTTCGAGGAACCAAGAATACCTCAAAGCTCTGTAGTACGACCGTTATCTGCTTTACGTTGTGTAGGTACTTCTGCATTACCGGATCTCTGGCTTCATAGGTGCCCTCTATCTGACTTGATATGAGCTGGGAATCCATTGTCATCCTTACTTTCTTAGCTCCAGCCGCTATGCACAAGTTGATTCCTGCTATTGCCGCTTCGTACTCCGCTTCATTGTTGGACGCCTTAAACCCAAAGCGGACATCATATTCAAATGTGTCCCCCTCTAGAGGCGTCATGACCACTCCGGCACCTGCTCCTGTTTGGGCCGCGAAGCCGTCCACAGATATTTGCTAGGTACCGGCTGGCTCCACAGTTTCGGCGCACGTGGTCTCGACTATGAAGTCGGCCAAAGCTTGAGCCTTGATAGCTGTACGTGGTCGATATTCGATATCGAACTCAGACAATTCGATTGTCCATTTAAGCAGCCTACGGGTCGTGTCCAGCTTATGAAGCGCTTTCTCTAACGACCTTAGATGGTATGGGAGTCAAAGTATGGTCGTAGCTTTCTTGCCGCTATCAGCACCGCATATGCCATCTTCTCCAACAACTCGTATCTCTGCTCTGCCCCAGCCAGTACATGGCTCACGAAATAGATAGGGTGTTGCTGCTTGTCTTTTTCCACCAAAAAAACCGCTGCAACCGTCTTGACCGACACCGAGACGTACAACTGCAACTTATTCCCCATCTCGGGTCGGGTAATGGTCGGTAACTGCTTGAAGTGTTTTTTGACAACCTCTAAGGCTTGTTTCTGCTCATCCCCCCACTCGAAATTCTTGTTTCCCCTTAGGATTTTGAAGAACGGTAGGGCCTTCTCGGCCGACTTAGAGACGAATCTAGTCAGTGCCGCCATTCTGCCTGTCAACTTCTGTATGTCCCGGATGCTCTTTGGCTCCGGTAGCTCTCTTATTGCCCTGATCTTGTCAGGGTTCGCGTCAATCCCCCTTTCACTGACCATGAAACCGAGGAACTTACCGGATCTTACCCCAAACACGCACTTCTTGGGGTTCAGCTTCATCTGATATTTGCGAAGAGCCGCAAAGGTTTCCTCGAGATCAGTGATGTGGGCTTCTTCAGTCAGGCTCTTGACGATGCTATCGTCTACATAGAGTTCGACATTCCGACCTTTCTGATGCGCGAATATCTTATCTACCAGCTTCTGGTAGGTAGCTCCGACATTCTTCAGGCCAAACGGCATGGCCTTGTATGCATAGACTCCGGTATCTGTGATGAATGCCGCTTTGGTCCTGTCAGACTTAAGGAGGCTGATCTGATGATACTCGGAGAAGGCGTCCATAAAGCTCTGTAGCGCATGGCCGCTAGTAGAGTCTACCAACTGGTCGATTCTGGGCAGTGGGTAACAATCCTTGGGGCAGGCTTTGTTTAAATCGGTGAAATCCACGCACATTCGCCAAGACCCATTGGCTTTCTTGACCATCACCACATTTGGCAACCATTTCGGGTAGTCACATGGCTCGATGAAATCGGCCGCTAGCAGCTTGTCTACCTCCTCTTTGATGACAGCATTCTTCTCAGCCGAGAAGTTTCTTTTCTTTTGTATCGCCGGCGGCACGTCCTCGCTAACGTTCAACCGGTGGACCATAAATGCGGGATCAATACCCGACATCTCATCTGCTGAGAACGCGAAGACGTCAGCGTTGCTTCGTAGTAAACTTATGAGGTTTACCATGACGTCATTCGCCAAGTCGGCCCCGATTTTGACCGTTCTTTCCGGTCTATCCTGCTCGAGACTGACCTCCTCAGTCTTTCCTTCTGGGCTAGGTCTTGGTAAGTCTGCCGGCCATCCCTCATAGTTTTCCATGGACATATCCTTGTTTGCTTTATTCTCTGCCCGCCGTCTCTTCCATTATGATGGTGGGGATTATGCCGGTCTCTTGTGGTTTAAATTCTTTAGAGTCGTCAAGTAGCATGCTCTGGATGACTCTTGATTTCCCTTCAACCACTCCGGCTTTCCCCTGTTTGATGTGTAAATCATCGTCAGATGGTATGTGGACACCACGGCCTAAGCGTCATGAATCAGGGGTCGTCCTATGATGACGTTGTAGGCTGCCAGCACGTCTACCATTAGGAATTCCACCAAGAGGTCCCTGGACTGGGATCCCTCTCCCAGCTTAAACGGTAGCTTGATGGTGCCCTCAGGGACGACAGATGCCCCTGTGAAACCGATTACTGGATACGAGACCGGCTTGAGACTGGACCTCCCTAGGCCCATTTTCTCAAATGTGGGCATGAACAAAAAATTGGCAGAACTGTCGCCATCCACCAGAATGCGATGAACCATCGCCGTGGAGATACGCATGGATACTACCAAGGGGTCGTCATGAGGGTAGATGATCCCTTTAGCATCCTCCGCTGTGAAGGAAACGGACGACATGGTATGAGGTGCCGGCCAATGACCATAATTGTGGTAGTTCACCTGGTGCCTTACCTCATTAAGACTGGCTTTGGCGCCATGGATACTTCCACCATGGACAGGTCCGCCGGAGATCACATGTATCTCATTGATTCTGTCTTTTGCGGGTTTTCTGTTATTGTCACCTTCTCTGTGTGACTTCTCTCGGTCAGTTCTGGCCTGATACTGCTTAAAGTAGCCTCTCCGTATCAGATCCTCTATACCATCTCTCAGGTCCTTACATACGTCCATGACGTGACCGTAATCTCTGTGAAAATCACACCACTCTGATTTGTCACGACCCTTGTACAACATCTTTCTGGGTCGCTGCCACTGGTCGTCATTCTTGTGCAGCTCATAGATCTCGGCCCTTGACATTGTCAGGGGAGTGTAACTGTGGTATCGGTTTGGCCGTCTTTCTTGGCCCTTTTTCACCGAGTTACTCTCCTCCCTTCTGCCGGAACTGTCGGACTTTCTGTCTTTCCAGTACTTATCCTTGTCCTTCTCCTTCTCTTTCTCTTTCTCCTAACTATCCCCTTCAGACCGCTTTGAAGTTGCTGCCTTGTCGAATTCCTTTCCTCAAATAAA
Organism: Beta corolliflora; assembly: GCA_947648045.1. NCBI lineage: Eukaryota > Viridiplantae > Streptophyta > Magnoliopsida > Caryophyllales > Amaranthaceae > Beta > Beta corolliflora. The sequence continues at coordinate 174,923 of CANSZD010000106.1, read as the reverse complement.
TTCATTAGCTTTTCCGAGGACCTCAGTCAGGCTGGTCAATTTCTTGCGGCAAAAGTAGCTTCTGAAGGCAGTACCTTCCTTTAACCCGGTCATCTGTGCTAGCGCTGCGACCTCCTGCTGCAAGCTGGGTATGCCGGTGTGAACGGTCCTATGATATCCATCCCCCACTGAGCGAAAGGGATTGGATTCAGGATTGGCTGCAAATCATTTGTCGGGCGATGGATAACCTAGCGCAAACCTTTGGCACTTGTCGCATTTTTTCACGTAGGCTTGTGCATCCGCGCATTGTACGCGGTAGAAGCCAGCTCTCAGGGCCTTCAATGCTAGTGTCTTTCCTCCGATATAATTTCCACATATTCCTTCGTGGATTTCCTCTATGATCTTCGTGGCATCGTGGGCCGTTACGCACCTTAGAAGTGGGAGTGAAAGACCTTTCTTGTATAGTTGCCCTTGAAAGACACTGAACCACAGGGCTTCCCTCGTTAACTTCTTGGCCGACATCTTGTCAGTGGGTAAACTGCCTGTCAATTTGTATGCCAGTATCTCATCGTACCATTCTTTTCCCTAGCTGACTTCGTTTACTTCCGCTTTGGTGGCATCTATGCTTCTTTCCGGCTGCATATCTATCATGACACTGCGCTTTAGATCAGTGGTACTTGAGCTAGCTAGCTTGGACATGGCATCCACAACCATGTTCTCAGTTCGAGGAACCAAAACTACCTCAAAACTCGCGCAGATGCGCCGTTATCCGCTTTACCTTGTGCAGGTACTTCTACATTACCGGCTCTCTGGCTTCATAGGTGCCCTCTATCTGACTTGATATGAGCTGGGAATCCGTTGTCATCCTTATTTTCTTGGCTCCAGCCGCTATGCACAAGCTGATCCCTGCTATTACCGCTTCGTACATCGCTTCATTGTTGGACGCCATAATCCCAAAGCGGACAGCATATTCAAACGTGTCCCCCTCTGGAGTCGTCCACAGATATTTGCCAGGTCTGGCTGGCTCCTCAGTTTCTTCGCACGTGGTCTCGACTATGAAGTCAGCCAAAGCTTGAGCCTTGATAGCTGTACGTGGCCGATATTCGATATCGAACTCAGACAATTCGATTGCCCATTTCAGCAGCCTACCGGTCGTGTCCAGCTTATGAAGTGCTTTCTCTAACGGCTGGTTGGTGAGCACTTTGATGGTATGGGAGTCAAAGTATGGTCGTAGCTTTCTTGCCGCTATCATTACGGCATATGTCATCTTCTCCAGCAACTCGTATCTCTGCTCTGTCCCAGCCAGTACATGGCTCACGAAATAGATCAGGTGTTGCTGCTTGTCTTTTTCCACCAATAATACCGCTGCTACCGTCTTGACCGACACCGAGACGTACAACTGCAACTTATCCCCCATATCGGGTCGGGTAATGGTCGGTAACTGCTTGAAGTGTTCTTTGACAGCCTCTAAGGCTTGTCTCTGCTCATCCCCCCACTCGAACTTCTTGTTTCCCCTTACGATTTTGAAGAACAGTAGGGCCTTCTCGGCCGACTTAGATATGAATCTAGTCAGTGCCACCATTCGGCCTGTCAACTTCTGTATGTCCCGGATGCTCTTTGGCTCCGGTAGCTCGCTTATGGCCCTGATCTTGTCAGGGTTCGCGTCTATCCCCCTTTCACTGACCATGAAACCGAGGAACTTACCGAATCTTACCCCAAACACGCACTTCTTGGGGTTCAGCTTCATCTGATATTTGCGAAGAGCTGCAAAGGTTTCCTCGAGATCAGTGATGTGGGCTTCTTCAGTCAGGCTCTTGACGATGCTATCGTCTACATAGAGTTCGACATTCCGACCTTTCTGATGCGCGAATATCTTATCTACTAGCTTCTGGTAGGTAGCTCCGACATTCTTCAGGCCGAACGACATGGCCTTGTATGCATAGACTCTGGCATCTGTGATGAATGCCGCTTTGTTCCTGTCAGACTCAAGAAGGCTGATATGATGATACCCGGAGAAGGCGTCCAAAAAGCTCTGTAGCGCATAGCCACTAGTAGAGTCTACCAATTTGTCGATTATGAGCAGTGGGTAACAATCCTTGGGGCAGGCCTTGTTTAAATCGGTGAAATCCACACACATTCGCCAAGACCCATTGACTTTTTTGACCATCACCAACCATTCCGGGTAGTCACAAGGCTCGCTGAAATCGGCCGCTATCAGCTTGTCTACCTCCTCTTTGATGTCAGCATTCTTCCCATTCGAGAAGTTTCGCTTCTTTTGTTTCACCGGGGGCACGTCCTCGCTGACGTTCAACCGGTGGACCATAAATGCGGGATCAATACCCGGCATCTCATCGGCTGAGAACGCGAAGACGTCAGCGTTGCTTCGCAGTAAACTTATGAGGTTTACCTTGACGTCATCCGCCAAGTCGGCCCCGATTTTGACCGTTCTTTCCGGTCTATCCTGCTCGAGACTGACCTCCTCAATCTCTCCTTCTGGGCTTGGTCTTGGCAAGTCTGCCGGCCTTCCCTCAAAGTTTGCTTTATTCTCTTCCCGCCGCCTCTTCCTTTCTGATGGTGGGGATTCTGCCGGTCTCTTGTGGTTTGAATTCTTCTGAGCCGTCAACTAGCATGCTCTGGATGACTCTTGATTTCCCTTCAGCCACTCCGGCTTTCCACTATTCGATGTGTAAATCATCGTCAGATGGTATGTGGACACCACGGCCTGAGCGTCATGAATCAGGGGTCGCCCTATGATGACGTTGTAGGCTGTCGACACGTCTACCACTAAGAGTTCCACCAAGAGGTCCCTGGACTGGGATCCTTCTCCCAGCTTAACCGTTAGCTTGATGGTGCCCTCAGGGACGACAGATGCCCCTGTGAAACCGATTACTGGATAAGAGACCGGCTTGAGACGGGACATCCCTATGCCCATTTTCTCAAATGTGGGCATGAACAAAATATTGGCAGAACTGTCGCTATCCACCAGAATGCGATGAACCATCGCCGTGGAGATTCGCAGGGATACTACCAAGGGATCGTCATGAGGGTAGATGATCCCCTTAGCGTCCTCTGCTGTGAAGGAAACGGACGACATGGTAGGAGGTGCCGGCCACTGACCAGAATTGTGGTAGTTCACCTGGTGCCTTACTTCATTAAGACTGGCTTTGGCGCCATGGATACTTCCACCATGGACAGGTCCGCCTGAGATCACATGTATCTCATTGATTCTGTCTTTTGCGGGTTTTCTGTTATCGTCACCTTCTCTTGGTGACCTCTCTCGGTCAGTTCTGGCCTGATACTGCTTAAAGTAGCCTCTCCGTATTAGATCCTGTATCCCATCTCTCAGGTCCTTACATACGTCCGTGACGTGATCGTAATCTTTGTGGAAATCACACCACTTTGATTTGTCACGACCCTTGTACAACATCTTTCTGGGTCGCTACCACTTGTCGTCATTCTTGTGCAGCTCATAGATCTCGGCCCTTGACATTGTCAGGGTAGTGTAATCGTGGTATCGGTTTGGCCGTCTTTCTTGGCGCTTTTTCACCGAGTTACCCTCCTCCCTTCTACCGGAACTGTTGGACTTTCTGTCTTTCCGGTACTTGTCCTTGTCCTTGTCCTTCTCTTTCTGTTTCTCCTTACCATCCCCTTCAGACCGCATTGAAGTTGCTGCCTTGTCGAATTCCTCTCCTCGAATAAATTCATTGGCTTTTCCGAGGACCTCAGTCAGGCTGGTCAATTTCTTGCGACCCAAGTAGCTTCTGAAAGCGGTGCCTTCCTTTAACCCGGTCATCAGTGCTAGCACTGCGACCTCCTGCTGCAAGCTGGGTATGGTAACGGTTTTAGAATTAAAGCGGCCAATATAATCCTTCGGGCATTCCTTCTCTTCCCGCTTGATAGACATTAATTCGCCGGTAGTCTTTTCCCTACGCTTATTGCTGACGAAGTGTGTCACAAACATGGATGTGAGTTATCGGAAATCGAAGATAGTTACCGGCGGTATACTTTTGAACCAAGTCTGTGCCAGGCCTGACAAAGTGGAAGGGAACACTTTGCACCAGACAGAGTCTGTGTCGGTGTATAGCAGCATATGTCCCTCGTAAGCGGAGATGTGATCCTCAGGATATGTCTTACCGTCATACTTGCATGTCTCCATCTTGATCTTCTCCATAAGCTCTTGGAGTATGGCAGTCGAGAAAGGAGAGTTCCGGAGAGATACTAGGGCTCTACGGCAGGCATACTTGTCTCTCTCCTGGGCTGAGATGATTGCTGGATCTCAGTGTCTTGAAGCTCTTCTTCATCTCCTTCCCCCACGGGCTCTGTAGGAGTCTTTGAATTCTCCCCAATGCCGGCTTGGGTCACCCTGTCGACCAGTTGCGAGAGAACGCATCTTTCTCACCGGACTGTGTGGCCTTTTTAGGCGACGCTTGCTAGCACGACCGGTCGGTGGAGTTTGACTCGCCATGGCTTGGAAGACCTCGGCAGCGCTCTTGAGTTGTTCAGGGCTGAAGATATGTTGCAACGCCTCGAATATGTTGGGTTGACGGGTTTCAGTGGCACCATTTCCCTTATCAACGGGTGGTTTGGAGGATCCAACCACCGGTTGCGGGGTAGGGAAACCAGGTGATACTTTCCCCAGGGGAGTGTTGGTTTCATCTGTTTCCGGCATCCCAAAGGTTTGCTTAGGATCCATAGGGCAGGTAGGCTGGCAAGATCGTGGCTTAAGACTAAAGGTATAGTTCACCCCTCCTTCTAGCGCCAATTGTTCCGGTATGGAATAATTAATGTTGGAGTGAACCGGTATCCTTCAACTATGTATGCCGGTTTGATGTCCAGCAAGACAGAACACGTTAACTAACCTCGGGGGTTGATCCGAGGAAAGCCCCTTCGATGCCTAAGTCAGTAAAGGGTAATGACCGGTATATCTCAATGTAGAGTATATTAGTATATGTGAACGTAACTTATGACTCAGATCATGGGGTATTTATAGGAGCCGGCAGTGTCCTTAACAAGGTAGGATACTGCCCCTATTGGTTGAATACAATTATATCCTCTTTTGATACTTATCTTTAGGCCCATAGGCGCGTTGAGTAAGTATTGGATCAGACCCAGGCCCCTTTAGCAATGGCCCAGATGGTAAACACCGATAAGGGCTCCAACCATAACCGGCATGGCATGGAGGCCGGTTTAGTGCTTGGCTTAGGCCTAGTTAATGGACTTTCCGTAGATGGGTTGACCATGACGGTCAATGGCGGTCCATACGGATCGGTATGGAACCTAGACAGCCCCCATACAAAAGCAAGGCACTAACTAAGTAACTGGTGATTGGTGAATAACAATTTCACCGGTAGAAAAAAAATAGTGTGCAGCAAGTTTTTGGTTTGTTAATAAGCATGGATATTAAAAAATCTAAAAAAAAGGTGTGAAGTTTGAAACTCGCTGGATGTTGAGTTGAGAGAAGGCTCGAGTCTTTTAAATTTTGACGGCGATGCAGTACTCACTACTATGTACTCTGAATGAAGTGGGAGAAGTGCAGAAGTGATGACCAGTACTATATATGAAATCAGTGTCTAAAAAATCAAAGCAAGTTCACATGTGATATACAAGCATCATTATGGCATGGAATGCAGTGTCAAAGTTTGAATTTTTTTTAACATGTGTTCTGCACTTCTGCTAATATGAAGTACACATGGAATTTGCTACTAAGTAGAAAAGGAAAAAAAAAGATGCAGTAGACAGATTGTAGTGCAAAGCCAAGATGATTCGCTTATTTGACGGATGATGTTGATGATGATCATGGCAGATAAACGGATAATATCAACAATCCTATATTCCTATGTGATGAAAAGAAAAATAACTACTTACTAATGAACAGAATAATTGCTTGCGAGTGATCGGCTAAGTGTGATGTGTGCTTGTGAACGCTTGAGCAAATTAAATCCAAAGTCAGGTGAATTACTTGTAACAGATATGCTAATATGCAGGTCAAACATAAGTGGTGTGTATTTATGCACTCGGGTAATAAAAAAATCTAATACTCATGCCATTAGGATTATTTTTTCAAGTCCAAAACTTAATAGAGTTGCAAACAATGCATAACTCTACTAAAAAAAATATTTAGCAACACCTAATTGACCTCGAGGAGACAATTTGTAGACACTAAAAATTTATTAGTGTTTTACATTAAAATGAATTAATTATTATTAAGCTAATTAATTCAGCTCACCTAAATAAATATCTAAATTAAATTAAACAAAAATAATTTGGATTGTAAAATATTTGGGCCAGTCGATATCACTAGTCCAAATAAAATGGTCAAATGGCAAAAGTAAAAAAGATTTCCAAGTCATAAACGGGCCCAACGTCATAAACTACCAAATCTATGAAGGGATCTTCATTCCCTATAAATAGACCTCACCTCCTTCAGTTGAGGGGACCGAAAAATCATTATTCTCAATAGCTCATAAAATTCTCTTGGAATTCTCTCTGTAAATAATCAACAAGCACATCAAATCCGTGCCGACTATTCTGATACACTCAAACGTATTCGATTGAGATTCAAGCTTTTGTCAGCCCTCATTCAAATACACTCAAACAAAACTCAGACTTAGATTGACATTGACAAAACATCATCCCACACTCAAACTCAGGTTGACGTTGACAAAACATCACTCTACACTCAACTGCACGTCGACATCAACACGTGTCACTCTCCAGCTACGGAACAAAATCAGAGGACTTATTAGTTTATTTTCATTTTAAACTGTCTACAGAGATTGTACTCAATACATTTATTGAAATAAAATTTCTTTGTTACTTTGTTTCTTGTCTTATATATTTTGACTCGTGATTTGTGTATACACATCCAAAAGTGTATTTATGGAGTATATGTTGCTGGTGGACAAATCAGAATTAACTCAGTAACTTTTACACATACAAAAGTGAGAAAAGAGAGAGAAGCAGTAGGTTTTCTAAGAGCAGCCCCAAGCTTGTTTTTCTGTGCACAGCTACAATAAAGAGGTCCGATTGAGAGGTAAACATTGTCCGTTTGTGTTGAAAATTTGACATCTTGTTGGAGACATATAGGTCTTCAATCTGTTCATTTGGATCGTGTTTTAGTGCTCTGGTTTACTCGGAATTGCTGCTGGACAAAACCCTGTGTTTTTCGGTGATCGTAGTGACCCCCCTTTCGATCCCTACACAGTAGCCAGCTGCACAAAGAGCATCCGAGTTCATTAATCATGATAATATAACAGTTGTGTTTAATCAAGTAGCATTAAATTTACCAGTTCTTTTTTCCTTCAAAAATATTTAACCAATGCCTCCAGCCAACAATATATTGTACACAGTGAAGGATCTTCCATCGGGGTCAAGCGACGCCTGATCCTAAATAATCTTTCTGCTAATAATTATACATGCAAAAATATGCATTAAAGTGTTGAGATACATTAAAGACGTTTGTGCCTTAAATATTCAATGATTTTCAGTAGCATGTAGCATTCATTTGTTTCATTCATTTCCTCTTCGAAAAATGGCTCTGATGAAGGAACATGTTCTTATACATTTCCGGTAATCACTAAATATAATAGGAATTATTATAGAGATAATCAATTACGTTAGTTTAGTAATCACATTTACTTGCTAGAGAATAAATGATGCTTAATGGGACAATATTGACTGGGCCTACAACTAAGCTAATATAATCCTATAACTCTTTAAGGTCACACATTTTAGTAACCAATTGGAGAAAGAAAACAATCCCATAATGGACTTCGTAGTGGCTGGCCAAGAGGAGATAATTTGGATTGGACTTGGTCTCTCATTGAACCTATGCTCCTACTATTATAAAGGATTATAATAATAGGATTTAGGATGATCAGTTAGTCATAAACTTTTAAAATTACAAATAGAGAGAAAGAACCCTAATCTTCTCCTAGAGAAAACCGGCCATCCTCTCTAAAAAGCAAGATAGTGAAATTTGTTCATCCTCTTCCGTTCTAGCAAACGTGGAAATTCAATTAGTGTTCGTGGACTAAGTAGAGGGACAACAACTGGTGTTCTTTGATCTCTAAAACTTGCAATCCGGTGGAAAACACGTTACAAAGGTTGTATGCGATCCTATGATAGACGTTAGGAAATTGTTTCCTGAAATTCCGCTATATGTTCATATGATCATGTTTATATGCTAGATTTATATTTTAATCCAACTAAGGGAGAATTTATTAATGCATTAATGTGCATATTTAATATGGTGATATAAATTGACTGGAAATTGTTAAAAAGAGTTTTTTTATTAATTATAATTATGCTCAAATTTTGACATAATAGATCCAAATTTCGGATCTTATGATTAATTAATTTGGATCATTGGTTAGGTTTCTATGTTTAATTTGATTATGCATAAAATCTAAAACACATACCTAAAAATCGGAATATTCGGTGTTTTTTGAAGTCAAATTAATTACGTCCAAATTTCATAAACCTTCCGTGTAAACACATAATCGTGTCTCCTCATTTGAGTAACCTATGATGACTAATACCCTGATCTAATTTGTCCAGATCGAAGAAAGAAAAAAGAACGAACCTAAAATAAAATGTTTTAAGTCCAAACCATATTCGAACCCGTTTTAATAGCTTACTTTTAAAAACATTTTAAAAGTAATTTCATGAATGCATACTTTTGAAAATTGATTTTAAAGTAGTTTTATGAAAGTCCATCTTCGAAAACCTTTTAAAACTAGTTTTATTAATACATGTTTTCTAAAACCGATTTTCTAGCCCAACTTATTTAATATTGTTAATTAATTATATTCATTAGTTTTATTAATTATCTAAAATATTATCAAAACAATCTTTGATAAAAAAATTATCTTTATCTAAAGTATTTCTGGGCCAGAGCAAGGATTAGGGGAAGGGAACTGTTTCGGGTAAAAAACTTGTGAGATGGGGGATTAGTCAAGACTGATGGTCGAGGACCGTTGGAGACGACCAGATACTCAAAGAGTGCTGTGAGACCTGCAAAAACGAGAGTTAGACTACCCCGGGGGTGTTTCCGGGATCTCCCCTCCGACGCTCAAGTCAGTTATTGAACTTAGCGGTTAGTATTGAGTGGTTGGTCTAGAATTCATTACCTCAACAAATGGGAAACTGTTCCCTATTTGTAGGCGTTGCATTGTGTAAAAGTGTTCATCAGGGTGGACCGAGGCCTGGGTTGGGCCAGGACCTTTGGCCTGGGCGGCCTTTTAAGCATAGGGGGGCAATCTTGTAATTTCACCATGGATTGGGGGGCCCAGCGATATATTGGCCAAACATTAGCCCCACGCGAAATATGCGAAGGATGACTTCTCTGAGATCGCATGTTTTGCGGAATGTTGGATCTTTTCTAATTTAGGTTTTGCTTACCCCGAGGGGCGTCTTGGACCTCGCTCGAGGTGTCTCAAGGGCTAATGAGCCCCATGAACCTCGAGGGGCGTCTAGGACCTCGCTCGAGCTGTCTCAGGGGCTAATGAGCCCCATGCACCTCGAGGGGCGTCTTGGACCTCGCTCGAGGTGTCTCAGGGGCTAATGAGCCCCATGCACCTCGAGGGGCGTCTTGGACCTCGCTCGAGGTGTTTCAAGGGCTGGTGAGCCCCGTGTACCTCGAGGGGTGTCTTTATTTTGGCACCGTAGCAGTTGACGGGCGCCGACTCCAGTTGTTGGGGTGACTTGGAGTATCCTTCACTCGATCTGGGTGAAGTGCCTAGGTGTAGGTCTTTAACTCAACAGAAATTCAGTCAAGCCAGTTACTGTTGGTGTGACCAAGCGAGCTAGGATGGACTGACTTGGGTAGCCAAAAGGGGTTACCCTGGTTAGGGTGATTATTGGGCCTTGCTTAGGGCCCAGTATAGGGTCTGCTGTACTTTAGAATTCTTCGAGGCCCGCGAGACACCAACCATTTTTGTACGATGTTGTTTATAAATAGGTGGGACCGTGTCATTTGTCCCGTTCTCTTCATTCTATTTTACAGGGATTGTTGTGAGGGCTTTTGCCTTCGAGAGTACAGGTGAAATCCACGAGCACCTCCTAAGGGATCATTAATCTCGAGAGCCTCCAATCTAAGGTACGACCTACTTTCTTCGTTCAGTTCTTTAATCAATAAATGGACCCCGCCAGGCCAGGTTCCCCTTTGCTAAATAATGAGGGTTCCTTTTCTGGCTCGGAGACCCCTCCTCCACCCCTGAGCCATTGCTCGAGGGAGTGTTAATTAATGGGGTACCTATGGTATCCGTAGCTTATGGTTGCCCGGACTTTCCCCGTATACTCGACGCTATCCTATGTTCGAGTGACGGGGAATCACTAATGTCCGTCGGGAGGGAAGAGGTAAATAACCCACCTTACGCTGTGACTGTAGCTCGAAATCGAGCGGTTCGGAGTTACTTAGACCAACTTCTCAACAGCCAGGTTGTTCGAGTGATGGATAGCGAGGGTTCATCCCCTGAGCCCAGTGTTAGCGGCGATGACCAGTCGACCAAGGGTCTGGGGATTTCTCATTACTGCGTTCGGGGGACCCTTCAAACAATTCTTGCTCATCAACCTCAAACATCTCGAGGGCTCCTACTGGATTAAACATCCGTAGGCATTGTACATCCCGGAGCCAGATGAATCTGTGTGTACTCGTCCGACGGGCCGCATCGCTATTTACAAGGCCTATTTGGAGCTGGGGTTGCGGTTCCATATCGACCCCTTCATAGTCTTCGTCCTTAGGACCTATGACCTCACTCTTTGCCAGCTGATGCCTAATAGTGTTGGCACGATGATAGGTTTCTTGGCAATTTGCGACATGATTGGTGTCACTCCCTCGATCAGATTATTGAGGAATTTGATGAAGTTGGTCGTCATGTCCCCAACGACCCATGGTGAGGGTTGGTATAGTTATCAGGCCCGACTCCGGTACAAGATAGTGGTAACCATGCCCTCGAACCAACAGCTGTTTCGGACTGAGTTTCTATTTGTGTATAGAGGCGGATAATGGGATTTCCCTGTAGTACCTCGAGTCGAAGGTCCTAACTTCGGACTGAATAGATCGGTGCCTCAGATATCGAGGGAGGAGGCAGTGGTTGCTATATACTGCCAGACTATTACGAAGGAGGTCGAGAGGGTTCGCAAGAAGGTCACCCTGCACTGGCTCCCGAATGTGACATACCTAAGTGATGAGCATTTCCTCTCTGCCACTGGCTTGAGTCCTGCTTACCCAAAGTGTAGGATGCTAATCGATTGGGTCTCTTATGTATTCAGGGTTTCTTTTTCTTTGTCAACTAACATTTGCCCCTTGTACAGGTATTGCTCGTCAACAGCTCGACGAAGTCATGCAGAAGTGGCTGAGAGCGAACCAGAGGGTGCAAGAAAAGATTCGTCGGAAGATCTCGAGTGGGAAGGCCGATGCACCTCACCCTCCTCCGGTTATTCTCTTCTTCTGGGTGTCTTACTTTCTCTCTTTTTTTCGTATTCAAGGTCATCTTATTGTACTTGTGTGCAGGACCCAGTGAAGAACAGGCGCCCTCGAGCCCCTGTTGTTGCCTCTGTCGTAGCGCCACAGGTCCTTGAGGGACAGAGACCTGCAGTGGTCGAGGAACCTGTCACTCGATAGGGGGGTGAGGACTCCGGAGTCCCTCGACAGCGTAACGTCTCTTCTCGATGGGGGGGGCGATGCGTCGGAGAGAAGGAGGCCGAGGGTAAGTTGGTCGGAGGATTCCTCGAAGCCCTTCACCGAGCTTACTGAGCTCGAGAAAGCCGGACGTTTTAATTTGGCTATCAAGTGAATTCTTACTCGAGTAGACATCGACGTTTGTCGGGAACTGGACGAGGAGGAAGAGGTCGAAGGTCAGCATGCCTCCTAGGTTGATGTAAGTCACCATTTTTTGTTGATGTAAGTTCTGTTCTCAATTTCTTGTTTGACTCATTTTCTTCGATTTCTTCACAGTGTTCGATCAGGATGGCCGTTATGAGCCATCGACACACTGTTGGCACCAGGAAGCTTCGAGAGGAGTTTGCTAATCAAAAAGAGTTGGCCTTGAACATTGGTATAGAACTCGAGAGCGTGAAGAAAGATCTCGAGGCAAAAGAAAAAAGCTTTGCTGACAAGGTGGCGTCCCTAGAGCAGAAGGTCCTCGACGCTCAGAGCCAATGCGACTCGATCAAGAGGCAGTATGATTCCTCGAAGGGGGATTCTTCCACGGCTCAAGAGCAGATCATCCTTGACTGGCGGAACTCTCGTGCTGGTAAAGACTTTGCGGCCGATATGGGGCTTCAGGGCACCGAGGTTGCTGTAGACACCAAATTTTGAACCCCTTTTTCGGATATATAAAGATTTTGAAAAGAAATAAAAATAACGAAAATTGTCATGCATCGTGGAGCGCGTGCCCCGTCAAATGCATGTTTCACCCCGGAGTGCGAGTTTCATTCCATCGTATGGTTTTCCATTTTTGCGTATTAGTCATGCAGTTTCAGCTTAGAAATATAATTTCTCGTGAGTCGTAGTCAATAATCACAACCACCGTTTTAATAAAATGATTCGTAGTATAATCATGCTCGTCTTTACTAATTTGACGAGTTTTCGTTAATTGTCTTAAGTTAGTCTTTCGAAAAACAGAAAAAACGAGTCGTAATTAGGCGTCGCGATTTTAATCATATCCCAAAACCGGTAGTAATCAGTTTTTTTGATGGTCAAGTCATTGTTCATTGTATAAAGAATAAGAATATATTCTTTATCCACTAATCACATCCTTTATCAATTAGTTAGAGAATAAGAATCAAGAAAAGGAGTGAGAATAAGAATCAAATCCCATGTGTAAGAGGCAAGAATCTAGATTTTTTCCGGTGGATTCGAGTTGTGCGCCAGGCACACGATGACGCATGATTGTGCGCCTAGCGCACAACAGCATCCTGCACCAGACGTAGGGCCCTGCGCCTAGCGTACGAAGCTGTGCCTAGCGCAGGCTTATGCGTTTGGCGCAGTAATCTAATCAGTTATGTTTTGCACGTTTTTCGATGTAACTTTTACGTATTAGGATATATTTAGAGAAAATTATTTTCTGAAAATCTGATTTTGCCTCATTGATGAGAAAATCCAAAAAGAATAAGAATATTTGTCTTTCCAAAGAGATTTGATGATGTCATTAGGGTGAAGTCATTAGAATGATGTCATTAGGGTGATTAAGGATGGGAAAAAACTGATTTTTTGGGTTAAAAATCTGATTTTCTACTTATTTGAAACCCTAGTTCATCTCCCTCATTTCCCTATAAATACCCTCCTTTTTTTAGTTCAAAACCAAGTTGAGCTGAAAACAACTCAACTTCACAACTTCTAAATCTCAATACTACTATCATCTTCTCTACTTCCTTCCTCTAAAAAAATCTCATTCAAGAAAAAGAAAGTAAAAATTAGGAAGGTATTAGTAAGTAAAGAAGTTCATCAAAAGAAAAACACAAAAAAGGGTTTAAGTTAATAATTAAGTGGATTTAGAAACTCACTGAGAAATTAAGAAAATAAAAAAAAGGTAGAAAACTTTGCAAAAGGAAGTGCATCATTGAGCTAGCAATGTAAAGTTGAAGCTCTGGTTATTTTTTTCTTGATTATCTTCTTAATCACGTACAAACTTTCTCCTTATTTCTTCTTATCATTTTTTAATTTTTGGAGTGATTTGGGTATGAGGAAGTCCTAATAGGTTCCCAACCTTAAATCTCCCCACCTAGAATAGTCAACTCTAATGGGGAGACTCTTAGGAAACAATGTGTTTATGTGATTTTCTTAATCAAGTTGTTGTTCATCACTAAAAACATGTTTTCATAAAAAAAAAATCAAGAAGTGTTGTCCATAAACATCTCCATAAAAAAAAAGTGATGATGTAATTATGGTCAGTTTTAATTTCGTATTTCATTTCATTTTTCGTCTGTAATATTAGAATAGTTTGTAGGATTTAATATTTTTTCTATGAAGTGCAAGATGTTTCCAGCAACTGAGCATTGGAATTTCTAAAAAACGAACTTTGTATAAATAATTAAAAATCATACAACGTTGTTGTGCAAAAATGATTTTGTCCAATACCACATAAGCTTGTATTGTTAATAAAGTTTAAAATAAAATCATTTAGACAAAACTAAAAACATCAAGTTTGAAGTAAACATCAGTAGCTTTCCAAAAATATAATAATCATGTTCATATGAATTTTATACAAATAAACATGAATTCCAAAGCTCATTCAAGGAGATGAAGATCAAGGAGCATCATGGTGAAGATCAAGAATGAAGATTCGTATATATCATAGATTTTGTACATATTGTTGTAATAATAATTTCTTTGTAAATAGTTATTACATCACTCATTAATGAAAAAACATAAAGATGTTTGTGCATAATTTTCATAAATAATTCCACAATCCTTTTTGAATAAAATGAGCAACCAATGTTACAAATATTGCATGTTGGGCCAATATATCATAGTATATGAATCAAATGACCCAATCTCAATTAAGAGGAAAAATTGCAAATCTAACAAAGTTAAATTGTATGATGATCCATCTTACATTTTAAATTTGTTCTCCATCTTCAAATGGATTAATCATATAATTTGACATAATTAGATTGGTAATTATGATCTCTGAATTGATTTTAGGCCGTTTCACGTGTCTCGCTTTAAATGGCCAAATTCCAATTAGCCAAACACAATCTCCAAATTTGATCTCAAATTGATCATTTCTCTCTAAATGACTTAATAATCTTCAATTAAGATTATTTCTCAAAAAGCCTTCAATTAGGAAGCAAAGCTTTTTCCTAAGACCTCTTGAAAATTATTAAACATGATCACTAATTGAAGTGATTATTTCAATTCTAAAATTTGATCACTAAGTCGGGTGATTACCTTCCTCCTAAGTATAATCACTAATTTGGGTGATTGACTTAAACCTTGGTTAATCGCTAATTACGGTGATTAGCTTAACCTTTCATCATATTTAATCACTAATTACGGTGATTATTCTAACCTTCCTATTAATCACTAATTAAGGTGATTAATTTAATCTTTCATTTGATCACTAATTATAGTGATTATCTTAAACCTTAATAATCGTTAATTAGGGCGATTATTTTTCCTATTTAATCACTAATTAGGGTGATTATCTTAAACCTTGAATAATCACTAATTAGGGTGATTATTTCCCAACCTTCATTTCTAATCACTAATCAAGGTGATTATCTTCCCTTTTAAGTTTAATCACTAATTGAGGTGGTTATCCTAACCTTTATTTTAGTCGCTGATTAAGGTGATTAATTTAGCCTTTCATATTTAATCACTAATTAGAGTGATTATCTTAAACCTTAATAAACGTTAATTAGGACGATTATTTTTCTCATTTAATCACTAATTAGAGTGATTATATTAAGCCTTGAATAATCACTAATTAGGGTGATTATCTTAACCTCCATTTTCGATCACTAATTAAGGTGATTGTCTTGATCTTTCTTCATATTTAATCGCTAATTAAAGTGATTATTTTAACCCTATTTCAATCACTATTTGGAGTGATTACCTTATTCCTAATAGATTTGTTTAATTCTAAAGGTGAGTTATTCATAATCTATCCCCTTTTCTTCCCCAATGGAATTGGCCATTTAGGGTAAGACATAAGATCGAACTACGATGGTTTTGATCCATGAGTGGATTCCAATCCCGCAATGATTGGTACGTAGTGCAACTTCAGTGCTCAAACCTACCATGTACAAATGATATATTGGTCCTTAATAAAAATGGTTGATGTGTATATGTGCAAACTATGTGATTTTCTTTCTTTTGAATAGGCATGATTACTTTAAAATTGAAAATAACGCATCTAGTATGAGCCCGTTCTTTAGAACGGAAGAAGAGATGAGTTCCAGACGTTCGCACCTCTTAACCTAAACCCCAAACTCTATCTCATGGTATGAAAGACCAATTTTCAAAAAAGCTTTATCCATATGAAGTCATCATCGTTTTAAGTGATATTTCTTGAAATTGATTTTAAAATGATTTATTAAATAAATCTGTCCCTATTCAGATATTAATAGGGTGGCGACTTCAGAGTTTTCTAAAACTCATAGTCCAATGAGAGACTTTTGTGGGATTCAGACCGTTAATTAAGACAGTAAAAAATCGGATACGACAGTTGCGACGAGGGAGACACTGGAAAAAATTCGAGTAGCTCTTTCCAGGGTGTCTCCTTCGACTGACTGGTCCCTGGTCGAGGCCGAGAATGCTGCTATCGTCGAAGCTGACTTGGCCGATGATGCTCCCCCTGAGTATGATGCCATTTGTATCAGAATGTCGTGGATGAACCACTGGCGGTTCAAAATGAGGCAGAGATCAAGGGTCGTTCTTCCAACGAGGAGCTCGAGATAGATGATGAGGATGTCGATCTTGGTGGTGATCAGGAAATCGACGACTCTAGTTACGTCTCCCTGAGCACTGTGATTCTTCTGACAGCTCAAGCGACTCTGAGTAGCATAGCATCCCTTGTTCGCATTTTGTACTTAGCTTTGCTGGCCTTTGCTGGCTTTAGGATGTAATGATTTAAGTTAAATGAAAAAGCTTCTTTTTTCCTATCTTACTTTGTTCGTGCTCTTATTCTCGTGTCGGAGTACCCCTCGAGGAGCCTTGCCTGTTAGTCTGTTTTCGACTTAAACGGTCGTCGACTTTAGCTTGGGGGGCTGGTTGATTCAAGGGATCCCCCAAGTAATGGGCCACGTGTTGGATGTCCCATCTTTGTTCCTATTAGGCCTTAAGATGGGCCCATAGGGGTAGTTATTCCAGCCTCGGGAATTGCGGTCTTTTTTCTTATAAGTACCAGGGTTATCATTTCATTGAAACCACAACCCAAAACTTCCACTTCCTTCTCTCTTATTTCGATTGACCATCTTCTTCCGTATTCTTTTCTCGAGAGCAGATGTCTCAACCCCTGATTACCCCCAGCCTCGGGAATTGCTTGTGTTAGTACTCCCTTACTAATCTGTGCTGATCTCCTTCTGCAGCTCTCGATCAGAGCGTGTGTCTTAGCCCGTCGCCCTCGGGGTGTCGCGACTGCGGATGTCATGAAGGACCAATTGTCCTTCGACGAGAGGAGCGCCCTCAATAACCAAAGTCGGATTGCTAAGTTGAAGCTGTCTGAGGCTAAGGGGGTTATTAAGAAGGACCAACTGTCCTTCGAGGAGAAGACGGCCGGGTTCGAGCAAACTATTAAGGACCTCATGAAACAGAGAGACTCGGTCATCAGGAGGCAACGCCAGGCGGCGAAGGAGTGCAAGGAAGCTTTGGCCAAGGCCAAGAGGGCCAACAAGAGGGCTGAGAAGACCATCTCGAAGGCTACCGCTTGTCGGGAGCTCATCATTGAGAATTGGAAGCTCTCCTAGGCAGGGAGGGTCTTTCTCGAGGATGCCTCTCTCCAGGCTTCCGAGGTTGGCCATGGTGAGGCCCTTAAGATGGTTCGGACCGTTCTTGAGAAGATGTCTCCTAGCCTTCCTTGGAAGGAAGTGGAGGATGGTGTGGCCGCACTGTCCCAAGTGGAGATTGGAACTCCTCGATGGTAGGGGGATGCAGATGCCCCTAAGGACGAGGACCGGATTTTGGCCACCGGTAATCTCGAGGGCTGACCGCCTCACCACTTCTTGCGGTGTTCTCCCCTTCTCTCTCTATGTCTCTTACGAGGGTTAATGTATGTCCCTCATAGTTTTCTTCTAGCCTTTAGATATCTTTCTGGTGTAAGCTTGTTGCCTCAATGGCTTGTATTCTCCTTGATTAATGGAATAAAATTTCTCTTTCAATACACTTGCCTTTTATTCTGCTAAGTTTGTGCCTTCGAAATTCTCTTTTTGTTTGTGCTAGTAGAACTCGATAGATGCAAAGTGTACATACTAGGTATATTTCGTTAGATAAAACATAAGAATTTGCTGGAAGTCATCTTTACACAAATTAGCTTATAGTACGCCACAGGATAATGTATATGTTAAGCTATGCCCCTAATTTCGATGGCAAAAACTTAAATGTAAAACTTGCGGAGGTTATCAGCATTCCATGGTCGAGGTAGTTCCCGACCATCCTGGTCTTCGAGGCGATATGTGCCTGGTCGAACAACCTTGGTGACTTTGTATGAACCTTCCCAGTTGGGTTGCAGCTTACCATGTCTAGGATCTCTCCCTGTTGCCTCGAACTTTCTTAGGACCCAGTCGTTGACTTGCAGCGGTCGATGTTTGATGCGTCGGTTAAAGAGCCGTGTGAGCTTGAGTTTGTAAGAAATAGCCTTGAAGAGGGTGTTGCCTCGGGTTTCAGGGAGCAAATCGAGGTTGACTCGCTTTTCTTCTTCATTGCTGCTATCGTGGTAGAAGGTAATCCTCTGTGAGGGGATACCCACCTCGATGGGAAGTACAACTTCACTCTCGTACACCAGGTTGAATGGTGTTTGTCCTGTGGCCTCTCTAACCGTTGTCCTTGTAGACCATACGATCCCAGGAAAATCATCGATCCATGACCCTTTCACTCCCTCGAGCATCGTTTTTAACCCTTTTAGCACCACCTTATTAGCTGCCTCTGCCTGTCCATTGGTCTAGGGTCGACTTACAGCTGAGAATCTGGTCTCGATGCCAAAATGAGAGAAGTATTCTTTCGTTGGCCCGCTGTTAAACTGTCGTCCATAATCTGATATGAACACTCGAGGAACCCAAATCTTGTGATTAAATTCCGCCAGATGAACTGTTGTACTTGCTTATCAGTGATGGAGGCTAGTGGCTCAGCCTCGACCCACTTGGTGAAGTAGTCGACGGCGACCAAGAGGAACCTCCGTTGTCCTGAAGTAAGAAGAAAAGGCCCCAATAGGTCCATGCCCCACATGTCGAAGCGCAATGGAGCCTGAATGGCTGTTAAGGTGCTGGCAGCTTGATGGGGTAAGTTAGCATACATCTGGCATTCTTTGCATTTCTGGACCAGGCTCGAAGCATCTTCTTTCAGGGTGGGCCAGTAATACCCAGCTCGAAGAGCTTTAGCAGCGATAGTTCTTGCACCCTGATGACTCCCGCATGCTCCCTGATGTATTTCTCGAAGCACATAGTCCCCTTCTTGTGGAGTCAAACAACGTAGGAGGGGGTGGGTAAAAGATTTCTTATAGAGCTGGTCGTCGTGGTAGATGAACCATCGAGCTTGCTTTCTTACTTTTTCAGTCTCTAGCTCATCGGCATGCAATGTACCATCCCTCGCATAGGATACTATCCTATCCATCCAGGTGGGACTTCTGTCGAGGTTAGCTACCCCTCTGTTTATGCTAGGGGCTTTGAGCACCTCCCACATTATGGGACGAGGTGATAAGTCTTCAGCCGAACTTGCCAGCCTTGATATTGCGTCTGCCTATTGGTTCTCTGATCGAGGGATGTGCTTGATGGTGAATTGAGCTAGCTCGGTTAGTTCTTCTTTGATTTTTCTTTAGTACATCTTCATGCTATCTTCTTTGGCTTCGAATTCGCCTGTCACCTGACCAACTATGAACTGGAAATCCGAGTAAGCTTTGATCTTTTGAGCCCCTGCGGTTTTACACAACTGTAGACCAAGTAGAAGAGCCTCATACTCGGCTTCATTGTTCGAGGTAGTGAAGTTGAATTTGACGGCGTACTCCAATCTGTTCTTTTGAGGATTGAGGACCAGTAATCCAGCACCGCAGCCAGCCTTTGACGATGACCCATCGACAAATAATTCTCATGAGCCTTCTTCAGTGGGCTCGGGTCTTGAGGTGCATTCTGTAATGAAGTCTGCTAGTGCTTGAGCCTTGATGGCTCGATGGGGCTCGAATTCTATCCCATAGTCCGACAGCTGGTTGGCCCAGTCCGTCACCCTGCTGGACTGGTTCTTCCCCTCGATCACCTTTCGCAGGGGTTGACTGGTTAGAACTCTGATGGCGTGTGCTTGAAAGTAAGGCTTAAGTTTTCGTGTGGCGATAATGAATGCAAAGATCATTTTCTCTATCGGGGGTTATTTTGCTTCTGCGCTTCGAAAGGCGTGGCTTATGAAGTAAACTGGATGTTGATTTTTCTCTCGTTCTGCGACGAGGACGGCGGTAAGGGCATTATCTGACACAGCCAAGTAAACAAAGAGTGTTTCTCCTGGCAAAGGAGAGACGAGTTTAGGGAGGCTGGCCAGATGTTCCTTCAACCGCTGAAATGCCTCTTCCGCGGCTTCATCCCAATCGAAGGTCGATTGCTTTTATAGGTTCTGAAGAAGTATAAACTTTTATCTGCTGATCTTGATAGGAAACGTCCCAGGGCTGCCATATAGCCGGTTAGGCGTTGGACTTCCTTGACCGTTCGAGGGCTTTTCATCTCGATGATAGCCTGAACCTTGTCCGGGTTGGTCTCTATGCCCTTTTCATCTACTAGGAAGCCAAGACATTTTCCTCCTTTTACGCCGAAGACACACTTCTTCAGATTGAGCTTCATGTTATGGGCGCGTAGGGCGGATAAGGTTTCTCTCAAATCGGAGATGTGGTCATGCTCTTGCTTGCTCATGACGATCATGTCGTCGACATATACTTCCACATTTCTCCCTATTTGACTTTCGAACATTTTGTTAACAAAACGTTGGTAATTTGCTCCAGCGTTCTTGAGGCCAAAGGGAATCACCTTGTAACAGTACACTCCTGAGCTGGTAGTGAACGCAGTGTGGACTTAATCCTCCTCAGCCATGGGAATTTGGTGATACCCTGCGTTGGCATCCATAAAGCTGAAAAGGGTGTGCCCGGCCGTCGATTCAACAAGTCTGTCTATCTTGGGGAGGGGAAAGTCATCTTTCGGACAGGCCTTATTCAGGTCTGTGAAGTCGACACACATCCTCCATATTCCAGAGTACTTGCGAACCAGTACCACATTAGCCAGCCATTCAGTGTACTGGCATTCTCTTATGAATCCCGCTAATAACAATTTTTTCACTTCTTTAGTCGCTGCTTTGCTTCTCTCAACACCCTGGTGTCTTAGCTTTTGTTTTACCGGTCGATGTCCCTCTTTGATGTTAAGACGATGGACCATGACTCGAGGGTCAATACCCGGCATTTCATCGACAGTAAACGCAAAGACATCTTGAAATTCTCGGATGACTTCGATGATCTGTGCTCTGATATCACCGGGGACCTATTTGCCGATTCTTATCATCGTTCCTTTTTCTTCGTCGATGCATATTTCTTCATCTCCATCCACCGGTCGAGGTCTCTTGTACCGTTTTAGATTTTCGGTAACTTAGAGCCCCATGACGGGGAGAGGTTTTTCGAGCTCAGGCTGCTTTCTTTTTCTGGTTACTTCTTAGCTTTGATTCTTTAAGATGTTAACATAACATTCTCAAGCGGACTTCTGATCTCCGAACAGCTGAGCGACCTTCCCATCATCGGCCTCGAACTGCAGGAACAACTGGTAAGTAGAGATGGCGGCTTAAACTTTGTTGAGGGTGGGACGTCCAATGACGACGTTATAGGGGAGATCGACATCGACGACTAGGAAGTCGATGAGGATGCTCCTCCCTCGACCCTTCTCACCCATCCGGGTCGGGAGCCTGACTTATCCTAAAGGGTGGACTGATTATCCGCCAAAGCCTACTAAAGGTTGGCTGATGGGCGTGAGATCGGTCTCTTGATACTTTAATTTCTTCAGACAGTCCATTGTTATGATATCCGCGGAACTCCCACAATCGATAAACACTCGACCCACCCTCAGATTGGTAATTTTCATCTCGACGACCAAGGGATTGTCGTGAGGAGTTTGTATGGGTCGATGGCTGTCTTTGAAGGTGATGGTGGGGCTAGCTGCTGTCCTGGTCATGTCTGTTGTCCCATGTTTCAGGGTGTAAAGGTATTTCTTTCGAGAGCAGCTGGTTAGGCCACCCAAAGCGTACCCCCTGCAATGACGTTGACAAACCCTGCTGTCTCATCGCTACTGGATTCCTTTTCTTTTCGAGGTTCCTTCTTCTCTTCTACTGGATTCTTAAGATACCGGATCAATTTTCCTTCATCTACCAACTTATACAGTACTCGTTTACGCTTTCGGCAGTCACGAGTGGTGTGACCACAATCGTGGTGATATTCGCACCAAAGCTTCGTGTCCCTCCTATTGACGGAAGTCTTGATGGGGGTGGGCTTTGGAAGAGTGTGCTTCTCTTTGATGTCGAGGTATATTTCCCTTCTGTTGAGGTTGTATTGAGGATCGTACCCATTGTCATCCAACCGTGGTCTCTTATCCCGTTATCTTCGAGGAACCTCCCACGAGGTGTCTGCTCGAGCAGTGTAGTCAGCTTTTCTCTAGTTGGAACTCGGTTCCTCATTGGTTTTGCAAATGTTAGAGGCTTGTATGAACTTTTGTGCGAGGTTCATTGCCTCAGAGAAGGTAGATGCCTCGCTCTCCGCCAACTTCCGCTTGAACCTGCTCGAGGGATAGAGGCCCGACATCAATGCAGTGAATGCCACAGTCTTGCAGGTCCGAGACTCTCAAAGACTCCACATTGAACGTCTTGATGTATTCTGCTAAGTCTTCATCCCTTCGCTGCCTAATAGACATCAGATGGATGCTGGTCTTTCGATGTCTCCTCCCTGCTATGAATTTTTGTTTAAATGCAGCCTCGAGGGAGGCGAAGTCTGAGATACTTCCTGGGGGAAGCTCGGTGAACTAGGTAAGAGCTAGTCCTTTCAGTGTTGTGGGGAAGAACTTACACCACGCAGCTTCACTCCCTGTTTGCACACTCATTTGTGCTTTGAAGGCTGCCAAGTGGTCAATGGGGTTGGTAGTTCCTCTATAGTGCTCGATGGGAGGGACCCTGACTTTGCGCGGATTAGGGGTCCGCATGATTTCTTCACTGAAAGGGGTGATGAAGTCCAAGTTGCCAAAGTGAGCATTGGATCGCTCCCTATGGCCAGTTGTGTTGGACTCTTCTTCCTCTTGCCTCCGATCATCCCGATCCTGTCGTCGAGGACCATCCTGTTCCCGGTTAGGGTTAGGAGTTGCCTCTCCTTCTTGCCTCGAGCGCGCTCGACGTTCATTCAAGACGTCACGGGCGTCTCGATTGCCGTTCCTGAGGGCCGCTCGTTAATGACGTGTCGGGCGTCTCCCCGACCAGGAGGTGCTTGAGTCGGGACTCCGGGGGACTCGGGTCTAGTTCTGAGGGGCTCGAGCCGAGACCTAGGGAGCTTGGCCGTTGGGAGGTGGATTGTGCCGATTCTGCTGAACTATTCAAGGGATAGGAGGTCTGTTGGATGTCAAGGGATCTTTTATCTAACTCTTTTCTAAAAAAAATTAAGAAAAATCTTTTAGAAATCAATTATCTTTCAAAAACCTTTTGCAACCCAACTACCTAAACCTATATATTCACCTTTTAATCTCATCTCACGATCTCACGGAACCTCCAAAAAATTCCCACGGCCAATTACTCACAATACTTGATCACAAAGTCAACGACTAACAACTCAAAAACTCACGGCACTCACACAAAACCTACAACCATACTTTTACATTACTCGGTAGAACTCAACACACAACAACAACAACAACAACAACAACAACAACAACAATAACAACTCACAAAGAATATACACGGCCTAACACTCATACTCCACAACGCCACACCAATTCATCAAATTCCCCTGTCCTCCAGCGACACATCACCTAGCATCATCCTACACCATCACTCATTCTCCAGTCAACGCCATCACCCCACCTAATCATCATCATATTATCAATCCACGCATCATCATCCTAATAACTCTATCTCACCTATACTCACAAAAACTACACGCCCTGCGCCTAATTCATATAACGCGGCGTTTTACAAAACACAAATGTTTTTTTCAAGACTCGTACAATTCAATTTTCCAAGATCCGTACAAATCAACGACCTCGGACAGTGGTATAAAATCTGAGGGCCAACTAAATTAACTAACTTTCTTTTATTTCTTTATTTATCTTTATTATTTTCTTGAAGTTACTAACATTCTATTCATGATGTAGATTGTTAACTCGTCCCTGCGACTGTAAGTATTGTATATATTATACTAACTCCTTGCATTATTTCCTTTTCTTATTTTTTATTTATTATTCATGTTATTATGATTGTCCTGCATGATTTTTATCACCTACATGTTATTATTACTAAACAAGAACTAAAGAACTGTTATAATTAATTCGAATAATTTGGACAACCTATTAGGAACCTTGTAATTTGATTGCATAATAACTTGTCACTAAATAATTAGTCTTTTTATGTTTTTCCTAAACCAACCTAATTATTTTTAGGGTGCTTAAAACGCTATTTGATTATTCTTTTGCATAAAATCTGTAATAAATCGGTATTTAGTAGAGGCCAGCAATGGGCAATATAGTTCCTGACTATATTGTACCCTCACCCTCGAACTCAATTTTTGGTTCCTGACCATCTATGGAGTCATGATGGGGAAATCTACATTGGATAAGTCCTTAAGATGTCCCTACCGTTCAATATCCAATTAGGTTTATAAGTTTTCCTTTAAAAATTTATTGGCGACTTCAAAACGAATCTCAAATAAAACCTTAACAATGGGGTAGTCAAATAAACGTGCTCACACCGCGTGTAGGCATTAAAGGAATGAAAAATCCACGCCTACAATTTGGCGACTTCACTGGGGAGGATTTTAAAAAAATTATTTTTTTAAATGAGTGGGTGAAACTTGAAAAATACGATTCATTCTCCTTTTATGCCTTTGAATAATATACTATTTTGCATATGCATGGCTATTGTTCAGCCACCATAGGGACAATCTACCTTTCCTCATTAGCACATGTTCTATGTGTGAGGTCACCCCCGAGGGGTTTGCGCTTTGTCCTTCCAAAAAGCTTCCTGAGCGATAGTGTTGGATCTTAGTTATAAGCAAACCTACCCAACCATGGCATTGTTCTCTTGTTCCTGACTTGAGAACTGGAGTGCGTCTTACACGTGGCCACCTTTTTAAGCAGGGGTACGAAGCGTGGGACCAATCTCTTAGTCATGGACCCTTTCAACCTTAATCTAAACCCGACCATAGTTTCAAACGTACAACTGGACCTTAGGTTGAGAACTTTGCATATTATTATCTTAATTACGCATATTTGTGTGTTGCGTGCCTTTAATTGCTATATGTGGCGTAAATTTTGCAAAATAAAATCGTTAATCGAAGTTACGTGATCGAAAGAGCAAAACATGAAGAATCGAGCTACTTGCGCGCCACGCTTCAAATGTGCGCTTCGCGCAGCTGGGCTGCGTTCGACGCTTCTAACTCTTGCCCAGCGCAGAGCTTCGCGCCTGACGCGATGTCATCCACGCGTTGCGCGCACCATTCCCTCTTCGCTCTCATTTTCCCGAGTTCTACACTTTCATTTATTTGCTTGCTTTGCGCTTCTAACCTGCATTTTGCGCCTGAATGATGTTTGAATTATTTTTTTCCTTTCGTGGCGCCATCTTTTCCTTTTCCTTATCCACATCCATTCTTTTTCCTCTAATCCTCTTTTTCACTAACAAAAAATCTTTATCTTTTTTTTTAATATCTTAATCTATTTCGAAAACTTTACCTCATATTTTTTTTCAATTCCTATCACCCATCTTTTTCGAAAAATATCTCCTATCTTTTTTCGAAAAATTATCTCATGTTCTTTTTTAAAAGATACATCTCCATTTTTTTAAATTATATCACCTATCTTTTTCGAAAATTATTCTCATATCTTTTTTTTCAAAATTTCATCCCATCTTCAATCTCCTATCTACTTCAAAAAATTTATCTCCACCTTTTTAAAAAAAAAATCTCCATCTTTTTTCCTATCCCATATCTTTTTTTCAAAAAAATCATCGTATATCCTTTCTTTTCAGGTATATTATCCATCCTTTATGTGCACATCATTTAGGATGCCTTTTAGTGTCCATATTGTTGTAAAAGTCTCATATGTTGAGGAATTCTAACTGCACTAGAAGTCCCTCTGACACAAATGTCTAGATTCATCCAGTTTCTCCATTTAGAGTTATTCACCTCATCCAACTCTATCCATGTTAGGATTTTTAACCCTGTCTAGGTTCACCCATCTAATAAGCCTAGGGTCGTTAGAAGTCCTACCATCTTAGAAGTCTATAATCCATAGAAAGTACATGAATAATAGGAGTCTAAAATCATTAGAATTTTGTCCATCTTATGAGTCCCAAATCCATTAGAATTCCATCCATCTTAGGAGTCTAAATTCGTTCGAATTCCGTCCATTTTAGGAGTCTAGGTCCACTAGAGTCTCATGCATATTAGGAGTCCAGCATCCTTAAAAGCTTGCCAAGTCTAAAAGTCTGAAGTCGTTAGAAGTCTATCAAGTCTAGGATTCTGAAGTCATTAGAATTTCGTATCAATTAGGACTGCATTCATACTAGAATCCGTTTTGCACTGCATAGTCCATCATTCATACACTTCATGCATAACTAGAGTTATTAGGCAGTTAGGAGTCTCATTGCATCCATACTCTCCATTTCATCTCATGCATTCCGTATTTAGTAGTCCTGAACTACAAACGATCTGATTTCCTCTTTTGGATATGTAGGCAGCCTTTACAGGTTCGAACGCATAGATTGAGTCATGCATACATGCATTTGGTCTAGGAGCATCTAAAAGAGTCGTCATTCATACGTGCATTAGGTCTAGGTGTATAAAAAAATTCAAAAAAAATATTTCATTCATTTACGAGATGTTATTTTGTTCCTAGAAGCTCAACTTTTAAACAAACATACGTTCTTTCATTCTATTCTTTTCTTTCCATCATCACTCCATTTCTAATCTCCCGTTGGATGATCCATTACAGGAAATATACAATATGTCAAACACACCTCAAGAACAAGTTGATGAGTTGAAGGGTACACTCATAGATCTTGTAGCACGTGTTGCCAGACTAGAGGCACATTACCAGGCACCAGATAGTTTTACCACAATCACGACTGACCGACAAAGGATCAATGAACTACATGACATTACACAACGCAGTCCGCTGATAAACCCTTCCATCAAATCAATCCTTGAAAGCTCGCCTCGTTCTAGAGGAGGCGAAAGAATTTTTGATGTTTCACCTAATGCCCAAGCATCTACTGAGATACATTCCAGACCTGCACCAACTCTTACCATGCCTAAAAGAAAGCCCAAGGGGGAGTTCATATTCTTACACATGAGCTATGGTGCTATATTCGAGTATCTTCATTTCAGAAAATTGCTCTACCATATAGGACTCACTCCAGATCCTAAGGAAGACAGAAAAGAGCTAAATTGGGACAAAAATGCCCGTTGTAAGTACCATAGAGGAAACGGCCATAGAACTAACGATTGCTATAAGTTAAAGCACCTTATTCACAACATGATAGAAGAGGGAAGACTTCCAATTCTCTCGAACGAGGTCCCAAATAAGATAGAGGTTGCTGACATGGGTACAAGGGATTATTTAAAATCCCAACGGGCACAAACCCCACTAAAGATGACCTATACTCAAATCTTTCACCAACTCCGGGCTAAAGGTGCGATTTCCCCAATTGGACCCCTAGAAGACCCACCTAAAGAAGAAAGAAATCCGATGTGGGATGAGGGCTCCTATTGCGAATATCATAGGGGGGAAAGGTCACCCTACCGAAAGGCGTATGAGCCTTCAGGCGATTATCCAAGACATGATCGATGACAAAAGACTGCAATTGCTACCCGATCCCGACTACAAAGACGTGGCCCCGGTCCCAATAGCATATATTCATTAAAACACCTGGACTCGCTTAGGTCTAGTTGAAAAAAATAAATATACACCTCTTCTCTTTTCATTTAGAAAGAGACCTCATGAAGATTGAAGCAACGAAGCTGTCTTGTCACGCGACGTAGGAGTCTAGACTTAGGATTTCATTTTCTGCTTCATCTCTCTTGTTTTTCCCAGTCTAATATAGGATTTTGTCTCTTATTGCATGTACTCATAATTTTCAATTAATAAATGAGTATTTCTTTTCTATCCTTGCACTAATGAGCATCAATGGAAATCACGATTGTCGCCTTAAAAGAAATGAATTTCTGACTCTCATGACAATTCTAATAAAGGCAATAAACAACTGGCATATATAAAAGAGGCATTCCTCCCCTTTCCCGCAACAATTTATCCAATCCTTATCATGCATAACACCCCTCTCACTTTAACCTACCTCATGGGAAGTACACTTGACAACAATTCAATTTAAAGGGCAAGTAAAAAAAAGAGCACCAAAACAAACACAAAAAAAAAGAAGTGCAAAAATATCGAATAATAATAATAATAATAAAAAGATAAGCCCATCAATAGCTTCGTCAACTGTACTTTCTTTCACCTTCAACCTTCAATTCTAAACCTTGATCTTCATCAAAGGCTTTGAACTTCACAACCAAGAATCATTACAAGTCAAATCATACCTCTATAATAAACCTTCGCCCAAGCAACCATGCATTGTATTCCCATAAGCCATAAAAGACAAACCCAAGCCCGCTAGGTCGAAAACCCATAAGGGCGACTTAGGCAAAAGTCATGACATCTTCTCCTTCACTAGCCTGAACTACGAATGGTCTAATTCTGCTAAAGATACGTAGGAAACCTCACCTTGAGGTCCGACCGCTATAAACCAAACCAAACCTACATCATTATCCACCCTTGCCAAAGACCTCTTCCAAATCAATACTTAATCCAATGCTTAATTCATTGCAAATGGCTCCAAAGCAAAATGTTAGGCCACCGATTAAAATGTTAAGAGCTACGACTGGCCTGATTCCATCATGGATACGTAGGCAACCTTTTTTGAGGCCCGTACATTTTAATTCAAAACATAAGGCTCGCCTAGGCTCATGAGAAAAGCGCGATCTCCCAAAAAATCATGAATTTTCAATGCTCATCCCCTACCCTTAGAACTAGACTGGGATTTGAACATGCATCATTAGCCTACCTTATTGCGTGAGTCAATTCATTATGGCTCTGTCCTCTTCTTATTCTAATTCATTGCCGCTTTCTCAGCTGCATTATTACTTCCAAGCCAACCTTTGCATAACCTTTCAACACACAGCGCTATGACCGCACCTCATCCCTTGAGTGTTCCTTTCTTTGACCTTTCTTGTCTTTTTCACCTTAGGAACCCTGTATGGAATCTTTGGTCGAAACTTCCACTAAGCGTGATGAGATATCTTCAAAATCAAGCAATCAAGCTGAGTACTTCATCAACTCCATCTTACTAGGGGCTTCAGCACTGGTCCATCCAGATTATCGTAGGCTCAAAGTCCAGACCTATTGAAGGACTTCATTATGAGTCCATATATGACATCTTGGGTTTTAAACCCGCACGGATGCAACATCGCATTTATTTATGGGCTCACTTAGGCCCTTGGCATACAAGCCTCGAAGCATATACAACTCAAACGCTACAAAAGCTCGTTCTATCCAACATAATCTATTAACTGAATAGATCATCCTTGGGCTCCATGTGTACCTTGATAAGGACTTCATTACGAGTCGATACAAAAGATCGTGGACTCCAGACCCATACGAGATCCTAACTGTTTTATGGGCTCGCTTAGGCCCGATAACAACTACAACACATTTCGAATCAAACATAGCTTACATGGATCATCCTTGGGGGCTTCCCCTTTCTTCTCTTTCGAGAACGGTTTTCTAAAACGAAAATTTGAGCTTTTAATGGAACGATCAAATCATATCATCTGCATTAGTGTCATATCTCTACATTTGCATTACATATCTGCATCGTCCCAAACATTGTGTCAAGCATTGCATCCTTCGTCCTTAGCCATAGGATTCTAGCATAAGTCATGGAGTCGCACACACACACACACACACACACACAAACACACACACACACACACACATGTATGCACACTATAACACCTTTAAGTCAAGTCAAGTCAAGTCATTTCCTATCCATACACTAGCACCCACATCACGGGACACAGGTGTAACACTCCGTCCTTTTATAAACATAATTTAAACAAAATAGAACATTTTATTAAAGAAATGACGATAGCGGAAATATCACCTGACGAAAATGTCACTCTAATTAAAGGTTAAATTAAACTAAATAAAAAAAATAAAACCCTATTAAGATAATCTAAAATATCCATAAGGAGGCAATACAACCTCATAAACCCGATGTAGTAAATATAAATAAAATAAAACGTCTCAAACAAAAATCCTAAATAACCTTTCTCTCATTTCCCATAACACGAAATAATCACCTGCAAAATATATCAACAAACATCCACTATCAGTGGGGAGTAACTAACAGCTCTCCCAGCCCAATTAGGATCCAAATAAGAGTTATAAAAGCCTTAATAATTAAGTCACACAAAAATATCTCAATAGTAAACTTCAGATAACCAAATAAAACACTTAAACAAAGATAATACAACATGCTTAAATATAAATAGAGTAAATATAACAAAATAAACAAAATGGGTAAAAAACTTATATATATATATATATATATATATATATATATATATATATATATATATATATATATATATATATATATATATATATAAACTCAAGTATTAATACCATAAACCATGAAACTTTAAAGTAATAAAAATAGTATAATTAGTTTGAGAGAGAGAGTTGAACGCTAGTTGACAACCCACTTCTTATGGTAATGTCAGACAACCTCCAGACAACCTATGGGTTACGTTCCCTACTGCCTATGTCTAAGAATGGCCATACTCCCGATGCGGTGTAGGATTACGTCCCCACTGACCTCTTGGACGACAACAAAACCAAGGTATACCTAGGATTAAGTCATATGGTTTGCATGTTCTTCACCTCAGGATTACGTCCCTCCAGATAATCTTGCTCTCAAACAATAATAATAATTAAATAATACTCAATTATCAAATAACACGGATGCTCTTAAGGCCTTTCACCAAATCAGCTGAATTTTAGGATCGCAATCCAAGAATTTCATTTCAAAATAACATTCTTCTCAAAATAATAATAATGATAATAATAAATAGTATAACAACACTAATAATAATAACAAATAATAACATTTCTCCGAAATATAATTTCCCCCAAACCATCATAAAATAAGTAAAATCACTCTTATAAAATAACTCATGAAAATAAACTTGGTCATAATAATAACTTATCAAAAGTGCTAAATAGAAAATGACATAAAAACTAAACATAACTTAGCTAAGTATGATAATGTAAATTCACAACAAAAGAAAAGTTATTACATACCAAAGTCATCTAACTTCTCGAATGTACAGCAAAGGAACATCATAAAGTGAACTATATAATAGCTTAATACTTAATTAACTCGAGGAAAACCTATTGGTAAAACGGAATAGAACTATAGCACAACTTGCATTGATTCACGACACTTCATCTTCAACACCAAGTACAACACGCAAGAAGACAGAACAGAAGAAACAAAAAGCATGCTTCAATAACTCTAGAACACTACCATGTAATACTCACAAGGGTAGAGAACCGAGAGTACCACAACATCTCCAAAACCAGCAAAGTAAAGGAAGAAGAAATAACAACTAGCAGTTGCACAAGTGGTTTGGCAACAACCCGTTGCACTAACTACAAATTCATCTAAACATCATTTGTAAGTATAGAACTAGCGTCATTCTCCAATAAAACACAAACAAGATTACATCATGCTATAGTAACAATATAATCACTCAAGCAAACAATCATACTTGTCAATCTACAAAACCCAAAATAATCACATAATCATATAATTCATAATAGCTCATGAAAACAAACATATAACATGAAATTATTTCCACCCAAATTCCTAAAATCATACTAACCCAACCTAACTATTAAAACTAGCATAATCCCTATACGAATACTAATCGATCTAGGAAAACCGTTAGTTACCTTTGAAGACCTCCAATTGCTTGCATTTTCATTATGTACTGTTCTGTTCCGGCCACGATTTCCGACGATCAGAATCACGGATACCAAATCGCTCTGGTCAAAGTGACGAACAAGATGTTCTCACCATGCTGTCCAAATTTGAATATGATCCAACGGTTAGATCTCCAGATATCGTCATTTTCGTGAAGGTGTGATAGGAAAATCCGGGATGAACTTTACTCTTCTTTTTGTTTTCTCTTCCCCTCTTGAAATGAACGAATGAAATGGAGGGTTATGGACAGTAAATCATGCTGTTATAACAGGTCCAAAGAAGGATAAGAAGAGATGTTGAAAGGGGGTTGCAAAGCCAAAATAAGGGAATTAAAGTGGGGCATTACAAGGGGTTTATAAGGTAATCAAAAGGTCTCTCCAATGCTTCAAATATACAGATATAGGAGCTTGAAATTTCACATTAAAAAGTCGTGTGCACGGTCCAGAGAGTTCAAATCGAATAAATAAAAATACTAGCTCAAACGCGTATTTCTAAATACTAGAAAATCTATAATTTCTCATCAAATAAATAATATAAATATAACATTTTGAAAGTTGAAAAACAAATAACATAAGATATAATATTTTTAAGAAGTAAAATATTCTAATTTTAAAAGAAAATAATAATGAAGGGTAAAATAACACGAAAATTTAGGAGCGAAATTTCGGGGTGTTACAATCACTCCCCCTTGAGAAAGTTTCGTCCTCGAAACTTGAAACGACACGAAAATACGCTATACGACGACTACATATATACAACTTTGTTTCGGGCATCTAATTAACGCCTTGGAGGTACTCTGCAAAAACAAAAATGTTAGTCCTTGCTAAACCTCACTAACTAACACATAAGAAAAACATATAGCACATCGTTTAACAAAAATAATTCCCGGGGTTTTCTTCCTATCCAAGTAACTCTCACTAAGAACTTTTCTTGAAGCCTAAGATAATAATAATCCTAGATGCAACAACTACACATTTCTCATGGAATATGTAGCAACTCAATAAGAGTTTTTGGATCATTTGCTCTGATACCAACTGTAACACTCCGTCCTTTTATAAACATAATTTAAACAAAATAGAACATTTGATTAAAGAAATGGCGATAGCGGAAATATCGTCTAACGGAAATGTCACTCTAATCAAAGGTTAAATTAAACTAAATAAAAAAAATAAAACCCAATTAAGATAATCCAAAATATCCATAAGGAGGCTAAACAACCTCATAAACTCGATGTAGTAAATATAAATAAAAATAAAACGTCTCAAACAAAAATCCTAAATAACCTTTCTCTCATTTCCCATAACACGAAATAATCACCTACAAAATATATCAACAAACATCCACTATCATTGGGAAGTAACTAATAGCTCTTCCAGCGCAATTAGGATCCATATAAGAGTTATAAAAGCCTTAATAATTAAGTCACATAAAAACATCTCAATAGTAAACTTCAGATAACCAAATAAAACACTTAAACAAAGATAATACAACATGCTTAAATATAAATAGAGTAAAGATAACAAAATAAACAAAATGGCTAAACAACTTATATATATATAAACTCAAGTATTAATACAATAAACCATCAAAGTTTATAGTAATAAAAATAGTATAATTAGTTTGAGAGAGAGAGCTGAACGCTAGTGGACAACCCACTTCCTATGGTAATGTCAGACAACCTCCAGATAGCATATGGGTTACGTTCCCTACTGCCTGTGTCTAAGAATGGCCATACTCCCGATGCGGTGTAGGATTACGTCTCCACTGACCTCTCGGACGACAACAAAACCAAGGTATACCTAGGATTACGTCCCATGGTTTGCATGTTCTTCACCTCGGGATTACGTCCCTCCGGATAATCTTGATCTCAAACAATAATAAAAATTAAATAATACTCAATTATCAAATAACACGGATGCCCTTAAGGCCTTACACCAAATCTGCAGAAATCTAGGATCGCAACCCAAGAATTTCATTTCAAAATAACATTCTTCTCAAAATAATAATAATGATAATAATAAATAGTATAACAACACTAATAATAATAACAAATAGTAACAACAAATAATAACATTTCTCCGAAATATAATTGCCCCCAAACCATCATAAAATAACTAAAATCACTCTTATAAAATAACTCATGAAAATAAACTTGGTCATAATAATAACTTATCAAAAGTGCTAAATAGAAAATGACATAAAAACTAAACATAACTTAGCTAAGTATGATAATGTAAATTCACAACAAAAGAAAAGTTATTACATACCAAAGTCATCTAACTTCTCGAATGTACAGCAAAGGAACATCATAAAGTGAAGTATATAATAGCTTAATACTTAATTAACTAGAGGAAAACCTATTGGTAAAACGGAACAGAACTATAACACAATTTGCATTGATTCACGGCACTTCATCTTCAACACCAAGTACAACGCACAAGAAGACAGAACAGAAGAAACAAAAAGCATGCTTCAATAACTCTAGAACACTACCATGTAATACTCACAAGGGTAGAGAACCGAGAGTACCACAACATCTCCAAAACCAGCAAAGTAAAGGAAGAAGAAATAACAACTAGCAGTTGCAGGAGTGGTTTGGCAACAACCCATTGCACTAACTACAAATTCATCTAAACATCATTTGTACGTATATAGCTAACGTCATTCTCTAATAAAACACAAACAAGATTACATCATGCTATAGTAACAATATAGTCACTCAAGCAGACAATCATACTTGTCAATCTTCAAAACCCAACATAATCACATAATCATATAATTCATAATAGCTCATGAAAACAAACATATAACATGAAATTATTTCCACCCAAATTCCTAAAATCATACTAACCCAACCTAATTATTAAAACTAGCATAATTCCTATACAAATACTAATCGATCTAGGAAAACCGTTAGTTACCTTTGAAGACCTCCAATTGCTTGCATTTTCATTATGTACTGTTCTGTTCCGACCACGATTCCCGAAGATCTTAAACTCAAATGCCAAATCACACTTTGATCAAAGTGACGAACAAGATGTTCTCAACATGCTGTCCAAATTTGAAGATGATACAACAGTTAGATTTCCATCTATCGTCATTTCGTGAAGGTGTGACAGGAAAATCCGGGATGAACTTTACTCTTCTTTTTGTTTTCTCTTCCCCTCTTGAAATAGACGAATGAAATGGAGGGTTATGGACAGTAAATCATGCTGTTATAACAGCTCCAAAGAAGGATAAGAAGAGATGTTGAAAGAGGGTTACAAAGCCAAAATAAGGGAATTAAAGTGGGGGTTATAAGGTAATCAAAAGGTCTCTCCAATGCTTCAAATATACTGATATTGTGGACAGCTTTTAGGAGCTTGAAAGTTCACATTAAAAAGTCGTGCGCACGGTCCAGAAGAGTTCCAATCGAATAAATAAAAATACTAGCTCAAACGCGTATTTCTAAATACTAGAAAATCTATAATTTCTCATCAAATAAATAATATAAATATAACATTTTAAAAGTTGAAAAACAAATAACATAAGATATAATATTTTTAAGAAGTAAAATATTCTAATTTTAAAGGAAAATAATAATGAAGGGTAAAATAACACGAAAATTTAGGAGCGAAATTTTGGGGTGTTACAACAGGCATGGCCCCTAATTGTTTGTTTGTATATCTGTGTATTATTTGTATTTACAGGCACCTAACATTGAACAATCAATCCAGAGGCGACATACCACTACCTGGTCTGCGGACCACCATCAATCAAGAGGCGACATACCACCGCCTGGTCTGCGGACCACCTTCAATCAACAAGCGACATACCACCGCCTGGTTTGCGGACCGCCTGGTTTGCGGACCACCTTCAATCAAGAGGCGACATACCACCGCCTGGTCTGTGGACCACCTTCAATCAAAGAGGCGACATGCCACCGCCAGGTCTGCGGACTACCTTCAATCAAGAGGCGATACACCACCGCCTGGTCTGCGGACCACCTTCAATCAAGAGGCGACATACCACCGCCTGGTCTGTGGACCACCTTCAATCAAGAGGCGACATACCACCGCCTGGTGTGCGGACCACCTTCAATCAAGAGGCGACATACACCGCCCGGTCCAGGACCACCTTCAATCAAGAGGCGACATACCACCACCTGGTCTGCGGACCACCTTCAATCAAGAGGCGACATACCACCGCCTGGTCCGCGGACCACCTTCAATCAAGAGGCGACATTCCACCGCCTGGTCTGCGGACCATCATTAATCATAAAGGCGACATACCACCGCCAGGTCTGCCGACTATCATCAATCAAAGAGGCGACATACCACCGCCAGGTCCACGAACCATTACCCATCGAGACAGCAGAACTCTGAAATGAGCCGGGCCGTAAATAGCTCACGACACCTTCTTTCACACCATCTCAAATATTACATATTTACTAATATGTTTCACACATGTCTGTTCCTGAAGCTTTTGCTTATTTTGCAGGTACCGGCGTAAAAGGGTGATTTTGGATTGCAGAGCATCTGGAATCATTCTCCGTCCCGACACGTATACTTTGACTTTCGGTTTTACAAACCTCAGTCAAAGTGGGGGCTTCTGTAGACACATAATCGTGTCTCCCCATTTAGTACCATATGATGACCAATACCCTGCTCCAATTGGTCCGGATCAAGGAAAGAATAAAGAACGAGTCTAAAATAAAATGTTGTAAGCCCAAATTCATTTTCTAACTCATTTCCGAAGACCTTTTTTATAACTAGTTTTACTAAGTCCACTTTCTAAAGCGTTTTAAATTAACTTTTTTAAGGCCCATCTTCTAAAACCTTTTAAAAATAGTTTTATGAAAGCCCAATTTTTTAAAACCCCTTTTCTAGCCCAATTTAATTAATAGAATTAGTTAATTTTATTAATTAGTTTTATTAATAAAAATATCTTTTATAAAAATAATATTTTCTCCAAAGTGTTTTTAAATATCTTTTATCTAACTCTTTTCTAAAAAAATTATTAATAAAAATCTTTTAGAAATCTATTATCTTTCAAAAACCTTTTGCAACCCAACTATCTAAACCTATATATTCACCTTTTAATCTCATCTCACCATCTCTCGGAACCTCCTAAAAAATTCCCACGGCCAATTACTCACAATACTTGATCACAAAGTCATCGCCTAACAACTCAAAAACTCACGGCACTCACACAAAACCTACAGCCATACTTTTACATTATTCGGCAGAACTCAACACACAGCAACGACTCACAAAGAATATACACGGCCTAACACTCATACTCCACAACGCCACACCAATTCATCAAATTCCCCTGTCCTCCAGCGACACATCACCTAGCATCATCCTACACCAGCACTCATTTTCAAGTCAACGCCATCACCCCACCTAATCATCATCATATTATCAATCCACGCATCATCATCCTAATAACTCTATCTCACCTACACTCACAAAGACTACACGCCCTGCGCCTAATTCATATAACGCAACGTTTTACAAAACACAACTGTTTTTTTCAAGACTCGTACAATTCAATTTTCCAAGATCCGTACAAATCAACGACCCCGAACGGTGGTATAATTTTTGAGGGTCAACTAAATTAATTAAATTTCTTTTATTTCTTTATTTATCTTTATTATTTTCTTGAAGTTACTAACATTCTATTCATGATGTAGATTGTTAACTAGTCCTTGCGATTGTAAGTATTGTATATATTATACTAACTCCCTGTATTATTTTCTTTTCTTATCTTTTATTTTTTATTCATGTTATTATGATTGTTCTGCATGATTTTTATCACCTACATGTTATTATTACTAAACAAGACCTAAAGAACTGTTCTAATTAATTCAGATAATTTGGACAATCTATTAGGAACCTTGTAATTTGATTGCATAATAACTTGTTACTAAATAATTAGTCTTTTTTTATTATTGAAATCAGTTCATGGGTTTTACTTACTAGCCTCCCCCCTCTTTCTTTTTCTCTCAAACCCTAGCCTCCCCTACCCCTTCTTCTTCAGTTAGGGGCTGTCATGGATGATTTCATCCATGGTAAGCCCCTTTTCCCCTTTTATTTTCAGTTTTTAATGTATTTTCTTGTTTTGTTTAATAAATTAGTCTCTCTTTGTGAGATCTTTTCAAACCCTGTTATGGGGTTTTTAGTTTCTGTTTTGGAAATCTCCTTCTCCCCTATGGGAGTTGTGAGTACGGTTTTTTTGTTTTTAGGTATGAGAAATTGTTCTCATTGGTTGAAGTTCGAGACTCAACATGAAGGTATTGGAATCTCGGATGCGGTCAACATGACTCGATCAAGAATGTTCTTCTCAAACTACATCAAAATGATAGACTTCCTCATCAATAGTCGCTTGATTCAAGAATACAAGGGGGTCGCACCTGTATTGCTTGATCCGGTTCATTGTAGTTCGTTCGAAGACGAATTTGATTTAGCCTTGTTTAATTGTATCTTGTTTTTCTTTAATACCTATTGTAGATGCCGTTTGGCCTTCAATTAATGAAATTTCTCTTTCAAAAAAAAATTAATTAGTCTTTTTATGTGTTTTCTGAACCAACCTAGATTAATTATTTTTAGGGTGCTTAAAACGTTACTTGATTATTCTTTTGCATAAAATCTGTAATGAATCGGTATTTAGTAGAGGCCAACAATGGGCAATAGTTCCTGACTATATTGTATCCTCACCCCCGAACTCAACTTTTTGGTTCCTGACCATCTATGGACTCATGATGGGGAAATCTACATTGGATAAGTCCCTAAGATGTCCCTACAGTTCAATATCCAATTAGGTTTATAAGTTTTGCTTTAAAAATTTGTTGGCGACTTTAAAACTAATTTTAAATAAAACCTTAACAATGGGGTAGTCAAATGAACGCGCTCACACCGCATGTAGACATTAAAGGAATGAAAAATACACGCCTACAATAACTCTATCTAATATATTATTCCAATTTTTGTACATTTTTTATGTTTTAACAAATTCTTTTCTCCAGCACCAGATTACATCTCAAAAAATCGAATATATAAAGACTGGTGCTGAAGTCGACCTTAGGAATTTGAGGAACTTCGAAGCTCGTTGGTTGAAGCTTCATATAGAGCATGGGCCACGAAGAAGCTATAATTTGACGAACACGTAAGGGTTTTCAATTAACATTTTACCTTTAATGACCTGGATATTTGAACTGGTTTATAGCATCAATTACTTTAAAAAGAATAATCTTTTTTTAGGTTTATAATCATATTTTAATTAGTATTTGAAAAATATAGCCAATATATAATAATTATTTTTGGATATATTATCTAAAAAAAATTAGATTAAAATATATAGTAAAATTAAATTTTATATATAAGTTACTTTATTAAATAAAAATTATACAACTGGTCTGGACCAAAAATCGAAAGTTTGAAAACCTTGGACCGAAAACCGATCAATTTTTGAGTTCGAATCGGAAGATAAACAGTCTGATTAGGATCCTTTGTATTGCTTATGAGATTCAATTTATAGCTAATACAATGAGGACAAACTAACTCTTAAAAAGAACTAACGGAACTTGTAGAAGAGAAATAAAATAACATAATTCAGTTGAGTAAAATTATCATAATATATGTATTTTATAGTCTAAATCAGTAAGCCTTTTGGTCAATTTGTCTTATGCTTAACTGCAGACAACAACTTATTCGGGGCAGGGGCAATGACAAGGGGAAGGGCACTCTGGAGGGACGTATCGAGGAGAAACAGGTAGAGGAGCTCCTAGAGCTTCATAAGCTAAAATTATTGCAGGACCACCGTCCGGACCGCTAAAACATGTGCGCCCTCCATTGTCGCTGCCTACATCACCGAGATTAACGCTACCAGCAGCTTCGACGCAAAACGGTCATTAATACCATTTTCGAGCTGAGTCTTGCGGTAAGTATATAACTCTATCTAATATGTTATTCCAATTTTTGTAAGTTTTTTATGTTTAACAAATTCTTTTCTCCAGGACCAGAAAACATGTCAGAAAATCGAATATATGAGGACATGTGCTGAAGTTGACCTTAGGAATTAGAGGAACTTCTAAGCTCATTGGTTGAATCTTTATATAGAGCATGTGCCACGAAGAACGCTAAAATTTAACGAACAGGTAAGGGTTTTCTGTTAACATTTTACCTCTAATGAACTGGATATTTGAACTGGTTTATAGGATCTATGCATTTTTTTCACTTCAAAAATAATAATCTTTTTATAGGTTTATAATTATATCTTAATTAGTATTTGAAAAATATAGCCAATATATAACAATTATTTTTGGATATATTATCTAAAAAAACTAGATTAAAATATATAGCAAAATTAAATTATATATATAAGTTAATTATTAAAAAAAAACTATACAACAACTCGTCTGGACCAAAAACCGAAACTTTGAAAACCTTGGACCGAAAACCGATCAACTTTTTCAATTCAAGCCTGAAGATAAACACTCAGATTAGGGCCCTTTGTATTGCTTATGAGATTCAATTTATAGCTAATACAATGAGGATAAATTAACTCTTACAACTAACTAACATAACTTGTAGAAGAGAGATAAAATAACATAATTCAGTTGAGCTAAATTCTCATCATATATGCATTTTATAGTTTAAATCAGTAAGTCATTTGGTCAATTAGTCT
This sequence comes from Beta corolliflora, assembly GCA_947648045.1. Lineage (NCBI taxonomy): Eukaryota > Viridiplantae > Streptophyta > Magnoliopsida > Caryophyllales > Amaranthaceae > Beta > Beta corolliflora. The sequence continues at coordinate 134,305 of CANSZD010000106.1, read as the reverse complement.
TATTTTTGAATGCAAGCAACTACTTTCGGGGCAGGACGATTTATGCAAATAAACAATCATATAATATTTTAATGCAATTTCAAATTAATCTATGTTGCTTAATTAAAATCACAAGAGACTAATTTTTGCTAATATGTTATTATCCAATCACATTACTACTAGGATCCTAATCAGATTGTCCAATTATCTTATTAGGCGTTAGAATAATTCTTTAGGCCTTGATTAGCAATAATAAGCACATGAGGTGATGAAAGCATTAAACCATAAACATACGTAAGAATATAATAATGAATATGAGATAAATATAAAAAGAAGGGAGATTAGACAAGAATGTACACAAGAACATTAATTCCTTTGAGATCTACATTATGACAAGAAAATTATTAGTAAAAAGGAATTAAATTGGAATTGGCCCTCAGGAATTATACCTTTGTCGCCTGGGTCATGTATTACGGTCTGCAGGATGAGCAATCTTGAAGTTTGAATGGAGTTTGAATGCATATTAATGTGTTTGAATGTATTTGAATGTGTTTGAGTGTGAGTTTGTGTGTTTGATTGTGTTTAGGGAGTGTTGTAAGGTATTATGAAGTGATGAAATCGTAGAAATAGAGTATTAAATAGGAAAAACATTCAAATAAATGTAGCTATTTATAGGCAAGGGAAACCGAAAACGAAGCGAATAATATAAGAAACTTTGTGCGCTAGGTGCACAACTTGTGCGTCTAACGCACATCCTATGCGCTAGGCACACGACTTGTTTCTGTACCGGGAATAATTAATATTATAATATTTACAATGCAATTAATTATCAGGAATAATAAATAAATAAACTTTATATTTTGGAAAGACTTTTGGGCTTAGCTTGTTTGATTACTTTTCCTTTGGACCGGACCAATTAGGACAACGGTATGTTTCATCATTAGAAACTTATTGGGGAGACACGATTTTGTGTCTACACCTTCTTATTCCAAAAAACATCATCCTTGCCCACGAAATGGTGCAAAGAGTAGCATTTAGAGTTGTGGCAAATTAAACACTTGTTTCTGTATTTTGGAAGTAGAACATTTGTCTACCCAATACGGGACCTTAGGTAATGTTAAGAACCCAACATTCATCCCCATCTAATCTTTTATCTGAACCAAAATGTTGTTGCTCAAAAAGCATAAAAAAATAAATGCTCCAAAGATTCCACATCATCATCACAGATCAAAACAGTTTGGAATATCAGTCTCTCTAATATTATGCAACCATTTGGTTGTCTCTAGTCTTCACTTTATAACCATCCAAGCAAATAATCTATCTTTAGGAACCCTACCTTGTTACGACTTCAATCCAGTCACTAGCCCTGCCTTTAGCATCCCCCTCCTTGCGGTTAAGGTATCGACTTCGTGCTCGGCCAGCTCCCATAGTGTGATGGGCGGTGTGTTCAAGGCCCGGGAATAAATTCACTGATGTATGGCTGACCGACGATTACTAGTGATTCCGGCTTCATGCAGACGAGTTGCAGCCTGCAATCCGAACTGAGGACGGGTTTTTGGGGTTCACAGGATCACGACCCTTTGTCCTGTCTATTTTAGCACGTGTGTCGCCTAGGGCGTAAGGGGCATGATGACTTGACGTTATCCTCACCTTCCTTCCACTTATCGCCTATTGTTTGTTCAGGTTTCGAAACTCAACGTTGGCAACTAAACATGAGGGTTGTGCTCTTTGTGGGACTTAATCCAACTGAGTACTTGTCTAGGTTAGCTACATACTCTCCAACCACAATTGACTTCAGAGCATCCTTTACCTCACACACTTTTTTCTTCTAGTACCAGCTACTATCACTTGGTGGCTAATACACCCACTAATTTCCATCTTTCACATAAACTTCATAATCCCTTTTATCCACAGATCTTCTCTACTGCCACTGCCCACACATACCTACCAATTGCTGGTCTTTTCCATACTTGGATCTTCGTGACTCCCAAACCACCAGCAAACTTTGGCAAACACATTTGTGGGTAAGCCACTTTTTCCCATGCTTATGACTGAAGTAATTACATCTCCAAAGAAAAGCCTTACGAATACTCTCTACCTTCCTCATAACCTTTTTTGGTAAAATGAAAACCTGAGGCCCATGAATGCTCATTAATATAGAACTAACTAACAACGTCCTTTGATAAGAGAAATTTCTTCTAGCCCATAATCTTATGTTAGCTAACAACCATTTTTATCTATGAGATAAGTACACTAGCTCCTTAGCAGATATTCTCTTGTGACATATAGGAACCTTCAGGTACCTGAATGGAAATTCGCTAGTCTTGAACCTAGAAATATCAAGTATCCTTTGAATCTCCTCTATCTTCATTCCAGTAGTATAAATCTCAGGTTTTTGCTAATTTACTTCCAGCCCTGAAGCAGAGTTTAATCAACAGACACAAACTATCCTTTATAACATAAAATCACATCATCAGCAAAGCAAAGGTGATTTAATTGACTCCAGTACATTAGCTAGAATGATATTTAAGCTGAGGTTTCTCTCCTGCCACTTTCAAAGTCCTGGTCAGATACTCCATACACACAACAAAGAGCAGAGCGGACATTGGAACCCCCCTGCTTTAAGCCCTTATTGCCTTGAAAAAAATAAATAAACTTCCATTCAACATCAAAGAAAATCTAGGGGAGCTTACACAATCCGTCACTAGCTTAGTGAAACTCGGAAGTAAATTTAAAGCATCACGCATATCTTCCAAGAACCTCCAACCAATGGAGTCATATGCTTTTTCCATATCCATCTTAATGATACACCATGAACTGACATTCTTCCTTTCATAAATCCTAACAATATCCTCACAAATTATGATGTTGTGAGCAATCTCCCTTGAATGAATGCTCCCTAGTTGGCAGCAATAAAAATCTAGAAGTATTTGCTTCAGTCTACTACACAAGATCTTGGTAATACATTTGTAAATGACATTACAACATGCTATTGGCCTAAATTCAGTTACACCATTAGAACACTTAACTTTAGGAATTAAAGCAAGAATACTAGTTTTTATATCTCTTAAAGTTTACCGGACTAGAAGAAGTTAAGCACAACACTTGTTACATCTATCGCCACAATACCCCAAGCATCTTTATAAAAGTGAGACCCAAAACCATCAGGCTCTGGTGCTTCATCCTCTGTAATAGAGAATATAGCTTATTTCACCCCTGCAGCAGATCCAGATGGCATCAGAATGCTACTTTGATCATCATTTAATCCGGGCCCATCAGCAATAGTTTCTTCATGGATGCTACTTCTTTGACTCCTTACAGACCCCAACAAACTCTGGTAGTAGCTAAGGAAAGCCTGGTAAGCCTTAGTCGTATATGCACCAAATTAAATCACTACTAACACTAATATGGTAGTTAGGGAAGTAGAGTTCGTATCCACGGGGAAATAGGGACTTCCTAATGTGTGTAATGAAGAAAACACCTAATGATTTAAGTGTTTGAAATAACAAGGATGGGATTTTAGGATTCAAATAAGGACTAAAGTAATTAAACTAAATAAAAGCAAATAATCAAGAGGAATAAATCAAAAGATAACAATTCTTGGTCAATTAAATATCCACTAATGAATTATTAGTTGATCATAGAAATCACCTCAATTAGACACTCTTGAATACTTTATTGAGGACTCAAAAATCCCAATTTCTCAATGATAATAGTTATTAAGAATGAAAAGCGTTCACCAATAACCCTAACTATTAAACAATTCAAGAACGCACTCAAATTCGATTTAATAGCCGCTTTAAGAATAACAAAATCAATAAAGAATGATAAGTTCAACACAAGCGGTTGCAATCAATCAATACAACTATTCCTTCTTTCAATTATTAATCAAGGAAAGCAAGAATTAACAATCAAAAGTTGCTACTTTGATAAGATGAATTGAACAATTACGGATTCAAGAATCAAACCTAGCAATCAATCAATATAAATTACAACTAGTTGATCAATCTAGCAATAATAAATATTAATTATATAAAGAAGAGCAAAGGAATAATTGATATTCAAGAGAAAATAAAAGAGAAGAAATCTCACAACTATTGTAATCCAAAAGCTTCAATTAATTGTTCCAAGAAAGAGAAGGTTTTAGTTCTCCATGAAAGTTGAGAGAACAAAAGATATTCACCAAAACCCTCTCCCAATGTTTCTCATGATAAAGATAACCTAAAAACTAATATACCCAAGTCTTTTTAAAAAGTTGTTCCAAAAATAAGCAAAAATAACAAATTGAAGCAATGAAAATCGGCCCGAAACAAGTGTACTCGACAAAAGCCTTGGCCAGCTGCCCAAAGCCCGCGGCCCGCTGCTCGTCGCTCCACAAAAGGTTGCGAAACTGATTCGGCCACACCCCGCTGCTCCGGAGCCGCGGCCCGCTGCCCGCATCATTACTCTTCTTCCTTCTTCACTTTATTCGCTTCAAAAACTTGTTCAATGCTTCACACTTCTCCCCAACAATGACACCAAACCTCACAATGAAACCAACACTTGATTGCGGTTCAATCATGCTCCAAATAATCCTTTAATACTCTCTAATTACATCAATGAATTGCCAATAAAGAGTACTAACCAAAAGCAATGAAAACCGAGCAAAACTACCATCAAACCTTAACAAAAACTCATATTTATGTACTATAAAATAGCACATATCAAATTGCCCCTACTTAAATCCTTGCTCGTCCTCGAGTGAATTCAACAAGAAGTGAAAACATACCAACGAGCACACAAGAACACATCTCCCCTCATCCACCCTCCAAAATAAACTATGACCAAAAACACACCCCCTAGCTAAGTTATGTGCCGACATGATCTCAAGGCAACAAAACTAAACTAGCATCCAAATCACTAGCCTACTACTCCAATCCAACACCATGCTCAATAATGACAACAAGTCTCAGCACTGATGTAAGCTCAAAGCACCGAGATAAGTCATTCCAACAAATCATACCTGCAAAGTGAAACAAATCCAACAAAACCAATCCAATACATCATCTAAACTTCAACTCTAACTCCACATGACACCAAGCTAGAATCCTACCCGAAACCTCCTAAGTCACCTCCAACCTTATGTCACCAACTCCTGCAATTGAGGTTAAAAATTCAAAAACTTCTTTCTTTTTCTCTCATTTTGCCTAGGAGCCCTTTCGGGTTTTCATCCTAGCCTCTCGATTTTTTTTTTTTCAACTCACCATCTCACCCCTCATGTAGCCACATTTTTGCATAAGTTGCCCTTTCGGGTTTTCAACCTATCCGGGCCCCCATTTTTGCCTAAGCCGCCTTCTCAGGTTTTCGACTTAGCGGGATTTGTATTTTTGTTTTTTTTTTATTTATTTTTTTTTTTTCACTTTTTTTTTAGTAGAAACAAGAAAAATATCCACAAAATAATTTATACAACGAGGTTCCCTCCCCCCTACTTAATCAATACATTGTCCTCAATGTAAGAACAACAACTATGAAATACATAAGTAGAAAGGGAAAAGGAGAACTCACAATCAAGAACTAGATATTTCCCCAGGTTCCGATGTCCCTGGGGTCGAACGAGTAGCTTGCCTCTCAGCACGTGCAAGAGCTCTCGTTGCTAGATCGGTAATCAAAGCATCATCGGGAGGCTTGTACTCGGCAGGATATCAAGCAGACAACATTGTATTCACACTCCGCATATAAGCCAATGTCTCCAATTGCATATCACGAATTTCCTCCAACCGATCATCAACAGAAGATCTCCACAAACTCCAATCCGAAGTACCATCAAGAACACCCTCGTCGGTCTCCTCCTCCTCATCTTCTTCCCCTCTACTAGCCAAATCAGGGCCTCGCTCCACAGCATTACCCAAGTAAGGAGCAATATCCGAATCAGGTGGCAAAAAGAAATCCTTAGCCAATGGACCATATGGTAACAATGCGTCCGACGGCCGAGGAAGTCTCAAATACGGAGAACCACTCTTTCCATGACACCAAATGCAATCCGTCGCAGATTTCGCAAGCAAACCCAATCTCTTCATCGTCGCCACATCATAGAGCATATGACTAGAGTCAAGTAGTTTAAGTTCCGGAGGTGGTGGGATTTCTAAATGTTCGGCTAACAATGTAATCATACCTCCCATGCTCAATTGACCTTTGGTACTCTTTTGCTCCTCAAGGCACTTCTTAACAAAAATATCAACCCAATCTGGAACTCCAACACCCTCCGGAGTCATCGCCCACAAGTAACTCATCTCTAGACGTGAGATCTTCGTAGCTTCTCCATTACAAGAAATAGTAGTGGTCAAGAATCGATGAGCTAATCGAAGGCAAGGATGGGTGAGTGCCGAACTTTTATCACCATTAGGATTAAGTCGAGAACCAGTGATAGCCTGCCAAAACTTTGAGTAATCATAATATTTCAAGGGTTCCCATACACTTTCCTCCGAAGGAGCTTCCCAACCAAAAGCCTTTCTGATAGCATCATATCTCATTTCTTTCCGGCAATTGTTGAGAGAGAATGTAATGTATGGAGGCTTAGCATTGACCTTCTCTAACGTTGTCAAAAACTCATAAGTGTATCGAGCATAAGTCCTTGCTTGTTTTGTGAGAAATTCCTCCATTCCGACCTTTCGAAATAATTTCCTCATCACATCCTCCATTCCCAAATCCACTAGAGCATTCAAATCAATGAATTTTGTGCACTGAACAATTCTATTTGGTTGAGTTAAGTTTGCCCATCTCTTCTTTTCCTCATCAGTAAGGTCTCGAATACCCATATAATCAACTTTCTTCGGCGTAGAAGAAGATGTTCTTGGGTCGGAAACTTTAGCCTTCTTATTCCCAACATTCTTTGAAGATGAAGAAGGACGTTTCTTACTCTTTCCCATCTTTCTCAACCACCAATGTCAATTCTCAAAATAAATCGATAGGCAAGACCAATGTACCAACAAACTAACCACAATGGCAACCAAAAACAACCCAACAATGCACAACAATAGAATACTCCAATATGAACACCAAAACAATACATCTAGTAATCAACTATCAACAAAAACCAACAATCTAACACACTCTTCAACCAATACCAAGAAATACCATACAAGGAAAATTCAATTACTCCAATGATGAAGCAAAAAGATTTGAATTTTACCTTGTAGTAGCCAATAAAATCTCCAAAATCGCCAATTTAGCAAAAGAGAGTGCTTGTTGATGATCAATTCATTTAGTATTCACGTAAAACACCAATCCCGAACCTCCAATTTCACCAATTGTGCTTCAACTTGAAAAACCCCAATTTCTAGGGTTTCTTGAAATTTGTGGCTTGAATTGGGTTAAGATGGTGTTTAAGGTGATTATTGTGGTGATTAAGGGTAGAAAAGAGGTGATGAAAGTGATAAAGGTATGAAATTTGGGAAGATGAAGATAATTATGGAGGATTTTTGAACAAGAGGGAGGTTGAGAGGAGAAGACAGAAACATTGGAGGGGAGGAACAGAGATAAACGCTGCTCTTGTTTTTGTTTTCAATCATGTGTCTTCTTTTCTTTCTTTTTGTTTCTTTTGTTTTTTTTTTTTTTTAAACACGTACTGCAGTGCAGCGGCCGTGGGCGCGGGTGCGACTTTTCGCCGAGCCGAGCCGATGTGAAAGCAAGCTAAGAACACCAGCGAGCCGCGGGTACGGTGCAGCGAGCTGCTGCTGGAACAGGAGGTGCTGGGGACGACGCAGCGGGCTGTGGCTATTTCACAGCGAGCTGCTGCTAATGCTGCGCCGAACTCGACGGCCACGGGCCGCTGGGTGGCGAGCCGCTGGCTGCCGTGGTGGCTTCGGTGGCCCCTTCTCCTATTTCTTTTTTTTTTTTTTTTTACCTACAACAAATACAAGAAGTAATAACCAAAATTAATAGAATAATAAAAATAAAAACACTAATACTAATAGATGGTAAACCAATCGAAAGTAAATGACAAAAAGAGAAGAATAACGAAACCAAAAGTTGTCGGGTTGCCTCCCGAGTAGCGCCATTGGTTAACGTCGTAGGCTCGACGTAGCTCTTCTCAACTTAGTCTGCATATAACGGCTCGTAGAGATCAACACTCTCTACATTTTCAACTTTGAACCCCTCATAATATGGTTTAAGCCGTTGCCCATTCACCTTGAGCTCCTTATTCGTCTCAAAACTTCGAATCTCCACCGCTCCATGGGGATACACCTTAGTTACCTCAAACGGCCCTATCCAACGAGATCGAAGCTTACCAGGAAATAACCGAAGGCGAGATTGATAGAGAAGAACTTTCTCGCCAACTTTGAACTCTTTTCTCATGATCATCTTATCATGCCAAGCCTTGGTTTTCTCCTTGTAAATTGCAGCATTGTCATAAGATTCAAGTCGAATTTCCTCCAATTTCTGCAATTGCAATTTCCTATACTCTCCAGCTTTGTCCCTTTGCATATTGAAAGATTTCACCGCCCAATAAGCTTTATGCTCAAGCTCGACTGGAAGGTGACATGCCTTACCAAACACAAGACGATACGGTGACATTCCAATAGGTGTCTTATATGCAGTGCGGTATGCCCATAATGCATCATCCAAACGTAAGCTCCAATCTTTCCTACTTGGAGTCACCGTTTTCTCAAGAATCGATTTCACCTCTCTATTGGACACTTCAGCTTGTCCATTCGTCTGTGGATGATAGGAGGTAGAAACCTTGTGAGTCACACAATACTTTTTCAACAAAGCACCAATTGTACGATTGTAGAAGTGCGTGCCACGATCACTGATCAAGGCTCGGGGAACTCCAAACCTGGAATAGATATGAGATTTGAGGAAATCTGCAACCACTTTAGAATCGTCAGTCCTAGTGGGTTTGGCTTCCACCCACTTCGAAACATAATCAACAAGAAGAATTATGTAAATATAGCCATGAGAATTAGGAAACGGTCCCATAAAATCGATCCCCCACACATCGAATATCTCACAATATAACAATGGGGCTTGGGGCATTTCATTCTTTTGGAAAATATTACCTACCCTCTGACAATTATCACATGACTTACAAAAACCATAGGCATCTCGAAACAAACTTGGCCAATAAAAACCACAATCGAGTACCTTTCTTGCTGTTCGCTTGGCACCAAAATGTCCTCCACAAGCATGAGAATGACAAAAATTAAGGATAGAGACAACCTCACTTTCGGGAATGCATCTACGAATGAGTTGATCCGCGTAATGCTTCCATAAGTATGGATCATCCCACACATAGTACTTTGCGTCACTACGAAGCTTGTCCTTTTGAGACTTCGAAAACCCGGAGGAAACTTATTAGAGACAAGAAAATTCACAATGTTAGCATACCAAGGTCTCACATCTCGAAGAGTAAACAAAGTCTCATCGGGAAATTCTCCTCGGATTGGCTCTTGTGAACCACGACATAAATCATTACTAACCATACGACTCAAATGGTCGCCCACCAAATTCTCTCGCACCTTTCTTGTCCTTGATCTCAATCTCGAATTCGCTCAAAAGAAGAATCCATCTAATCGGGCCTCGGCTTGGCCTCTTTCTTCGTCATCAAGTATCGAAGAGCCGCATGGTCGGTATAAACAATAACTTTTGTACCAAGCAAATAAGAACGAAATTTCTCAAGAGCAAAAACAACGACCAACATCTGGTTTCTCGGTAGTAGAGTAGTTGCGGCGAGCCTCGATAAGAGTCATAGAGGCATAGTGAATCACATGAGATGCTCTCCCCACCCTTTGACCTAAAACCGCCCCCACCGCATAATCACTTGCGTCGCACATGATTTCGAAAGGGAAAGACCAATCAGGGGCTTGAATAATAGGTGCGGAGGTTAACTTGGATTTCAACTTATCAAAGGCTTCTGTGCAATTCTCATCCAATTCAAATTTCATATCTTTTTGCAAAGAATTTGCACAAAGGAGATGCAATCTTTGAAAAGCCTTGAATGAACCCGCGATAAAACCTCGCATGGCCAAGAAAAGATCGCAATTCACGCACATTAGTGGGGTAAGGGAGTGAGTGTATGATATCAATTTTCGCCTTATCCACCTCGATTCCCCTAGATGATACTACATGACCTAGAACTATACCTTGCTCGACCATAAAATGACATTTTTCCGAAGTTCAAAACAAGGTTAAATTTAATGCAACATCGAAGAACAAGAGATAAATGATGCAAGCAACTATCAAATGAGTCACCATGTACAGTAAAATCGTCCATAAACACTTCCATGATGCGCTCAACATACTCTGAAAAGATGCTCATCATACACCTCTGAAAAGTGGCAGGTGCGTTACATAGTCCAAAGGGCATACGGCGATAAGCAAATGTGCCGAATGGACATGTAAAAGTTGTCTTATCTTGATCCTCCCGGGGCAATAGGTACCGAAAGTAACCCGAGTAGCCATCGAGAAAACAATAGAAAGCACGACCCGCAAGTCTCTCAAGCATTTGGTCAATAAAGGGTAAGGGGAAGTGGTCTTTTCTAGTTACCGCATTGAGTCTACTTGTAATCAATACAAACCCTCCACCCATTCCGAACTCGAGTGGGAACTAACTCACCTTGTTGGTTTTTCACAACAGTTACACCAGATTTCTTTGGCACCACTTGTGTAGGACTTACACATTTGCTGTCTGAGATAGGGAATATAATTCCCATTTGTAGCAACTTGATTACCTCTTTCTTCACCACCTCCATCATAGGTGGATTCAATCTCCGCTGAGGCTGTCTCACTGGCTTGGCATCATCTTCCAACAATATTCGATGCATGCAAGTAGATGGACTTATGCCTTTGATGTCGGCAATGGTCCAACCAATGGCTAACTTGTACTTCTTGAGCACTGAAATCAACTTCTCCTCTTGTTCCTTAGTGAGTTTGCTTGAAATAATGATTGGGGTATCTCCTTCACCAAGGAACGCATACTTTAAGTGGTCAGGAAGTTGTTTCAATTCCACCTCGGGTGCCTGCAAAATAGATGGCAAAATTTTATCCACAGGCAAGGTTAGTGGAATAAATTTAAAACTCGGTGGCATAGTAGGGAGTTTAGAGTGCTCATTCAACTCCGCCACCATCTCCTGCAAGTTAGTAGACAATGAAAAATCCAAGTTATCATCTATCAAACTATTATCAACCACCATTAACAACTCATCTGTTCCATCAACATCAAAAACACTTTGCATTAAAGGCTCTACAATGTCAATGGAGCATAGAGAATGGTCATCAGTAGGGAACTTCATGGAATCATAAATGTTGAATTCCACTACTTCCCCATCAAATTCCAGGGTTAAAGAACCAGTAAAGACATCAATCTTAGTCCTAGCGCTTTTCGAAAAGGCCTTCCTAACAAAATAGGGGTAGCTTGTGCATCATGCTCCATATCAAGCACATAGAAATCAGCAGGAAAAATCAGTTTATCGACCATGACAAGCACGTCCTCAACAACACCCTTTGGATAGACATTAGACCTATCAGCTAACTGAATGACCACACCAGTTTCATGCAAAGGACCAAGTTCTAAAGATTTATAAAGAGAGTAGGGGATCACATTAATTGATGCACCTAAATCTAACATAGCCCTAGAGAACTTGGTATCTCCTAAAGTACAAGGAATAGTGAACATGCCAGGGTCACTACATTTCTTCGGAAGTTTCTTCTGAAATACAGCAGACACATGAGCACTTACCTTTACTTTCTCCTTACCTGTTAATCTGTGTTTCCTTTTGACAGTACATAACTCTTTCAAAAACTTAGCAAATCTAGGAACACTTTTGATTAAATTAAGGAGAGGAATGTTTACCTCGCACTTACTGAAAGTCTCATAAATATCCTTGTCTTTTTCTAACCTGCGAGTCTCTTGTAAAGCCTCAGGAAAAGGTGGAACCGGCTCATAAGATGACAAAGGTGGAGGATTAGCAGTGGAGCTTGGTTCAACCTCTTCTTCTTCAGTTCCTACTCGGTCCTTAGCTCTATTCTTTGCCACCACTGTCTCTTGCAACTCTTTCCCACTTCTCAATGTGACCGCATTGGCTTACTGCTTAGGATTAAGCTCGGGTTGAGATGGAAGCTTCCCCGAATCTCTTACTTTAAGTCTACTCACAGCTCCAGAGATCTGGCTAACTTGGTTCTCCAAGTTTTGAATGCTAGACTTGGTCTCTTGTTGAAATTGGACCATATTCTGTTGCATATTAGTCACATTGGAAGTGAGAGCTCTAATCATATCTTCAGTTGACATGCTCGAATTAGAACTTTGGCCTTGAGGTTTAGAGAACGGTTGCCTGTACTGCTGGAACTGCTGATTGCCTGTAGGATTTTGTTGTTGCTGATTGCCTTGCAAGTTTCCATACCTAAAATTCGGGTGATCTCTCCATCCCGGATTAAAGGTATTTGAGTAGGGATCATATTTTCTTTGAGGGGCTTGCCCTTGAAAACCAGCTGCGTTCACCTGCTCTGTATATTCCTCTTGAAGTTGGGGGCATGAATCAGTGGGATGTCCCATAGAAGTACAAATACCACATGCCTTTACTTGTGCAGACTTAGCACTCACCATGAACTCACGCATCAATGAGGTCAAACCAGCTACTTGACTCTCCAATTCAGATGTACTAGAGCTAGCTGCATTTACCCGACGTGTAGAAGAACATCGACTAAATTGCCTTGAATTTTCAGCTAACTCCGATATCAACTCATTTGCTGCTGATGGAGTCTTGTTTATAATACCCCCTCCACTTGCTGCATTCACCATTCTCAAATCTTCATCTGAAAGACCACCATAAAAATACAAAACGAGGCCCTGTTCAGAGTAGCCATGGTAGGGGCAACTAGCACACAACTTCTTGAAACGCTCCCAGTACTCATATAAGGATTCATCATCTTTCTGCTCAACATTACTGATTGCTTTCTTAAGGCTAGAAGATATTGTAGCTGGGAAGTACTTTTCAAGAAAACACTTCTTCATATGGGCCCATGTTGTGATGCTACCCGGAGGGAGATAGTATAACCAATCCTTTGCCGCATCCCTGAGAGAGAAGGGAAAGGCTCTCAATTTAATTTGTTCATCTGTCACCCCGCTTGGCTTCATACTAGTGCAAACCACATGAAACTCGGAAAGGTGTTTGTTGGGATCTTCTCCTTTCACCCCATGGAAGGTAGGCAATAGATGTATCAACCCCGATTTCAGCTCAAAAGTGGCACCTTCAGTTAGTTCAGGGAAAGTAATGCAGAGAGGTTGCTGATTAAGATTCGGAGTTGTGAGCTCCTTCAAAGTTCGAGTTTCAGTCATCGTGTCTTCTTCAAATTCCAATGCAAAATGTTGTTCACGGAAAACGTTCCTCAATTCCTTCCGAAGTCTGTAAAGAGTTCTTTTAATTTCAGGGTCTAACTGCAAAATTTCTTCGTTAGCAGAACGAGTGTTTACCATAAACTCAAGCAAGTAGCAGTAAATTAAAAGAATAGACACGAATAGCCTAATCGACTCTACAAAAACACACAATTAAAAAGATGTTGCCTAAATTCCCCGGCAACGACGCCAAAATTTGGTAAGCCTTAGTCGTATATGCACCAAATTAAATCACTACTAACACTAATATGGTAGTTAGGGAAGTAGAGTTCGTATCCACGGGGAAATAGGGACTTCCTAATGTGTGTAATGAAGAAAACACCTAATGATTTAAGTGTTTGAAATAAAAAGGATGGGATTTTAGGATTCAAATAAGGACTAAAGTAATTAAACTAAATAAAAGCAAATAATCAAGGGGAATAAATCAAAAGATAACAATATTTGGTCAATTAAATATCCACTAATGAATTATTAGTTGATCATAGAAATCACCTCAATTAGACACTCTTGAATACTTTATTGAGGACTCAAAAATCCCAATTTCTCAATGATAATAGTTATTAAGAATGAAAAGCATTCACCAATAACCCTAACTATTAAACAATTCAAGAACGCACTCAAATTTGATTTAATAGCCGCTTTAAGAATAACGAAATCAATAAAGAATGATAAGTTCAACACAAGCGGTTGCAATCAATCAATACAACTATTCCTTCTTTCAATTATTAATCAAGGAAAGCAAGAATTAACAATCAAAAGTTGCTACTTTGATAAGATGAATTGAACAATTACGGATTCAAGAATCAAACCTAGCAATCAATCAATATAAATTACAACTAGTTGATCAATCTAGCAATAATAAATATTAATTATATAAAGAAGAGCAAAGGAATAATTGATATTCAAGAGAAAATAAAAGAGAAGAAATCTCACAACTATTGTAATCCAAAAGCTTCAATTAATTGATCCAAGAAAGAGAAGGTTTTAGTTCTCCATGAAAGTTGAGAGAACAAAAGATATTCACCAAAACCCTCTCCCAATGTTTCTCATGATAAAGATAAGCTAAAAACTAAAATACCCAAGTCTTTTTAAAAAGTTGTTCCAAAAATAAGCAAAAATAACAAATTGAAGCAATGAAAATCGACCCGAAACAAGTGTACTCGACAAAAGTCGCGGCCAGCTGCCCAAAGCCCGCGGCCCGCTGCTCGTCGCTCCACAAAAGGTTGTGAAACTGATTCGGCCGCACCCCGCTGCTCAGGAGCCGCGGCCCGCTGCCCGCATCATTACTCTTCTTCCTTCTTCACTTTATTCGCTTCAAAAACTTGTTCAATGCTTCACACTTCTCCCCAACAATGACACCAAACCTCACAATGAAACCAACACTTGATTGCGGTTCAATCATGCTCCAAATAATCCTTTAATACTCTCTAATTACATCAATGAATTGCCAATAAAGAGTACTAACCAAAAGCAATGAAAACCGAGTAAAACTACCATCAAACGTTAACAAAAACTCATATTTATGTACTATAAAATAGCACATATCAAAGCCTCATAAACCTCCTGAGCAGTTTCCACCCAATTTCCATTCTTATCATGGATACTACAAAAAGTAGCCTTATGGCTTTGATTGACTGGTGAAATAATTTGCTATTCTAATCTTCTTCATTTAGCCAGACCGTTTTTGTTTTTTCGTGTAAGAAAATGAGAATGAATTCTCCTATACTCCTGAGCTACTTCCAGTTCATTAATTATCACCTTCAATACTATAAGAAGGGCTCTAATGCGAACTTTTCTAGCAGTACTCCACCAATTTTCACATGATAATTCCTAAAACCTTTCTTATTCAAAAGCGTCAACACAGTCTTCACTTTCTTCATCCTTTGAACCACCCCAAACATAAGTGAACCTTGCACCCTTTGAATACAACACTCCCTCACTTTCTCACTGAAATTTGGAGCTTAACTCCACATCTTGTAGTAATGGTTCAAATTCCATTACGATCACACCTTAGCAAGCCATTACGAGAAAAATCTATGAGTTTGTTGACTTTGCTGTAATTCTTTCAAATCCTCTTGTTCACCACAAGTTACTGGTTCCCATTTCATTGCAGTCACACCAAGAATTTCATCCATATTTCATTTTCTTACCTTGACTGTCTCCACTAGGATTAGTTGGTTTACTTTTTGTAGGATTCACTATCTTTTGCACATTCGAGCCTCTTGCCATGGCCACGATGCTCAAAACAGAGAGGAAACTCTAGAGAGAGAATTTCAACCTTTTTCTCGTTTATTTCTTTTATTCTCTTAACATTTACTTGTTTAAAACAAAGAAAAAATATTTTGTCTCGGAATTCACAGTACGTAGTTATGGGAGGGAGGTTGTTCGAGGAGTCAAGTTCCTTCCATAACCCTCTAAATTATGTGTAGTATCTATCATAGACATTCCCTCCTATTTAATCTCATAGTTTTTTTGTTAAGTTTATATTTCCTTGAACCACTGGTCATAGAGTACCTTTATCCCAATTGATTCCATATTTGAGTAGAGCTACCAACAAACATATTGGACTTTCTTATAACATCTTTAACATTTCCTCTTATCCAAGATATCACCATACTATTTCAAGTATCCCAAGCTTCTTGCTTTACTTTATTTGTTATATCCCTCTTGACAGATCCAATCACAAAGCCGTATTTTCTTTTTAAAACTAAGGTAATTTCTAGAGACCTCTTCCAATATTGATAATTGAAAGAGCCTTATAACTTCTCAGTAGAATTGGAGTTACTGCCATATGAGAGATTTAAGTAACTAAAGGTAGCTAGTAGACTTTATTCCACTTATTTCAGAGGCCTTTTAAGTATTAAAGATTACAGCTTGGATATTTAGCAAACTTCGGAATTACTCAAAGAGAAAACACAACTATTTTCTATAATCCGAAAACACTCTTTCTTATCATTTCTTCATTCAAATTCAAAGTGGACATTTTGTATAATTTTGTATTCTTTCAAGATTCAAAGATTAATTATTAATTCACAAAAAAATACAAATTCATGGAGACATGAAATTTAAACATGGATCTCATAGGAAACTTTTAACATAACAGTACAGTTAGATCATGACAAAGAAGAAAAGTTGAGCAAATTTGAACGTTGCTCTAATACCATGAAGACATTTATGCCATGAACATTCAATGGTTGTTACCAATAAGTAGCATTCATTTATTCCATTGGTTTCCTCTTTAAAAAACGGCTCTCTGGGCATTGCAAGGAGTACTCCCTCTATTTTTTTAAAATCTACATTGTATTTAATTTTGCAAAAGATTTTAGGCAATGTCACTTTCAAGCGTCTTGGATGGTACATTTTGACCGATTAAAAAGTAAAAAAATAGTACTCCCTCCGTCCCATAATACTCTTGACACTTATCAAGGCACGTAGTTTTAGATGATAAGTTATTGTTTGGTTATCAATTGTTATTTTATTGAAAAGGTAGATGTGATAGGAATAATAGGTAGTAGGAGTAGTATTATTTTAATTAGAGGAGAGAGAGTGTGGACCCAAAATTCCCATTATTTATTGAGAGGCCAAATCATACCTTACTTTCTAATGTCAGCAGTTTTATTTCCACAAAGGGGAATAACTTTCTACACTTTCCACCATTTCTTTCCCCCCAAAAAGTTTGATAATGAAAACATGCGTGAAAAATAAACAAGCCGGGAAAATTTCCCTCCAAAAGTAGTGTACATTTATTTCCCACCAGAGAATTTAACAAAAAATTTGAACTACACTTTGCATCCAAATACGTGAAAAAATTTCCCTCCTAAATACAATACACTTTAAGATTGAATCTAAAATGACGACCAATTATTTCCCTCCAAGGTCTTAGAGATAAATCACCAGCTCTCCATAAATGCCTTCAATGCTCCTATTTCAGTGACTTTTACTAGAGAATAGCAGAGACAAACAATAGTTAACTAATGGGAGGGGTGGGGGTTTAAGGGTAGTTAGGAAAACACCAAAACCAATTCTAAATGTTTTTTAATCCCTCATAACAACATCATTATTGGGGTTTGTGGATGACCCTTAATTGAGCCTTATTAAATTAAAATAGTGACTTTTCAACCTCTTTAATTTTAATTTAGTAGCATTTAAAAAGAGGTTTCCATGTGTCAACAACATAGAAGTAGGCCAAGTAGGGAACTTGCCACTAAAGAAAGGCAAATCATATCGATCATGTAAGAGCAAAAGATTTATTTAGAAAGTTATGTTCCTCGCAGCTATTGCAAGACCACGGTTCAACTCAAGTGGTGAATGTACATTTGATGGAAAATTGGGTATTTTCCCATTTGTGAGGTGGGTGCCAGCAAAGAGAAACTCAAGAAACAGAAGATCAGGTACACTAGAACTCAAACCTATCACGTCAGTCACAAAAGAAGCATATAGGAAAATGCTTATAGAAAGACTCCTTCCAGCAATAGTCCAAAAGTGGCCTAGTGATGATCAAAAACCCATATATATTCAGTAAGATAACGCAAGACAACACATCCAAGCTGATGATTTTGGTTGGTTGCAGGTCGTTCAAGCATTTAACAGAGATATTAGGTTAGTTTGCCACCCTCCTAATAGTCCTGTTTTAAATGTTCTTGACTTGGGGTTTTTTCGAGCAATTCAAGCATTAAAAGACCAAACTTCACCAAGAACTTGTTAAGAATGTCAAAGATGCATACAATGACTTTTGTCCAAAAAAAGGAAACATATTTTTTTGAGTCTTCAACTCGTCATGATAGAAATCATGAAAGTGAAAGGAAGCAATAGGTATGAACAACGGCATGTTGGCAAGGCAGCATTAGAGAGGCATAGAATACTACCACTAGTGTTCTCTCCTTCCCCTGAACTAA
Source organism: Beta corolliflora (assembly GCA_947648045.1). NCBI lineage: Eukaryota > Viridiplantae > Streptophyta > Magnoliopsida > Caryophyllales > Amaranthaceae > Beta > Beta corolliflora. The sequence continues at coordinate 116,062 of CANSZD010000106.1, read as the reverse complement.
TACAAGAATGTGTTCTTTATCTGGAAGCACTAGAAGTTGTTGAGATCGAGTGAAAACGAAGCCACTTCTGATCAAGAATGACAAGTGAAGGTAGATTGTCAGTTTTTGTACTCCTAATTTTTGAAAACCAGTAGGGAGCCCTTAATTGTGAATTCCCACCAGTTAAAATTTTGTAAAGGGAATATTTGAAATGTATGTATATTTTGATCATAGTAGGCAGGAGAGAAGGGAGTAAAAGCTGGGGTAAAATTTTCATGTAGAGTTTAAAAGTGTAATTTTTGATGTTATGAGAAATTATAGAAACATGAATTTTTACTCCAAGCACGCCAATAGAATAACATCACATTGAATTTTTTTATTCATGATCGTGTCAAAAGCAGGGACATTTCAACCATGCATACTTCTAAAACAGGGATATTTTATCTCAACAAACACAATTATTATGCAACAACAATCAGAACCATATTTTATTCCATATAAACATCTTAAATTTACATCATCTAAGACATCAAAAAATTTGGGATTTTTTTTCTTATGGAGATAGGAAGCATTTGCTTACCAATTTCCAAATTATCATAATTGATAAGATCCAACGCGAATGAATTCATATTCAAAATCACAAAATGCAAAAAGATTTTGAGTTCAACCACAAAAGTACGACATCAAACCGATTTTTGCTGAACCCAAAACAAAGGGAAAATTCAAGAAAACACCAAAACCATTTTTTTGCTGTTGTTGGTGGTGAGGTGAAAACAGGGGATACTCTTATGTAATCCTCCAATGAAAACATTGAGATCTCAGTCGATCATAATCCTTGAGCCGAAACCGTAGCGATTTGTCCTGCACTCCTGCTAATGTAGTGATGTTATGTGTCATGGACGAATTTGTACGCTCAACTATACATAGCAACATGCTTAATTGCTTATCATAATTTAGGTTTTTTTTCATCTTTTTGGTTTTATGGGAATTTTAGGAGAGATAAAGTGAGGAAAGTTTAAATTTGGTGTTCTTGGGTAAAAGTTTTGGATTAACATTGCAGGGGAAATCAAAAGGTGATTTGGGAATTGAAACTTAGTGTTGAAGATGAAGGGTGAAAATGGCAAGAGTAATGAGTGTTGAAGATGAAGACCACAGGGGGAAAAAATGGAAAAGTGTGGAGAGAGAGAAAGGCACGTATGATATTAGGTGGGTGCCTGATACTTTCTTTTTTTTCCTGACAAGGGGTGGCTAATACTTTGATGTTTCATTGCTTTCATACACACAAATCGAGGGAAGGGGTATTAAAATAATATAGTGGTGGGCCAATGTTGACAAGGTAGAACTATTAAAATAATGGTGGGTCATGATCAAAAATAGAAGTGTAAACAGTATTCTGGGATAGATAAAAAATGAAAGTGTAAAGAGTATTCTGGGATGGAGGGAGTATTTTTTTGGTGGAAACAGTAAAAAAAACATTGTTACTGTTTGATGGGTCAAGTACTCCAAATAAAGAAAGTTTAAAGAATGTAGCAATTAAAAAAACAACCATTTAAGAAAATTATAGCAATTAAAAAAATAGAGGGTGTATATACTAGTGGCAGGTTGGACAAGGTCCCCAGGTCACTTAAGTACCACTAATTACAAGACATCTAGACATCTAGTACATAATAAGACAAAAGATGACAGACGAAATACAGCATGAAATCAACCTACGAATAAGCATAAAAAAAAAACTGGGATGGTTGATATCATCGTATGGGTAAGAAACTACACTTCGTGAAAACTACAGCGTAGTTGAAATTGAAACGTGAAAAAAGGTACTTATTATTCCATATTGGATATGTCAAAAGGAAAAAAAACGAATATGATTTGCTGCAAAGTTGAAAAATGAAAAGTATCGTAATGTCCTATAAAAAACAACTATACTTCAAAATAACTGAACAAGGGAAAAAGTTATACTATAACTGTTCCATATGGAGAGACTAAAAGAAAAGGACATAGAAAGCAAAGCAAATGTCCACTAATTTTCTGCTATAGTTATACCCTATTTCTCAGTAATATTACTGATAGTATTAATGGTACAAAAGCTTCTCTGAACTTCAGCTGCTAGTTCCTCCATACTCAGCTCACATTCTAGCCCTATCTGTAACACATAGATATATTAGGGGACCAAAGTATACTGATCAATATATTTTATAAAAGATAGAGGATACTGAAAACTACTGACACCATGGCTTTTGGAAAATATTGAAATAGTTACAGATACTTGCATGAATGATTTAATTTGATGGATGAATATATAGGGTCATAGAGATAATAGAGCTCGAGCTCCATATATTCTCTTCAACGTTTTGCATGCAAATTATATAATTGTTGAACTCAGCGTCACTTATATTGTTTTTATAGCTAAGTGTCACTCTTTCAGAAGTCACAACCCCTAAAAAGAAGAAATTTTTTTGGCAAGTTGTTAAAAATCTTAATAATTATTTTTTCTTTTGACGCAATTAATAATTCTTGCGGTTGTATAACAAGATTATTATGGTAACCACATCATTCACAAATAATTGTATATCCTATATATCTACTAGCTAAATTACCTCTTTGCTTTTTCACGTTTTAAAATGCACATTTTAACCATTAATATCTTTCATAACATAATAATAAATATAGCAAATAGTTGATATCTTAAGTCTATCCATTAAAATGAATCTAACAAGATCTCATATGATAACATTTATCTCACATATTAGATAAAAAATGGTAAAACTTAATGACCTTTGACTTGGAAAAACACAAAAGGATAAACTAAGGGACGGAGAAAAAACATAAGATATTTTGGCCTAATAAATGGCAGAATAATGATAGGGCAAGTATAAATACCTTGACCACAAAGTAGTAGAGAAAAGTGTCATCCATGCTGCTAATATTCAAGTGAATAATCTCGAATGAAAGCTTCTCTAGTACACTTATTATTCGCAGCAATTGCCCACGAATTTTCTTCGATATTACCCTCATTACAACATTAGATCCTGAGAGCTTCGCTTCGACGTCTGCAACCGGAGAGTTGCAGGAGGCCACCAACTCCTTGCCACAATCAAATTGAAAGGAATGGTTAGTGATGATATTGGCATTTGCTAGTTGACGTGGGCTAGGTTGTAGTTGCTTCGGGCTCGAACCTGGACCTGGGCTAGGGCTCAGGTTTTTCCTCCTTTTCTGTGACTCCAAGGATTGAAGAACTTGGTGCAGCTCCTTAATAAACTCTACAACTCCACCTATGATGGATGCTTGATCCCCCTTGATATTTCAAAGCATAATATAAGACTGATGCTCAATAATAATATTTCGAAGCATAAAATTGAAAGGTATATGAAGTACGTAATAAAGGTTACTTGATATATCTAGAATTTTTGTCACCAAAATATACCAATCAACTATCATGCGGGTCAGTTATTTGTCAACTTTTATATCCACAAGGTGCTAAAAATCATTCCATTGTGAGACAGATAATCGCAACATTGAAACTTTGTCACAAAAAAATATGAATCTTTGGGTGTTGTTTCAGAGATTTTCTTTATTAATAACGAAAAACATAAAAACCATGTTCTTACTTCCTCTGTTCTAAAATAAGTGAAACACTTCTCTCAAAAATCTCTCACATAAAAGAGAGAAGTGTTTCACTTATTTTAGAACGGAAGGAGTTATTTTTTCTCTTAAGACAAGGGTATTCTAAAATTCTTCCTTATACCTTTTGAATTTTAGTTAAATTAGTGTTTCTCTTTGCATTTACAACTGTACTCTCTTGGTATTTGACTGATCAGAGAAGGGGAACAAGGAGTGAGAAATGTTACGAGGGAAGGTATATGTGGGTTCTAGAAGTTTATAGTTATATGGAGTAAGTTCTTGGGATAAAATCATGAAATGGGTTACAAGTCTTTAGAGCCAAACCTCATGTTAAGTTTATTTATCATTTGTCTCAAAATGCAAATCTTACTATAGTTTTGGCATTAACTTGTGAATTCCAAATTTGACAAAAATACTCATAAATCTCGCTAAAACTTCACATCTACCTATTGAAATATCCTTTTCTTTTTCTAAGTAACGGATCTAAAATAGAAGTTCTGGCTGAATCAATATGGTTTTTCATGCAACTACAGCCCTAGCCATTCATTTCTTCAACTACATGCTATATATTCCGACATCCTTTTTTTTAATCAAACAAGGGTAATATTGGGGCATTAAAAAAGCAAACATTCTAATGAATATATAGATATGCTTGGTTACAGACCTTAGCTTAGGTTAATTTTCATCATCAATCTTGAGTCATTTATCTGAAAATGTTCCGATTTCGGCTTTCTAAAAAAAATGAAACATACTAATATATACGGGAAGTACTAAAGGCGTATATATACCTTCTTGATGTAAAAAGAAGGCGTCAAAGAACGTAAAACCTTGAGATTATCATTCATCTGCTTTCTCCTGTTCCTCTCAACTGCGATATGTGACATGGTGTGTGAGCTTTTTGGGTACTTGCAGTCTTCCTTAGACGCTGTGTGTGGTTGATTTGGACAACCGCCATACAAGGGCTTTTATATTTATAAGGAAGCTAATCTAATGAGGAAGAAGGTAGGACGAAAGAGACGTGCTAGAAAGGGATACATACACATTACATATGGCTATTGGACCACCATATGATTTGTCGTCGTTTTCAAGTAGGAGATATAGATTAGGTCTGTGCAATAGAAATGTTTTGGGGTAATTTATTTGGCTTACAATTCTATACTTTCCATCCTAATATAGTTGCTATTGATTCCTTTTTTTAAAAATATTTTAAATAACAAGCTACACATTTTTTTAGACAGGTTTTTGAACTCCACTTTTTCTTTTTCTAACATTTACCGGGACCGGCCATATCCTTCCAAAGTTCCAACTATAATCTTTTACGTACTATGTGATTTTCCCTAAATTTGTGCCAAAAGTTAATGTAGTAAGTTTATTGAGACGGAGTAATTAGATAACTTATATTATACTATTATCATTGCAACAATGCGTATTTGGTGAACCCAAACAAACAATCCATGGTATATCCGGAAAGTGGATTCATTGGTAAACTTTTTTCCACGAATGTTAGTTGAATTTAATTTTAATCGACAAAATAATGCATTCGTTAATTAGTTTGTTGTTCATAATATCAGTCGTTCTTATTAGCCTCTCGAATGCAAACTGTAACTTCCTCCAAAGTAGAATCATACTTTCGCTAGTTTCTGGCCAACATTTCACCATCTGTTTCAGCATGGCAGAAGAGTACCAAGCGAAATTATCTCCAAATAAGAGTTAAAATTTCACTCATGAACCTATAACCTACAATGAAATCACTTTTATATATAAAATAAAAATCTTTTGATTTAAATTAACTTCAGTGATATGCATCTCATAGTTTCATTTTCAATAAGATGCTCATGAGTGAATCTAAATTCTAAAGTATGTAATAGCTTCATCAACACTATTTTCTATTCATTAAAGAAAACGAATCACATTCATAATATTCATTTTCATTAATGAATCCAAGACAATAATGTCTCATATGTGGTTGTTAGCATATAACTTATTGATATTATGTACTTTGAAGTCCATTATCATCCCGTACAAAAAACTCCATTTCATGAACATTGATTAGTGAATCATGTACTGATGGTCTTATAAATTACGAGGATTATTGGTAAAGAACGCTTCACTTGTTGTTGTGGAGATTTTTATCGATAGAATTCTATTTGAAGTTCATTTTGATGAACCCTAATAAACGAGTTTATTAATGAATCTCAAAAGTTTGGAAAAAAAACAATTCGTAAGCTATGAATATTTAGCCAGGCGTGGTTAGTACTCAACTCCATCAAGCTTGACTTGAGATATTAAACAATTAAATCAAAGAACTATTAACTCGTTTTCGAAATGTAGTGAGAAATACAAAATTTTCTATTAGTTCTTTAATACTACCTCCGTACCTTTTTAATAGTTACACTTACACTTTTCACGCATGCTGATGCACTACTTTGAGCCTTTATAATGTATTTGTAAAAAATATAAAAAGTCGATATTCTAAAAGTACATATTGAGACGAAACAAACACCCCACATGACTATATTTTCTCTTAACCATGAATCACAAATGATAGTCAAAGGAAAATTTGTGAATAGTGTCAAAAGTGAAAGTGTAACTATTAAAAAGGGACGGAAGTAGTATAATTAATTCAAACTTTATGTTAAGATTTCAGAATTATTTCATTTTTATAAATATATGCTGCATATTTTATTTAATGTTTAAAATATCATATGTTAAAATCCTTTTTAGCTTTATTGCTTACTTCTTTTGTAACAAATATTATAAAAATTTGAGTTATTAAACACACATTGAACAAATTAAACAACATCAAACTTGTTCTTATTTTTTTTAGAAGGAATTATGGTCACAAATCAAATAGTTGTGCTTATCTAAAAACAGGGTTGATTATATGTAGGCAATACTTTTTTTCCCTTATCTCATGTTGAGCTTTGAAAGAGATTGAGTTTGTGTTGGAGTGGAAGTGTGGAACCTAAAAGTAGATATTGTAAATCGAGTTGAGCTTCAAATTTTTGAGCTTGCATCATTGTAAGCCCTAATCATCATAAGTTTTTGTTTCCTGGATTTACTATATATATATACATTTTAAAAACTTATTTGGTTAGGAGAATTATTGGAGAGAAATGAACAGAACGGAAAGATAGGGATCATTTTCCCTTATATGAATGCAACATGCATGGAGGAAGGAAAGATAAAAGAACGGAAAGATAGGGATCCCTCCTTTGTTAATAAACCAAATCCTTCTAATATTGAAAATATTTATAAGGAAATGACAAGGTAATTCTTGATTCCATCCCCTTCCCTCTCCTTTTTCCTTTCCTTTAATTACCTCTTATATCAAAACTATCCAATTATACAATTTAAATAAAAGGCAATATGGAGAAAGATCTTGAACTAGGCACTAATGAGCCACTAGTTAAAATAATGAAATAACTTTTAGCTATAAGTTATGAACAGTGAGAAGAAATTTATTTGAAAAGATTTTTTCTTTTTTAAAAAATCTTCATCACAAAAATTAACATTAGATTTTTCACTATTTATCAATATACGTCTTTTATATAATCAATATATAAATATAATTACAGGACTAAATAAGTGCAAAAGTTTACATTTTGAATATATACATCAAAATAAAGGTAAAAAAGCATGACAATGGTATATATTTATATAAAAATATATATCATAAATAAAATAGGGTCATATTTTGCAAATGTTGACAAAAAATTGTATGTAACATTTAAGTATTTCAAAAGAGAGGAAGTACTAAAGAGATATAAACCGATTAAATTGCTCCATAATAGTCTTGTAAATCACTTAATCTAATTATTATCGATTCCTTAAACCCACATATATTATTCACATGGATTAATAAGCATGAACAAAACTATACATTGCATATCTCCAAAAGTTACATATGTCGTGAAAGTTCTTAACACACTTTTTTTTTCCGGCTACAAGCTACGGCGACTTAGTAGGTGGCTGATATAGTGGCATTAAATGCTTCACGTTGCAGTCTCGTGAAGTTTTATACGTTATTAACGCATTTGCTTTCTCTCACTATTATGTGTTGTTACCGTGCCGCCTATGTCTCTTGAATGGTATTACGTGGTCTCACGTTTATTACCTTGCCAACAATTACGCAAACGCATGTCCGTGTGATTTTACCTCGTGGAAAGATTAAAGATTAGAACGAGAAGATCGATCAAGTTTGTAGTATATCAATCAAGTCATGCATGCCATGCTTCATTGTTTCATTACTTGCATGCTTGCATTTTTTTAATTTTTTTTACACAAAATTTCATGCATCTAATATAGAAATTATAATATCTATCATCTATGTGTCCTTGCTTTGAGGTGTGAGGTGTGTGTGTATGAGCACCCACTTGTTAAAAGCCCTAAACTATTACCTCACCAACAAGACATAACCAATGCGAATGATAGACATAAATATAGAGCGAGAGTAACAATACATAATGTAATTAGAGTAATTATTCTTGACTGATATATATAGGGTTGACTTTTATGGTTTACTTGCATATTATAGATTGACTTTGTTTGAGAAATGGTTAATGAAAAATGTGCATTATATAATCATGTGATCATCAAGACATTGATATTGTCTGATCGAATTCATTGGGTGAATGATTTGTAATAGCTTTGTTTGTGTTGTACGTGGTTTCCTTGCTTTGGGTTTGGTAGCTTGTTGACTGTGATGATTGATGTATTAGTTTTACTGGTTAAGTTTTGTACTACTACAAAGGAGAGACTTTGGGCTTATTCCAATGTCGAGTCTCAAGTGTTTCTTACCTTTTCAGTAACTGCCACTCATTTAGGAAGAAGATTCTTTTCATTTTTTTAAAGAGAAATTTCATTAATTGAATCCAATACAAAAACAAGATCAAATCAAATTCGTTTTCGGAGAAACTACAATGAATCAGATCGAGCAAAACAGCGCAACTTCCTTGTATTTGCTGAATCAAGCAACTGTTCATGAGGAAGTATATCATTCTGACATAGTTTGAAGAAGAGCATTCTTGATCGAGTCATGTTAACCGCATCCGAGTTTCCAATACCTTTATGTTGGTATTAGTATTGAACTTCAACCAATGAGAATAATCTCTCATACCTAAAGACAAACAAAGCAAACTCATAACTCCAATAAGGGCCTGAGAAGGAAATTTCTACAACAGAGACTAAAATCCCCATAGCAGGGCTCGAGAAACTCTCATAACAATAGACTAATTTATTCAACAAAACAAGAAAATAAACTAAAAACTCAAAATAAAAGCGGAAAAGGGGCTTACCATGGATGAAGTCATCCATAGCAGCCGCTAACTAATGAAGAAGGGGTAGGGGAAAAGAGGGGGGCAGCTAGAGAGAAAACTAGGTTTTTTCCTAATTTCAAAAGATTCTTTTCATTCTCTCAATGAAACCGATTGTTTATGCATTTCCTAAATTAACTGTTGAAAATGCATTATAAAAGGGAAAATAGGAGGGATATCGTTGTTTTTTTAAAAGCTTAGATTTCATAATTCAAGATAGGAAATGAAGAAAAGGAAATCGAATACATATAGTTCCCTCTATGTAGATATATCCTTGTAAATATAGATATAGCCTTGTTAATATATTTACATGAAGCTAGCCATATGATTATGAGGTTTTATAGCCTCTATAAACACATTGATCCGAATAGATATAATGCTACTCATAGTCCTTCTAATAAGTACCATAAAACGCAAATTGGTACTTATAATATGAGTAGCAATTCGAAGGATTTTCAGTATCAATGGGACCTTTTTTATGTAATAGTGCTAGATAGATCCCCTTTTGTAAGAGACTATGTCTTCCACCTGTGATTGTAGTTATTAGGAATATTACAGTATAATAAAGATATGATTGATATAAAGCATATATTATTAGCTAAAAAAATATTATCTTATGATTTATTTTCAATAAGGGTTTGGATAATATTATTAAGAAGTTGTATATATTTTAGGGATAGTTTCTACATCCAAGGCTATTTATTACTCATTGCTCATTTGAAATACTCAAATGAGCAAAATATACTAAAAAAAAAAGGCTCCAAATGAGCACGCACATGCACAAAAGATAGTATTGGTGTACTATGTACATGATACACCCAGTGTGGATGAATATATTCAATAGTTTCCTAATAAGAGTGAGATTGTAATGCTATATATATTGTACTCATGGTTCATTGTTGAACACACATCAATGTAATATGAACTCTTATTTATTTTTTTCCTCTCACATAAACTTAACATAGTATCCAAGCTGGTCGATCCTTGACGGGCCTGAAATACGTTTCTACCGTCCTCGCAGTGGGGGATGTAAGTTGTACATACACATGGCAATTGGATCTTGTTTATGATTGTTTTCTTAAATCCAAAAAAAATGTGTATGCTACGAGTGGTTTAGAGTGTGCAAAGTATTGTGGGTAAAGCATTTGATATTTTTTCACTCCATGAGTTTGGCTACACATCTCTTCCAACGCCATTGGAAATTTGTTTCCAATATTAACGTATATTTGTTAATGGTGGTGAAGGAGTTCTCTCTATATTTTTTTCTTAAAAAACCAAAATTAAGATTATTTGATCGAACAAGTGTTGGATCAGATCAGTTTATATATTTGGTATGAGGTTCGACAATAATCGCATCCCTCAGCTAATTGGTAATCGTTTTTGGTTCTCCCTATGTCATGAGTTATAAGGCTTCTTGGTTCTCCTTGTACCGTAAGACAAGGTTTATTATCTTGCTCTCCTTGCGTCATGAGACAAGGTTTATTGGTTCTGCTTGTGTCATGAGACAAGGGTTAAAATGATATAAGGGAAGTTTTTCTCTCAAAAACCAGTACGTGATGTGAGCCCGGCTTTGCTCAAGGAAAGCCAACACTTGATGTGACCGCAGTTTTGCTAAAGGATAAATAGTATTAATTGAAGTCGATGGCAACGGTTTTGTGCAGATTGACTTAAACGACAATTAATTCAATGTCTCGATTGATCTTGATGATTTTATTAGTACAGGTTGTTTGATTGATCTCGCCATTATTACTTCATTCTAGTTCATCCGATCGATCTGGCCCTAATATTGATTATGAATAATATGTTTGATCTTTCTTTTTTCTATTTCTCTAATCGTAATGTTCGTGAATTGCCGTTACAATTGCGGAAGGGTATTTGGAATATTCCTGTATAATAGAAATATGATTAATATCTTTAGGATAGATTATTATCTTAGAAAATAATTAATCTTAGTAAGTTTTTGGATAATATTAGGAAGTTATTTTCTAGGTATTATTGAACACACATCAATATAATATGAACTCTTAATATAATATGAACTCTTATCATTTCCCTCTCATAAACTACTTTAATATAGATTCATTAAAAACCTTCTTCGCGCCTAAATTCTCTCTCGGCGTAGGATAAGGAAACCCATTTCTTATCCTACACCGTCGCCATGGCAGGAAAATTGAAGGCTCATTCGAAGAAACCCAATGGAAAGAACAATAAACAAGGGAGGACGAAGGGACCTGTGAGCCCAATAAGCGGTCAAAAACACAAAACCTTAGCGGAGCTTCATGGAATTGCACCAATGGTGATTCAAACCCATGAAGTTGAAGAACCATTAACACCTCGGAGTTCTTTGATTGAATTACAGAATCAATCAAAAGAAAAGGCGACACTCTCTGAATGGCTATCAATAATGAAAAAAACGCAAGATAGAATGGACTCCATTGCTGAAGGTAATAATCATTCTCGTCAATTATTACCTGAATTTGATGATGTGGTTACATTAAACAATAATGTTGAGGAACCTGCCATTAAAATTGACCTAGATGATGTCAAAGATGAAATTGAGTATTGGAATTCTTTTGTGGTTTGTTATGTGTTGGGGGCTAATCCTCCATTTCCTGTGATGGATGGGTTTTTGAGAAGAATTTGGAATAATAAAGGGATTGAGAAAATTGTGGCTGTTAATAAGGGTGTTTTCATCGTCAGATTCTTTAATGTTGATCAACGTGATTCAGTATTGAATGAAGGATTCCAATTCTTTGATAAGAAACCCCTTATTGTGAAAAAGTGGGATTCTAAGATGAACATTCAGAAGGAAGACTTAAAAACAGTACCCATGTGGATACAATTACCTGCTCTTGATTTGAAATACTGGGGAGAGAAATGCCTCTTCAAACTAGTTGCAAGAATAGGCAAACCATTGAAGCTTGATCAGGCAACAATTACCAAAGAGAGGTTGTTGTATGCAAGAATTATGGTCGAAGCTAAGATGAATCAGGAATTTCCTGATCATATTACCTTTGAGAATGAAAAAGGAGTGATGATGATTCAAGAAGTGAAGTATGAATGGAAACCTATCTCCTGTGAGTTATGCAAAGGGATAGGTCATACTCAGGAGAATTGTAAACACAGGCAACAGTCTGAGGTACAAAAGAAATGGGTACCTAAGAAGACAGCAGTGCAAATTGATGCAGATGGATTTCAAGTGGTAAAGAAGCAAACTCAGGTGATCAAGAAGGTGCCAGAACCTGTAATAACAGATAACCCTTTTGATATGCTAGTAGAAGAAGAGAATGAATATGCTGCTGAGGATGATCTTGGGGAAAGACAACATAATGTCCAACATGGTGAGGGGGAGGGAGAGCCCCCTACCATGAATGGATAACATTCTTAGCTGGAATGTTAGGGGGCTAAACAATAGAAAGAAGCAAAAGGAAGTGAGAAATTTCCTGTTTTCTCACAATATTAGATTGTTTAGCTTCCTAGAGACAAAGATAAAAGCTCCATCATTGGGAGATTTTTATCTAAATGTGTGTCCAGGTTGGTGTTTAACAACAAAAAATCAATGGCATGGTAATGGTAGAATAATACTAGGCTGGCATCCTAGTGCCTTCAATGTTAATATCCTTAGGTGTACTAGTCAATTGATACACACTGAGGTTGAGGTGATTAATGGGGGAAAAAAATTTCAATGTACCTTTGTTTATGGTATGAATGATAGACAAGGCAGGTTTGATTTATGGACTGATCTAGCCAGCTTTGCTAAAGATGACTCTCCCTGGATCATCTTAGGAGATTTCAATGCTCTTATGAACATTGAAGATAGAATAGGTCAACCTGTCAGAGAAAGAGAGACTGTAGATATGCAAAGATGTATGGATAGATGCCATATGCAAGAAGTGAAAGCAAGTGGGCAATTCTACACGTGGAACAATAAACAAGAAGGGGTTGATAGGGTCTTCTGTAAATTAGACAGAGTCTTGGGCAATGATAGTTGGATGAATGAATGGTGTTATACTGAGGTTATTATTCTCCCTGAGGGAGAATATGACCACTGCCCTTTGATTCTCAAATCATTTGTCACTGAAATGAAGAAAAAACCTTTTAGGTTTTTCAACATGTGGTGTCAAGCTGAGGAATTTTCCAACATTGTAACTCAAGGCTGGCAAAAGTCTATTGCAGGGACTAAAATGTTCCAGATTGTTAGCAAATTAAAACTTTTGAAAAAAGAGTTTAAAAAGCTTAACAATAGTCAGTTTTGTGATGTTTCAGAGCAGCACTCTCTCAAGTATAATAGAATGACTTTAGCTCAGCAGGAATTACACAGAAGACCTGAAGATCTTAATCTAAGAAGTGCTGAAAGGATGGCTAGAGAGGAATATCTTGTTGCTCATAGGAACTACTCTCAGTTCCTAGGACAGAATGCTAAAATCAGATGGCTCAAGGAGGGGGATGACAACACCAAAACATTCCATCAGAGCATCAGAACTAGAAGATTGTAGAACAGAATAAACACCATAAAAAAAGCTGATGGGTCCTGGGCTCAAAACTCCCATGAGGTAACTACTGCATTCTTAAACTTCTACCATGATTTACTTGGAAGTGATGGTTTTGTGAGGCAAATTGAAAGTGCCATTGTTGACAGAGGATACATCCTTTCTGATGCTCAACAAGCAAGATTAAATTTGGTGTTTAGTGATGATGAAATAAAAAATGCTCTTTTTTCTATAACAGATGATAAGTCACCAGGTATAGATGGTTATTCCAGTTACTTTTTCAAGAAGAGTTGGAACACTTTGGGCAAGGATTTGATAGATGTTATCAAAGATTTTTTCAGAAGTGGTAAATTACTCAAGGAAATCAATGTGACTGCAATTACACTGATTCCTAAAGTAAAATTAACTGCCTCTGTTGGGGACTTCAGACCTATAGCTTGCTGTTCTGTTGTCTATAAGGTCATCACAAAGTTGATTTGCTCAAGACTTAGTCAGGTGCTTCCAGAAGTGGTGTCTCAGACTCAAGGTGCTTTCATTGCTGGTAGGAATATTATAAGTAATATTCTGTTATGTCAAGATCTTGTGAAGTGATTTGGGAAGACTTGGAATCAAGTTAAGGGAATGCTTATGAAGGTAGATTTGAAAAAAGCCTATGATTCTATAGAATGGAGCTTTGTGAGAGATTTATTACAAGCTTTGAAGTTTCCAACACATTTCATCAATTGTGTGATGGAATGTATTACTACTCCAAAGTTTACTTTGCTTATAAATGGCTCAACTAAAGGTTTTTTTGCAGCAAAAAGGGGACTTAGACAGGGGGACCCTATGTCTCCCCTGATCTTTGTCCTATGCATGGACTACCTAACAAGAATTCTAAGCTACATTGGTGATCTGAAAGAGTTCAAGTACTTCACAGGTTGCAAAAGTTTGAAGATTAATCATCTGTGTTTTGCAGATGATTTGCTTCTTTTCTGTAAAGGAGAGGTTGTTCCTGCTTACCTTCTTTTACAAGGGCTTAGATTGTTTACAGAAACGTCTGGTCTTCAGGCCAACAGCAGCAAATCAGCTTTTTACAGTACTGCTATGGATAATGATGAAATTGTAAGGATTGAACAGTTCTCAGGCTTCAGACATGAAAATCTGCCTTTTAGATATCTTGGGGTTCCCATCAATTCTAAGAGATTGAAAGCTAGTGATTGTGATGCATTAGTGGAGAAGATGACTTGTAGGATCAGGTGTTGGAGCACTAGACACCTCTCCTTTGCTGGTAAAGCCCAACTGATTAACTCTGTGTTATTAAGCATACATAGTTACTGGGCTCAAATTTTCATTCTCCCTAGTTCAGTCTTGGATGTCGTCAACTCAATTTGTAGGCATTATCTTTGGAGTGGGAAGGCAGTAGGGGAGAAAGCAGGGCATGTTAAATGGACTGATGTGTGTGATCATAAGAAGGTAGGAGGTTTAGGATTCAGAAGTATCAAGGAGTGGAACAAGGCTGCAATTGGAAAATTGGTGTGGCATATAGGAAGTTAAAAAGATGAATTATGGGTGAAGTGGGTTCATGCCGTTTATGTCAAGAATAATAACTGGTGGGATTGGCAAGCCCCAACAGGAGCAAGTTGGATCATTAAGCATCTATGCAAGATCACGAATGAATTGTATCAGATAGGAATGTCACAATGGAATAATCAGCACAATTATTCCATCAAAAATGTCTACTCAATGCTCATGGATGAAAAGCCTAAAGTTCGGTGGGCTCTTTTGCTTTGGAGAAGAATGAGCTTACCTAAGCATAAATTCATTGCTCGGATTGGTATTCAATCAAGATTGAGAACAAAAGATAAACTGCATAAATTCAATGTCGATCCCGATGACGAATCTTTGTTTATGTGGAATTGAAATAGAAAGCCATGATCATCTGTTTTTCAAATGTGTTTATAGCAAGAATTTGATTCAGCAGTTACTCAACTGGATGGGAGTTAACTATGTAAACAGGAACATTCAGCAGCGGTTTAGGTGGATCAGAAGCAGCTATAATGGTTCGAAAATGAGGAAGAATGCCTTGTGTACTGTGATTGCTGCTGCAATTTATCAGGTTTGGAAGAATAGGAATACTGCTTACTGGTATTCAAAAGTGTATAGTTTAGATTACATAATCAAAGAGACAAAATGTACAGTTAAACACAGAATTAATGTTTGTAAATCTGCAAAGTGGAGTAATGTTGACTGTAGGTGGATGGATGAGTTGTAAATTGGTTTTCTCCGGCCTCCTGTGGCATGTTTAGTACAGTCCCCTCTTTGGGGATCTAGTTTGTATAATGTTTTTTGGTGGAATACACTTACTTACTTACCAAAAAAAAATAGTATGTTTCTCCTTGCATAAATTTTTTTAAAATTTCCTAAAGTCGCTAAAATAAAATCATAGTTATTTTCTTCATGGTAATTTTTTTTTTTACAACGAGAAATCGTACATTAGTTAAAAGAGGAAGTACAACCTAATGCTAATACAACCCAAACTAAAACAAACAAACAAACTTAAAGGAGCTTTAGGAGCTCGTACATTCCACCAAAAATAAAAATAAATAAAACAGATACAAAGTCGCTTAGGAAGGGGGGCGTCGCTGGTCAGTGCCTGTGATGGTGGATGCAAACCTCGGATGGCTGATGGAAGTGGTAGAAGAAGCGGATGACGATCACGATCCGGACAACAAACAACCAACGGCGAGCGTCACGTCTCGTCGCATGAGCAATCCCAATGATCTGTTGTCGCTTGGGATTCTGAGCTCATGATCAAGTGAGGAGTCACCTTCCATTATGACTCATTACTCTAGAATCGAGAGTATTTCAGGTTTCTCCATGAGGTAGGAGAAACGCCGATGAGTGGACGTGCTGAAAACCCCCAAATGCAACTGGGGTGCCGCCTTCATATTTGAATTTGTCAAGGCAAAGACCATTAAGATCAATGCCAAGCTAAAAAGTGAGTCGTACAAGTTAAGCTCTCGTACACACCTCCGATTTACAAAATCGAAAAACATACGTCCCAACCACGAAAAACTATCATCGCCTCGTCCATGCTTATGAACTTCTAGAGTCACCTTGTCCCTCAGCACATATTCCCAAAAACCGACATATTCTACTGTTACAACCTTGATCCACCAATCCTGACCCAACTGACAAATATTTGTCGATGGCCACAACCAACCACAGACAACATCTTTAGCAACTCGAGAAAAACAACGTAATCCTATTATTTGGAGATTGAACACGCATTTAAAGAAAAAACCAGACATACTGACAGCAACCATAACTAGTTGGAGAACCCAACAACCAGGGGGGAGGGGGAGGGGAAGCCCGACACTAACAGGGAGGTAGGGGAAAAGGAAGCCCGACACTAACAGAGGGGAGGGGAAAGGGGAGCCCATAACAGCTACAACACTAAACACGGACGCTAAAACGGGGACGGGGACCATGGACAGCGACGGGGACGGGGATGACCAACGCGCAAACCAAGAAACGGAACGCAACCAAACGGTGACGGGGAGGGGAGGACCGACCAACGCGCAACCAAAAACCGAATGCAACGGGGAGGGGGAAGAGAGAAACAACCTAACCGACGACGGGGAGGGGAAAATGGAAGGGAAAACGGCGAAGGGGAGGGAAAAACAACATAACCGACGGCGGGGGAGGGGTTGGGGTGACGCAACGGCAGGGGGGAAGTGGAAGAGGGGACACGACCGCTGGGGAAGGGGAGGGGGAGGGGAAGGAAGGGTATGCGACGAAAAAAAACGAAAGGGGGCCAGACGCAGGCTCACCGGCGAGCCTGCGGGGGCGGCGGGGAAATCTGGAGTTTACCTAGGGTTTGGAGATTATTTGGGGATGGCGGCTGTTAGGGAGAGAAAGAGGTTTTCCAATTTGATTTTAAGTAATGACCAAAATGTTATATTTTCTTCATGGTATTAGAGCACATAAGCAAGTGTTTTCGTTAAAAAAACTATAAGAGTTTTAAAGATGGTATAGGGAAGGAAACAAAAGAGAAGATAAGGATGAAGCGTGATCAGTGCAACATGATGAAGTCGCACAAGAAAACCTTGCTTCAAGATTCATGGATACCTCAATTGGTTCAAGAATTGGAAGGCATATATCACCCATTCCAAGGATGACATGAAGGAAGACCACGCATTGGACTTAAACCTTGAATATCCAAAGATTAAATGTAGATTCTAGACAATTGCGTCTATTGTACTTCAAGGAGTGACAGAGATCTATTGAAAGGAATTAGCAAGAAAATGCACCATCATATTAATCTGTTCATATAAGCAAATTTTCAACTATAGCATCAACTAATTCTAATGTAATTTCATATTGATGGGGTTATTGGAAGGCAATGAAGGGATTTGTAATTCGATCTAGTTTAACAATTACTTGTAATAGAATATACGATAATTGCTGAGATTGATCAATTTAGATATTTAGATATATCACCTGTAAGTCCTAATCATACTAGACTTACTGCTAAACTATCTAAATCCTATTAGGTCACACATTTTAGGCGAGTTGAGTAAGATAAGGAGTTTAAGCAAAGTGGTTATTCACCTTAAAAAAATTTGGCCAACAAGAAGAAAGAGGAAGGAACATTCTTTAAATATTTTATTTCCTAATATCGATCAATAATATGATTATATATAGATATTAGGTGATCACTTTTATGTATACATCTATCATTCTATTTTGTGAGTCAAAAAGAAAAACCCTAGCCCTAGTTTTTTCCTCTTCACCGTGTATCATCAAAGAGAATAAGAGAGAAAGTTCTTCTTTCTCCATTGTTGTAGTAAGCAACCTTTGATCTTGCACCTTACTTAGTGGACCGACTAAAGAGGGTACAATTGAAGCTTTTGATCTCGTACTTGGAGGAGAAGCCGCATCCTGCTAGGAAATTCACGCTACAAGGGTGAGTCTTCAATTATGTATTGTTGACCCTTAGTTTTGAAGATAACTAAATAAATAAAAGACATATATACTAGTTACTGTTTAATATATGTTTAATTTTATGTTATAAAAGGTTTATTATTGAAGAGAACAAACAGAATACTCAAGCCCAGATTCAAGTGAAGAGACTTTAATCAAGATTGACGTACGTGAATATGTTCCATCTATGATGAATCAAGCAAAGACTGAAGATTAATTTATTAGTATGCATTAGGGTTCATATGTTCTTCATGTAATGGATGAGTAAAGGTATGACAGTGAATGTATGAACTTTTCTAAGGAACTGGGAGTTGTTTCCCATGGCACTTGGTCAAAGAGACAAAAACTAGGAACTCACTAAGTCTAAGGTTTTGAAAAACTTGATTAAAGGAATTGGATTACTAGCTAGAGTAATGTAACTTGTGTTTTAATTTGTATATAAGTCAGTAGAGTCTTAGTAGGAGTTAATAAATCAGTTCCCTTATATTAAGGAAAGTTGATAATAAAAAAAGAGTTATTTTAGGATTAAAATCTAATTTAGATTTAGTTAAATAAATAAAAGGTTTATTTTTTTAATATCTCTAAGAGTCTTTTTAGAAAAATAGTTTAATTAACCTTAATTAGGATTCTTTTATTAAGAATTTTAATCAGTTTTAATTAAATGAAAACTAAACATTTATTATTCTCTATTTCTACCACGTTCTAATTGTCATGTTCATTAGTTAGTGGGTTAGTGGTTGAGCTTGGTTCCCAAGTATGGAAACATAGAGTATTGGTCTAATTTGTAGGAAGTTAGAGTCAATTATTGGAGGAGTATCCAATACTTACAGATAGAATGTCCTATTTCAGTTTCTAAGTGCGTCTGAAAAAATTAATATTCTCAGTGTCTAAAAGAGTCGATGCCTTTGTTCCTAAGAGAGTTCATTACTTACTGCCTTTGCTATTATTCTTCCAACCATTCAGAAATTTTGATTTCATCAAGGGTCAAGGGTTTTGAGGGAAATCCTTGTATTGTGAGCTTGCATTGAAAGAAGCAAGACAAGACTTATAGTTAAGTCGTGAGAGAGAAAATAATGATTGTGGGAACTATCGTTGGAAACTCGAGTTCGTAGAGGAGTTTGAGAAGTTCACTCTTTAGAGTATAATATGGTGTAATGGAGTTGTTCCCTATTATAGTGGAGAGTTAAAATCTATAGTGGTCAATATTTTTCTCCTTATATTAAGATAAGAAGTTTCCTCGTAAAAATCCTTGAGTTCCAGTAGGCATAGTTTTTATTACTTATGCGGGAAAGATACGGATTTGACTACCTCATTGTAAAGGTTTTTTTGTAATAGGCACGGTCCTTATCCACCATCTTAGATAGGAAATGAACAGCAAAATGAAAGAATTTGATCGAGCTATCCAACTGCTACCATCACACTCACTGAACTATATCATAGAATGTGAAAACCAAAATTGAAATATAATTCAAATTAATTACTATTAGACAATATACTTAAACTTTATAGATTCAGTTACATTAATAAATAACATATTACAATGTTGAGCAACCTCGCTTTGAAATATAAACTAATACACAATCAGAATTCTAGCATTCCAAAACCTTCAACTTTAGATAACTTCAACTCTTGAACCTGCAACAGATATGTCACCCACCAAGTGACAGACTACAAAAATGACAAAACATACACATACATCAGCAACGCTGTGTACTAACCCATAAAACATAATCAAAATATGCTTTGGTGTTCCTTTACTTGAAAACCATTCAATCACAATCACAATATCAACACATGCTTTAAACTTGTCATCCAATACTCTTGGTGACTTCACAGTTCCTTACATAACAATCACAATAGTAACACATGCTTTAATCTTGTCATCCAATACACTTGGTGACTTCACGGTTCCTTACGGAATAATCTTTATTCCTTTCAATCTATTTTTTTATACACATTCATATACTTTCCATTCTTTTAACACAATTATTTGGCAATACGTAAGGGAACGATGTTAAGGTGGCAACACCAGATTGCAGACACATTGCTTATCGGGAAATGTCTTCCCACCAGATAATAAGGCTTACCGTAGTATTTAGTGTATACACTCCTTGAAGCAACCCACCAGAGGTAATACTTCCAAGGCAACTCTCATAATACCCCACCACAGGATTTTTCCTAAAGACACTTCACTACAGCGTAATCCATAGGGTCGAGCACCACAGAAGCCCTAAGCCTTATGTCATGTGTTCATAACCTATGAGGGGATCACCAGAAGCGATCATCAAAGGCTCCTTCTAACCTTTGTCATTCTTTCACTTTACATAATTAGTACTTTAATAACTTTCATTTTCAGACAACTCAACTTCATATCAATTTAATTATGAAACCATCAACCACAACACAAATATGCAATTCAAATCTAATAAAACAATAACAACAATGATAATAGATCTCTACTAGAAATTGAATAATGACCTTTAACTTAAACTCCACAACCTCAAGTTCATCAAACAAAGATTGACTCTAAGAAATTAAATTAAGGTTCATTTTATAACATAATATATGAATTCCAAATTAACATAATCAATAACAAACTATTAACAGACCACACTTATAATTACGTGGAGCGACTCTACCTCATTTCTGATTAGTAAACCACTCAACTAAATAACTTAGCCTTCTTTTAAGTAATTCACAAACTTATACTTACTTACATATTTAAACTATAGTATTAACTTAATTAGTGAACACTAATAAAACAATATGACTTCATTATATTAATCCACTTATAAATATTAAACTGAAATCCTGTTTTAACACAACCTCAATAATCCAGTCCATAATTAATTAAACTATCTCCAATACTCTTTATGTTATCTACAATGATTAGTTAATCCTTTTTCTAACTTCATGAGAGGAAACTAATTAAGTTTATTCACTTTTAGAGTCTAGTCAAACAATAATTTTCTTCATACACCATTGAACATTTCCAATAAGATATTGTGCTCTTTTTAGAAACTAATTCTTTTAGTTCATGAATACATATTATTGTAAACTATCATCTAATTATACACCTTATATTTATACTAAACTAATTTTAGAAAACCACTCTAGTTATGATTAGACCATCATCATATATTCACCAAATTAATTCACATATTACAATAATAAATAATTTTCACAAATTAATTCACATATTACAATAATAAAGACTTTCACAAATTAACAACTAATAGTTCTAGTTCTTACTTTATACTACATATTTTATCTTCCAAAACTCAATAAACCGCCATTTATAACATATAAATAGATTCCAGTGATCTAAGAAAAATAAAACTAGGAACTTGATCGCATTCCAACATTAGTGTACTTGATATTTAACTTATCTCTAAATACTAACAATCAACACTTAAACTATAAAGTAATAACAATTCAACTTAGAGTTCCAATCAATAATCAACATATATCAACCATCATATCATTAACCAACCATAATCATTTCATCCAATATATATATATATATATATATATATATATATATATATATATATATATATATATATATATATATATATATATATATATATATATATATATATATATCAAGTCAAACTTATATTATTTTTAATCTAAAAATCACTCACTAATGTAATTAAGACCTTCTTATATAATTTCCAAACTGAAATTGAACTTATTTATTTAAACTTGCATATTTACTTATCTTAGTGAGCAGTACCCATTAATCCACCTTTACTATATACTTTTTCTTTTGCGAACCATCTGTTATTACGTTAACAATAATCAATTTGCAATTAGAAATAACATCACTCTAATTTATTTAATCATCTTAACAATCATCTTTGCAACAACAATAACAATAAAAGTTAACTCAACTAGAATAAACATTAACTAATTCCGAATGCATAATTCATTTCTAGGGTATTTCATCACCACATTAACTCAAATCTATTTTAAAACAAAATCTCGCTAATGGTCTTTATGAACAATTAAAATACAATCTGCATATTATTAACAACGATGGCTTAATTCATTCTCTAACTTTAAGTGAATAAACTGACATAATCAATTCATTAATCTGAATATGTAGTTATGAAGTAATTAGCATATTGTCGTATAAACTTCTAAATTGCTACTCTTTTAACTTATAACTCAACGATGAACTACAATTATTACTATACTCGAGAATATGAATACTATTTAAGGATCAACAACTTCCTATTAACATTAGAACCAAAGAAACTTGGATTATCTCTTAGTATCTCATACCATTTCAATTCCATAATAATAACCTTCTAAGAATAATTATCGCTCTCCAAATAATGCTTGAGCTCCATAACTCAATCCCATGATTTCACCTAATTAACATTAGTAAATATCAATAACCATTCCACAGGATACTAATCCAACTTACAGTCTTAATATAAACCATTTCACTAATCTAGATGACAATCTCTAATCAAGAGAAATTAATTCCATTTAACACTCCCTCCATTTTCATTCTTTTGTTGTTCCTATTTGTAAGCAGGGAAAAAACAAATGCAATTTAAAAATTGGGAAAGATTTCAATATTTTAAATATCAAAAAATTAATTAAAAATAAAGATTCTACCCCTTTGAGTTATTTTATGTTAGGCCAGCAATGAGACAAAAGTGTAAGAGGTAAGAGAAAAAAATGACTATTAAATAGTGTGAACACATTTATTACCCTTTGAGTTACTCTATGTTAGACAACTAATGAGATAAAAGTTCGAGGGGTAAAAGAGTAAAAAATGACTACAGTGTGAACACATTTATTACAGCTTAAAACCAATGGAAAATTTAAGTAATAAAAGTACACTATGTATGGAAAGATTCAAAATAGGAAAAATATATTGAAACTTCCCATGGAGAATACAGGAACAACAAAGAAAACAGAGGGAGTAACAAAGGAAGGAAAAAGAGGTTAGTACCTTAGGAATAGAAACAACAAGCAGAGGCACGAACAACACCACCTCGCCACGCTAAACAGTGGCAAAGAACATAGGAGGGGTGAGAACATGGGCAACAACCAAGAGGAGAGAGGACCCGACCAGCAACGATAGGGAGAGAGAGAACAGACTACCGGAAGCGATAGCGGCGGTAGTAGCATCAACGAGTAGCAGTGGCAGATGCGCAAACGGAGGAGAGAGAAATATGGGAGGGGTAGGGGAATGGCACCCCAACAGTTTTGGGCTTTAAAATTAGGCTTGGAATAAATAAAATAGACTTTATGTTCATAAAACGATTTGGGCTTAACTTACTGGATTGTGCTTCCTCTGGATCTGACTAATTAGGACGATGATATGTTTTATCATTGAGTGCTAAAATGGGGAGAGAAGATTATGTGTCTACAAAAGCCCCCACTTTAACTGAGGTTTGTAAAACCGAAAGTCAAAGTAGCATCTATCGGGATGGCGTACAAATCTAGATACTCTACAGTCTAGAATCGACCTATGTATCGCCAGATTTTACAAAAATAAATTTAGTCTACAAGACGATGACTACAAGAAATTTGCTTAGTCTACAAGAGAAGATGTTAGCATATAGGTATAAACAACTCATATAAAAATGCAATGCATTTATGATGCAAACTTTAACTCTCTAAGGATGCATGAGACGCTATGTAAATTTTATGCAAAGCTGAGATAGACCTATCAATTGAAATGTTATGCAAGGTCAAGGTTACGCAAATCTAAGAGATCTAGATTGATAGAGATAGATTGATTTTGAAAACTATTTTGATAAAAATCGGGGTCTGCAAGTGAGATCTGTAAATTACAACTCCACGGGAGTTTGATATGGAGGAACCACCACAAATATTGGAATCCCCCACTTTGGGAAAGTTTGGCTTGACTTAGGCACTCTGAGCCTAGATTAGAAGATACTTGACTTGAATTGAGCATTTGGAGGTATTGACTCGGAAGACACGCATGAGTCTTCGGAGTTTCTTCATTAGGGAGTCAATGTAGGTGAAGTCAGATGTTGCAGAGACTCTGCTTCCTCCATGATTGCCTGGTTCTTAGTGCCTTATGCCACTTTCGATTATCCATATTCAAGGCGTACATCTGTGTCCTACTCACGGTCATAGGAGTGTAATCGTTGTATTTTTCTTGTAGGGTGGGCTATTTTTGCCTTGATGGGGGGGCTTTGGTGGGCCCGGCGATTCATCCGACCTTCTTTGTCGTCGATTGGCCCTCGTTTTAAGATGTCAGCTTCCCGGGTGCAGCGGGTGTTGTCACTCTATTGAAAGTCTTCGCTGGCAATGTACTTGACAGCCAGTTGGAAGGCATCCCCCAACGTCTGCATGGAGGACAAGCTAAGGTCTTCTCTCAAGCGACTGGGTTGGAGGCAGCTTTTTAGCTCATGGATTGCCAGGGAGTGCTCCAGTTGTGGGATTGACACCACTTCTGTGTTGAATTTGCCAATAAAATCATGCAGACTCGCCAGTGCCTCCTTTTAAACGGTCATCAACACTATCTTGGCACGCCTAGATCTGCTGATGAACTGCCTTTTTAAGGTCTTTAACAGCTGTCCGAAGCTGCTGAGTGAGTCTCTTTGTAGACTTTTAAATCAGGCTTGCGTCATCCCTCTCAAGGTGGTTGGGAAGAATTTACACCACATGGCGTCAGTGTATTGGCCTAGATTCATTTGACCTTCGTAGGCGGATACATGTTTTGCAGGATCCCCACGCCCATCGTATTTCACGTGATTGGGGAGTTTGTTCTTTGGAATAGGCTATGACAGGACTTCCCTCACGAAAGGAGAGTTTTGTGGGAGGCGGATTTCCTTGGCAGTTGCTGCTTCAATATTTCATTAGTGGGACCAGCCAGCTCTGGTTCCTGCAAGCCTTGTTGTGATTTGGCTTGGGGTGCTTTTCTCCTTAGGAGTCACCCTGAGCCTTTCATCTGCATAACTCCTCGTGCGTGGTCCTACTTTTTATCCGCCTTCCTTGTCTTCCCCGTGGCGTCTTTTCAGATGTTTGCTATTTCCTAACATCTCGAGCTTTCAGGCGGTAGTGTTCTTCCGATTGGGGTCACTTTGGAACCTGCATTGAGCCAAATACCTCTGCGCTGCCTGTAGAGTTTGGATGACAAGATCCATGGCTTATGGGGTCGGAAAGGTAGAAAGTTGATTGGGGATCGTCTCCCATGCACTTTATCTCGGATCGGTCATGACCTGGTCGACCTTTGGTTGGGGCTTTTCTCTTGTGGGGAGCGAGTCGGAGGCGTCTTCTCCCCACTTCCTTCACCTAAATGGTGTGATGGGTTCTCGTCTACAATGTGGGCTTCCATGGTTGGAGATTCGAGCACTACTGGAAAAAACACTATATGACACAACAAAATTGATCCGGTTTAGGATAAACCGGATCAGTTAAGGTGAATTGATCCGGTTTCTTCCCAAGACTGGATCGGTTAATATTGGGTTGGGATGTTAAAAGCATGTTTCTCTCCTTTCTCACTAAACTGATCCGGTAGGCTCACAAACCCGGATCAGTTGTATTGGACTGGGCTTTTAAATGTCCAAGGCACGCTACTCTCTCCTCATCTCTCTCATAAAATCTCTTAGTTAGGTTTTCACGCTCACCTCTCATCTCTCTCCTCTCACCAGTCACCTCTCCTCACCACATCTAAAACCATGCTCCTTCTCCTATCATCATTTAAAACCGGATCTCTCTTTAGTCTTCAATCTCCACAAAATCATCATCACCCTCTTTTAGTTATTTCGTCTACCTTTTTCACGTAATCCTCTATCTAAAAATCGAAACTCGATGACCTTCCGGTGGTAATCCTCTGCCTGAAAATCGAAACTCGAAACTTGTAAATCATCTCGCCGTATAGTGATTTCGTCGATCTCCTCGCAATCCTCCCTCCATGCTGCGTCTGCTTCTTCTCCAAAAATCAACGATTTTGTCGCTCACCAATACCACCAACCACTAGCCACCAGTAACCACCACTATGCGTCTGCGTCTTCGCCAAAAAAATCAGTGGTTTCATCGCTCACCAACCACCAACACACGAGATTTGAAGCATTGGAGATTCGAGCCATTGGATCTAGGGTTTGAAGTTTTTCGGTTGTAAATTTCTTTTTTTTTTGTATTTTCTTAATTTCATTCCTATTATAGAAGTATAATTTATGGTTTTGTTTTGGTTTTTTAACTTTTGATTTTTGTAATTCATTTTGTTGTTTATAAGTTTCATTTTTGTTCGTTGATTTTTCGTTCTCTATTTGAGATATAATTCAGTATTATTTACATTGATTTTTCATATTTGTAATTTTATTCATATCTGTTGCTACTGCACCCGCTCCGGATCAAAACCGGATCTGTAAGTCCGATTTTGACCGGATCTTTTGATGTTTTTTCCACTAGTGGAGAGTGGGTTTTTAAATCATCCCCTCCTTCTAGTGCCAAATTGCTTCTTGTCTGCGTTCAACAGTAATGTGAGTGGAATTAGCAAGTAGTCCTTGGCTAATTGGATGTGAGTATGATGAATGCTGAGTTAAATCTCCAAATCGGCCATGACCTGCAAAACAAGAAGACTAACCATGGGGTTTCCAAGTGAATCCTCTCTGATGCTTAAGTCAGATGGATGAGCAATAGAAAGCAAGAGAGTTGAGAGAATTGCCCAATGTATGTGTTTGTTTAGTTAGATGAAGTTAGCTCTATTTTATTGCCAAATAGAGTATATATAGTGGGAAGTAGGTATGTGAAGCATTGGGTTGGCTCATTAGAAACCTTACCTCCACTTTCCTCCCTTTGTGCTTAGCTGCTTTGCAATGGTAATGAAATTAATTCATAATGGGTCCGGGCCTATATTTAAACCCCAACACACACCAAAAAAAATGTAACTATGAATGATAAATATAAAAAGAATGCAAACCAGTGTGACATAATGCTAATACGAAATTGTAAATAATACAAACCCTTAACTCAAAAAATTCGAACCCTACATAGAACGAAACAAAAATTAAGACATTAAAAGCAAGAAATTGTAAAAATCTGAACAAATTAGTTAACAACTTTTACAAGAAAAAATTGATTTCCTTTGTTGAATTGAAGTTGCAGGAATGTGTGAGAGAGAATGTAACTTAGGAAAACTAGACCTTGAAAGAGAGAAGAGGGAAAGAATATGAGGTCTAACGCTATTACGTATAAAAAAGTCGATCAGATCTTGAATGATGATCTTGGGAGAGATCTAATCGTGAAGAAGCCATAATTGGAGGAGAGATAAAGGAGAATTCGAGTAAGGGGGGAGAGAGAGAGAGAGAGAGAGATGCTCACCATTGTTGCTGGTCCTTGAGAATCTGAAGGTGCTAATTTTGGAACCCTAGCCAATTTCAAAAAATTTAAAGATGAAAAACCCAAACAAATGAAACCATATCCCGACGTATCCGGAGGTTTAAGAGTTTGAGGCATTCTTTCGGTGCTAGCGAGTGAAAGAGGTGAGAGAGAAGTGGGAGATGGATGTCTGCCGGCTAGCGGAAGAGAGATCTAGGTTAGAGAGAGAGAAGTGAGAGAGATTTAGGTTAGAGAGAGAGTTGGTGCGTGTGAATTGAAAGATAAAAGGAACAGCGAATGATTTGCTTCGGTTATGATATAGAAACCAATGCAAATTAGGGGCTCAAAAAAATTTGGCCCTTGCTTATTTGCGTCGAATGTTCGTCAGTAACCAATGTGAATTATTTTCAACTGGGGACATCATCTGTGTCGGGTTCGTGTACCAGCAAACGTACATGTTGCATAATTTATGTCGGTTGTGTCATTGAACCAACACAATTAACGGTTCTGCATCGGTTACTTTGACATTCGACACAAATATTGGGACACGAACCTATTTTTTTATACTAGTAGGGCCAAGAAGAACTATGATCTCTTCAAAATTAAAAATAAACTCTTAGCCCGCGTTAAGAGGGGCCAACTTGCGGTGGATGTTGACTCGTACAATCCCTTCCTATTTGACCTTCAATCTTTTCTCTTCTCTAATCTAGAATCTATCATTGACCAAGAAGAAGATTTTTTGGCTACTAGAGCAAGATGCAACTGGCTCGTTCAAGGCGATAGAAATATCATATTCTTCCATCTTTCCACCATTCATTGCAAGAATATTAATAAAATTGCCATAATAAAAAAAAGAGGTAGGGGGGAATTTACTGAGCAATCTCAAATAAAAAAAAGGGTTTTTCTACGTAGTGCCCCTGTATTTTGCGAAATTCTATGTTGTACCCGATCTTTTGAAAATTTCCTTTTTTTTTTTTTTTATTTTTTTTAAAATTTAAAAAAAAAAATTAAAAAATATAAAAAAAAATTTTTTTTTTTTTTTTTTAATATTGGAAAAGGATAATTTTTTTTTTTTTTTTTTTTTTTTGGGGTTTTGGGTAAAAATTTGGAAAAAAGAAAGGGTAAAAAAAGGTTTGAGTAGGATTTTCTATTAGTAAGGGTATATTATGTGACGTTTAAAAAGTTCTAAGGTACAAAAAGAGAGAGTTCAAAAGGGGTACAACGTAGAATTTTCGTAAAACACATGGGCACTACGTAGAAAATACATAAAAAAAAAATATTCACCTCGTACTTCTCTAACCTCTTCACTTCCTCAAATCCCCCCCCCAAATTAAGTCTCTCCAACTCATTCATTGCTTGGTCCCCCCTTCCCTCTCGAGAGATTGAGGATTCTCTTGGGAAATTGGGTGGGTGAAAAGCTCCTGGAGATGATGGTTTTCATGCCATATTTTTCCATGAATGTTGGTAAGATATTAAGGAGTATTGCCTTGCTCTTATATCGGACTGTTTTAAGAACCTCTCATTTCCCCCATCAAATAAACTCTACAATCATTGATTTGGTCCCAAAGATCTCAAACCCTCTAAGAGTAACAAATTTCAGGCCAATTAGCCTAGTCAATACGAGTTTCAATCTGATAACTACAATCCTTGTCCATAGAAGTCGACCCGCCCTCCATGATGTCATTTCTCCGAATCAAAATAGTTTTATCCCTCAAAGAGGCTCGATGTTAATTTTAGCATTGCCTCTCAAATAATTCACTCCATGAATTATGTTAAGCGAAAAAAAGTGTCTTTCGCTCTTAAGTTGGATCTAGAAAAGGCATATGATAGGTTGGAATGGTCATTCATTGAGTTTAGCCTTAAAGCCATGAACCATACAAAGGACTCAAACTGCAAGTTGGTTATGAGTTGTGTTTCCTTAGTCTCGTCTTGTATCCAAATCAATGGTAGTAAAACTGGAAAAAAATTCCCTTCTAGAGGTATCAGGCAAGAAGACCCCCTGTCTCCATACCTTTTCATTATCAGGCATGAACGCCCTTAAGGCTAAGATGGGGAAAAATATAAGTCTATCATCTTCTCTTTGCTGATGAACTAATCCTTTTCAGGGAAGCTAACGCTAAAACTCTACACTCCATAAGAGGAGTTTTATACTCTTTCTTCTCTCTTTTTGGGAAAAATACCAACGAATCAAAAAGCTCAAACATATTTCCAAGGAACGCGCCCCCAATCCACCATTGATGATTTTGAGCAAGACCCTAACAAGAGTTCCAAAGACTTAGGAACCTATATGTGTTTCTCTCTAGTCCACAAGAAACCTTCCAAATATAAGCTCAGCTTTAACTGGTGAAGTAATCCTCCTAAACTCTGCCCTTCATGCTATCTATTGCCACTTCATGCAATCTATTGCCACTTCATGCATGACATCTTCTTCCACACATCCATAGCGAATTCTTTGGACTCAATCTGTAGCAATTTTTCAGGGGAATACTGAGGATATTAAATATATTCATTGGATTTCGTGGGTAAAAATCTACGAACCTAAATCTCTAGGGGGTTTTTGGGCCTCCTTATATATGACTAGATAAATCTTTTAGGCAAGGGATGTGATTTCTATAAATTCACCCCTGGTCTAGAAAGTGGGAAATGGAGAATCAATCAACCTATGGTATGATAATTGGCTCGGAGATTCGAAACGTAGGAGCTTGATTCAGGGGCCTTTAAAAAGAGGGGAAAGGGATTATAAGGTAGCAAATGTATGGCTTATAAATTTTGATGAGAACCTCTTCTTTGACCTGTCTGTTTCTCTCATAAATAGAATTTCCTACACCCCTTTCTCTAATGAGGATTATATTTTCTCTCTATGGGCAAACAAAACTTTGACTCAAAAAGCTACTCTAAGTCTCTTTATAAATCAAATAGAGAATAGTTCCTGGGACTCGAGCTGGAAAATGAAGGGCTTCTCGAAAATGAAAATCTTCCTCTGGCATAACTACTGGGATAGGATTCCTTGTAACACTAATATACAAAAAATAGTCAACCCCTTCCCAGCTCTTGTGCTTTCTGCCCAAACTTTTTTGAAGACATAAACGATATTTTTAGAGAGTGCCCTAGAGCTTTGAAATACTAGATGACTTCTACCTCTACTAATCCCTTCGTATCTTTTAAACATTTTCTCAGGCCTAACCTCTGTCAACCTCCCTCAAGTTATGATATGATCCCCCACCAGGTCTCCTTCTTTTCCATATTTAGACCATCTGGTGTAGAAAACTAATGGGTCTTTTATAAGAAAACATTGCTTTATGTGTCCTGCTTAAAAGCTCTTCCTGCACTGCTTCTGAATGGTTCTTTACCCAAAATCAACCTTCAAAGAAATCCTTAGCCCCCTCCTCCACCTCTTGGATCCCACCCCTCCATGTTATATATAAACATAGATGGTGCTTTTCTTCTTGAGTCTAAAGAAGCTTCTGCAGCAACAGTTTATAAAAAGGTGGATGGAGATTGGATTGAAGGAATTCAACGCAAATTATTCAGTTCTTCCCCCTGGAAGTGGAACTAATAGGTATCCTTGAACCTCTAAAATGGATAAAACAATGAAAATGGTCAAATTGCATATTAGCCACAGATTCCTTCAAAGGGACTAGACTCCAGTTTGAAGGGCGGGGAGGAAATAAGCTAGCTGACGCCTTAACAAAGGATGCTTGATCTCTGCAAGGAGGGCTCAACCAATGACGTATTTTGTCCCCCCCCCCCCGGAATGTAATATTTTGTTTTTGACTGAGAAACATGAAACTCAAGTGTGTTGTAATAGTTTAAACTCGAATGTAGAGGTCCCTCTACATGGCCTTTGATGTCTATTGTAGTTAAATATATGCTATCCTTCTTTACAAAAAATATATCAAAGATTGTAGATGATTCATGTAGACCTTTACAGTCCTTATGGAGCAAGGGCAGTCACATGGGCATCACATTTCTTGGCAATTGTGGATGTTCATAGTAGAGAAACATAAAATTATTTGCTTTTAGACGAGCTCTTTTCAATTCTTAACTGTTATTACTTATAATAGGGGAATCTAGAAAGAACTTTGGGGGAAACTAGGGTGAGGTTATGGAAGAGGGTAGAAAATGAAAAGTAAAATAGTGTGTTATATAATACAAGTGTTAGAAACTTTGAGCTTCTCCTTCAGACAAAGAATAAGTGAAGGAGACAATGTATTAGTTATTTGCTTATGTTGAATATGAGCTCAAAACTACTGCAATAAAGACTTTAAGAGCTAAGAAGTGATGATGAAATTGAGATACTGCAATCAGGTTCCCATTTCTTTGCTAAAAAAGGGATAGTTTATCACTAGAGTGTCTCATTAGTTGCTCAACAAATCAATGGTATAGTTTGAAACAAACAACTACCAAGGCTTTAAATCTACTTGCAAGGTTACTATGTACTTCCTTTGTCCTGTATTACTAGCCCTGTTTGCTTTTTTGGAGTCAAACTTTTATAACTTTCATTGTAAAGTGACATTAATATAAGAGGGAAAAAACATTATTATGTGAGATTTTGTTAAATTCTTTGTAACGCGTGGTTTCCAAATGTCAAAATTTTATAATTCTTATTGATATGTGTCCATTAGCATGTGCCAAGAGCACACTCAATATACTTCTTCTCTCTTTTATAAACACAATCGATTTTCAGAATGAACGAGTGAAAGGCCATTGAATGGCGATCCAATCTATACTAATATATTAAAAGGTGTTCCTACAAAAATTTGTATAGTAAGATTTGAACATGCGACCAATACGTTGTAAAGTAAAAGTCTTACCATCTCAACTAACTATTATATGCGTTGTTATATATATAGCTTGGACCATTAAAATATATAACAAACTAATTTGGAATAAATATAAGCTCAAAACTTAGAAGTATTATTCAAAGTAAAAACTCGGGGAATCACCCGAGCTATACACTAGCTATTTTTGATAACATAGAAGGTAGAATTGGTACTTTTAAATGGAAGTCTGATTAGTAACCTTATACAATGTAATACTACTTGCATTCTTTGTCAAACAGAGAAGATATTAAATTTTTTTTTTGTAAGGAGAATTCCTTTGCAAGGAGGGGGAGAAATTGGGGTTCCTCCTTGCAAGGAGAGGGGAAAATTGAGGATCCTCCTTGCAAGGGGTCAGAACTAAATCCTTGTGTAAGGAGAACATGACAACCACTAGGCCAACCTTATTCCTCGGAGAAGATATTAATTACCCACCTTTCTCTAAGGGTGACTATTTCGGGTAATT
Organism: Beta corolliflora; assembly: GCA_947648045.1. Taxonomy (NCBI): domain Eukaryota; kingdom Viridiplantae; phylum Streptophyta; class Magnoliopsida; order Caryophyllales; family Amaranthaceae; genus Beta; species Beta corolliflora. Next base: position 83,088 of record CANSZD010000106.1, on the reverse strand, counting down.
CGAGCCTCAATACTCCGTGGGATGGGTATTTATTGAATACCTATGATCTGACTGTAGGAATGTAGATGAACATATAGCGGAATTTCAGGAAATTAATTTCCTAACATCTATCACAAGATCGCATGCATAACATAAATATGAATCATATTATAAGGAAAAGAATGTACAACCTTTCTAGCGTGTTTTCCACCGGATTGCAAGCTTTAGAAATCAAAGAACAGCAATTGATGTCCCTCTACTTAGTCCACGAGCACCAATTGAATTCCCACGTTTGCTAGAACGGAAGAGGATGAACAGATTTCACTCTCTTGATTTTAGGGAGGGTGGTCGGATTTTCCAAAGGGAAATAATAGGGTTTTTCTCTCTCTTTTCAGTTTGAAAGTTACTGTCAAATTGAACGCTCTATTTCACCCTCTTATTATAACCTTTTATAATAGTAGGAGAATAGGTTTAGAGAGAGACCTAACTTAACCCTAATTTCTCCTATTGGTCGGTTTTCTTACTTCAATTAATTACTACAATGTGTGACCTCGTAGGATTAGGTTAACTTAGTTGTAGGTTCAATCAATATTGTCCCACTAACCAACATTTATTCTCTAGCAAGTAAATGTGATTACTAAACTAACGTAATTAATTATCTCTATAATAATTCCTTTTATATTTATTGATTGCCGGGAATGTCTAAGGACATATTCCTTCAATCTCCCACTTGTCCAAAGACAAGAGCACAATACTAAATTCCTTAAGTCTCTTAATGCCAAATTTGATAACACAATGTCATTTTCAAATTTCGTTCCTTGATTGCTGAGATCGAACTGTTCAAATAAGGATCAACAACTTTAATCTTATTCCGCATGGCCATGCATTTTTCCAGTTCTCACTCATCAAGAGGCCCAGACACCATTCCTATTTAATAGGAGGACTTATCGACTCTTGTATGACCATAACTCCCACTCAATTCTTAGCCCACCTGATCACTGCCTTTATAACCTCCTTTTACGGTGCGGTGTTTAACAGCGTCAAGATTAAACTAATTATATTGTGATTATTAAGACATACTCATGTCTAAGGAATCCACTAAATATAGTAGTTTGATTCTACTTTTAGAATCTAATTAGGTCAAGTCTCAATGTATCAAATATACATCCATATAATCAATTAGACATCTCTATGTCTCCATAGCCCATGGAACTGCGCAATCAATTAATTATACACTAGTATTTTAAATAAATCACTTATGTCCAATTTAGTGATTTATACTAGGGACTTTAAATAAATTGTGATTTCAGTTCACTTTATAGGGTTCCATTATCAAAACGTTTTCGACAATCTTATTTGAAAACACAGATTATTTGAACATTTTATTTTATACTAAACCAAACAATTAAACAAGAACGAAATTTTATTGATAAACATTTCCAAGCATAATAAATGTCTTTACAATTGTAAACATGAAGTAAACAACCTTAAGCCATTCTCCCATATGCTTAAGCCCCATAGACCTAGTATGACACTCATGCTTAGGTTGAGCAAGCGGTTTAGTCAGAGGATCTGCTACATTATCCTCAGTATGAACCTTGCTTACTTTCACATCCTTTCTACCAACGATTTCTCGAATGAGATGGAATTTCCCGAGCACATGTTTAGACCTTTGATGCGATATAGGTTCCTTAGACTGAGCAATGGCACCATTGTTGTCACAATACAACTCAATGCCATTCTCAATGCTGGGAACTCCACCAAGCTCACTAATGAACTTTTTGATCCAAACAGCTTCCTTTGCTGCATCTGCTGCTGCAATATACTCAGTCTCTGTTGTAGAATCCGCGATGGTACTCTGCTTAGAGCTCTTCCAGCTCACAACTCCTCCATTGAGACAAAAATGAAACCAGATTGGGATCGGAAATCATCTTTGTCACTCTGGAAGCTTGCATCGGTGTATCCAGTAACAACCAACTCATCATCTCCACCAAAAACCAAAAAATTATCATTAGTCCTTCGCAAGTACTTAAGGATGTTTTTTTGCCGCAATCCAAAGGCGCATCTCCCGGATTTGATCGGTATATACCGCATATACTCAAAGCATATGCAACATCCGATCGAGCGCATATCATGGCATACATAATGGATCCTACTGCAGAAGCATAAGGAACATTACTCATACGCTTGACCTCATCAGGACTCGAAGGACACTTAGTCTTGCCAAGTGCAATGCCATGTTGCATGGGAATGAAACCTCTTTTGGAGTTTTCCAGCTTGAACCTTGCAAGAACCTTATCAATATAAGTTTCCTGACTGAGCCCAATTAGCCTTTTGGATCTATCTCTATAGATCTTTATTCCCAATATGTACTCTGCCTCTCCTAGGTCTTTCATAGAGAAATAATTTTTAAGCCATTCCTTGACTCAAGCATGGTTTTATCATTTCCTATGAGAAGTATGTCATCCACATACAAGACCAGAAAAGTAATACTAATCCCACTTAACTTCTTGTTTACACAAGATTCCTCTTCATTTCTAAGAAAGCCAAATTTCTTGACTGCCTCATCAAATCTGAGGTTCCAACTCCTTAATGCTTGCTTTAGTCCATAAATGGACTTCTAAAGCTTGCATACCCTCCCAGGATTTTCAGGATCTTCAAAACCTTGAGGTTGTGTAATGTACACATCCTCTTTCCAGAACCCATTCAAGAAAGCGGTTTTGACATCCATCTGCCATATTTCATAGTCATGAAAGGCAGCAATCACAAGGATTATCCTAATGGACTTTAGCATGGCTACTGGTGAGAAGGTTTTATCATAGTCAATACCATGAATTTATTTGAAACCTTTCGCCACCAACCTTGCTTTGAAAACACAAATGTTTCCATCCTTGTTTGTTTTTAACATGAAAATCCATTTGCATCCAATGGGTTTTATCCCATCAGACAAATCAACCAAGTCCCATACTTGATTTTCAGACATGGAATCCATTTTAGATTTCATGGTCTCAAGCCATCTTTCGGAGTCTTGACTATCCAAAGCATATTTGTAGCTAGTAGGTTCTTCTGATTCTAAAATCGTTATTTCAGAACTTTCAGTCAAAAGGAAATCAATATATCTCTTTGACGGAATGATGGTCCTACTAGACCTGCGTTGGGGAACAACAGAAGAAGTTTCTACCTCACTAGGTTGAGTGACTTCGCATGGAGTATCTCCAAGTGGGACGGTAGGAGGTACGTGAATTGAATGCACCACCTCCTCAGCATTTTCATGTCGGGCCGCCTCTGATGAGGTGTTAACCTCATCCATTTGTTGCTCATCTCGAACTTCTTCGAGATATACATTTCTCCCACTTGTTTTTCTGGAAATAAACTCCTTTTCCAGAAAGACACCATTACGAGCAACAAACACTATGTTTTCGCTTTGGTTGTAGAAGTAGTATCCCTTAGTCTCTTTTGGGTAACCCACAAAAAGACATTTATCGGATTTTGGTGAAAGCTTATCAGAAAGTAAACGTTTTACATAAGCTTCACAACCCCATATCCTTAGAAAAGACAATTTTGGAACGTTTCTAGTCCACATTAAACTGATCCGGTTTCTTCCCAAGACCGGATCGGTTAATATTGGGCTGGGATGTTAAAAGCATGTTTCTCTCCTTTCTCACTAAACTGATCTGGTGGGCTCACAAACCCGGATCAGTTGTATTAGACTGGGCTTTTAAATGTCCAAGGCACACTACTCTATCCTCACCTCTCTCACAAAATCTCTTAGTTAGGTTTTCACGCTCTCCTCTCACCAGTCACCTCTTCTCACCACATCTAAAATCCCGCTCCTTCTCCTATCATCATTTAAAACCGGGTCTCTCTTTAGTCTTCAATCTCCACCAAATCATCATCAACCTCTTTTAGTTATTTCGTCTACCTTTTTCACGTAATCCTCTGTTTGAAATCGAAACTCGATGACCTTCCGGCAGTAATCCTCTGCCTGAAAATCGAAAATCGAAACTCGATGACCTTCCGGCGGTAATCCGCTGCGTCTGCTTCTTCTCCTAAAATCAACGATTTCGTCGCTCACCAATACCACCAACCACCAACAACCACCACTATGCGTCTGCGTCTTCGCCAAAAAAAATCAGTGGTTTCATCGCTCACCAACCACCAACACACGAGATTTGAAGCATTGGAATTCGAGCCATTGGATCTAGGGTTTGAAGTTTTTCGGTTGTAAATTTCATTTTTTTTTTTTGTATTTTCTTAATTTCATTCCTTTTATAGAAGTATAATTTATGGTTTTGTATTGGTTTTTTATCTTTTGATTTTTGTAATTCATTTTGTTGTTTATAAGTTTCATTTTTGTTCGTTGATTTTTCTTTTTTTTATTTGAGATATAATTCAGTATTATTTACATTGATTTTTTATATTTGTATTTTTTTGATTTTCTTGCTGTTAATGTAACACTGATTGTTTATATTTGTGTTTTTTTTTATTTTCTTGCTATTAATGTAAATTTTTGAATATATTATTAATTGTTGTTAATGTAATTTTAGTTTGTATGATGAGATCAATTTCGGCTGCTATTGTCATCCGTCTAATGTTGAGAGGAAATTGAACCCCAAAAATATTTCGTTGAATTTGTTAGATACTGCAGCTTTGTGAAACGAATTTTTTTTAATTTATTATGTCTTAACTGATCTGGTTTATGTGTCAGTCCTGATCAGTTAAGGCATTTGTATGCAATAAGAAAGTGGCGCCATTGAGTCAACTGGTCCGGTTATGTGCAAAACCGGATCAGCTAATATTTAACTGATCCGGTTCAAAAACCGGATCAGTTAACTTTCCGTATCCGCTGCTACTGCACCCGCTCCGGATCAAAACCGGATCTGTAAGTCCGGTTTTGACTGGATCTTTTGATGTTTTTTCCACTAGTGGATAGTGGGTTTCCAGTGCCAATTTGTTTCTTGTCTGCGTTCAACGGTAATGTGAGTGGAATTAGCAAGTAGTCCTTGGCTAATTGGATGTGAGTATGATGAATGTTGAGTTGAATCTCCAAATTGGCCATGACCTGCAAAACAAGAAGACTAACCATGGGGTTTCCTTGCGAATCCTCTCTGATGCATAAGTCAAATGGATGAGCCATAGAAAGCAAGAGAGTTGAGAGAATTGCCAATGTATGTGTTTGTTTAGTTAGATGAAGTTAGCTCTATTTTAGTGCCAAATTGAGTATATATAGTGGGAAGTAGGTATGTGAAGCATTGGGTTGGTCTCATTAGAAACCTGACCTCCACTTTCCTCCCTTTGTGCTTGGCTGCTTTGCAATGGCTATGAAATTAATTCATAATGGGTCCGGGCCTATATTTAAACCCCAACACACACCAAAAAAAATGTAACTATGAATGATAAATATAAAAAGAATGCAAACCAGTGTGACATAATGCTAATACGAAATTGTAAATAATACAAACCCTAAACTCAAAAAAAATCGAACCCTAAATAGAATGAAACAAAAATTAAGACATTAAAAGCAAGAAATTGTAAAAATCTGAACAAATTAGTTAACAACTTTTACAAGAAAAAATTTATTTCCTTTGTTTAATTAAAGTTGCAGGAATGTGTGAGAGAGAATGTAACTTAGGAAAACTAGACCTTGAAAGAGAGAAGAGGGAAAGAATATGAGGTCTGACGCTATTACCTATAAAAAAAGTCGATCAGATCTTGAACGATGATCTTGCGAGAGATCTAATCACGAAGAAGCCATAATTGGAGGAGAGATAAAGGAGAATTCGAGTAAGGGGGGAGATAGAGAGATGCTCACCCATTGTTGCTGGTCCTTGAGAATCTGAAGGTGCTAATTTTGGAACCCTAGCCAATTTCAAAAATTTTGAAGATGGAAAACCCAAACAAATGAAACCATAGCCCAACGTCGACGGAGGTTTAAGAGTTTGAGGCATTCTTTCGGCGCTAGCGAGTGAGAGAGGTGAGAGAGAAGTGGGAGATGGATGTCTGCCGGCTAGCGTAAGAGAAATCTAGGTTAGAGAGAGAGAAGTGAGAGAGATTTAGGTTAGAGAAATAGTTGGTGCGTGTGAATTGAAAGATAAAAGGAACAGCGAATGATTTGCTTTGGTTATGATATAGAAACCAACGTAAATTATGGGCTCAAAAAAATTTGGGCCCTTGCTTATTTGCGTCGAATGTTCGTCAGTAACCAATGCGAATCATTTGCAACTGGGGACATCATCTGCGTCGGGTTCGTGTGCCAACAAACGTACATGATGCATAATTTGTGTCGGTTCTGTCATTGAACCAACACAATTAACGTTTCTGCACCGGTTACTTTGACATTCGACACAAATATTGGGACGCGAAACTGTTTTTTTGTACTATTAGGGCCAAGAAGAACTATGATCTCTTCAAAATTAAAAATAAACTCTTAGCCCATGTTAAGTGGGGCCAACTTGCGGTGGATGTTGACTCGTATAATCCCTTCCTATTTGACCTCCAATCTTTTCTCTTCTCTAATCTAGAATCTATCATTGACCAAGAAGAAGATTTTTTTGGCTACTAGAGCAAGATGCAACTGGCTCGTTCAAGGCGATAGAAAAATCAAATTCTTCCATCTTTCCACCATTCTTTGCAAGAACATTAATAAAATTGCCATAATAAAAAAAATGAGGTAGGGGAGGAATTTACTGAGCAATCTAAAATAAAAAAATTATTCACCTCGTACTTCTCTAACCTCTTCACTTTCTCAAATCCCCCCTCCCAAAATAAGTCTCTCCAACTCATTGATTGCTGGTCCCCCTTCCCTGTCAGAGATTGAGGATTCTCTTGGGAAATTGGGTGGGTGAAAAGCTCCTGGAGATGATGGTTTTCATGCCATATTTTTCCATGAATGTTGGCAAGATATTAAAGAGGATTACCTTGTAAGATATTAAGGAGGATTGCCTTGCTCTTATATCGGACTGTTTTATGAACCTCTCATTTCCCCATCAAATAAACTCTACAATCATTGCTTTGGTCCCAAAGATCTCAAACCCTCTAAGAGTAACAAATTTCAGGCTAATTAGCCTAGTCAATATGAGTTTCAATCTAATAACTAGAATCCTTGTCCATAGAAGCCGACCCTCCCTCCATGATGTCATTTCTCCGAATCAAAATAGTTCTATCCCTCAAAGAGGCTCTGATGTTAATTTTAGCATTGCCTCTCAAATAATTCACTCCATGAATTAAGTTAAGCGGAAAAAAGTGTATTCTGCTCTTAAGTTGGATCTAGAAAAGGCATATGATAGGTTGGAATGGTCATTCATTGAGTTTAGCCTTAAAGCCATGAACCTTACAAAGGACTCAAACTGCAAGTTGGTTATGAGTTGTGTTTCCTCAGTCTCGTCTTGTATCCAAATCAATGGTAGTAAAACTGAAAAAAAAATCCCTTCTAGAGGTATCAGGCAAGAAGACCCCTGTCTCCATACCTTTTCATCATCAGGCATGAACCCCCTTAAGGCTAAGATGGGGAAAAACATAGGTCTATCATCTTCTCTTTGCTGATGACCTAATCCTTTTCAGGGAAGCTAACGCTAAAACTCTACACTCCATAAGAGGAGTTATATACTCTTTCTTCTCTCTTTTTGGGCAAAATGCCAACGAATCAAAAAGCTCAATCATGTTTCCAAGGAACGCGCCCCCAATCCACCATTGATGATTTTGAGCAAGACCCTAACAAGAGTTCCAAAGACTTGGGAACCTATATGTGTTTCTCTCTAGTCCACTAGAATCCTTCCAAATATAAGCTCATCTTTAACTGGTGAAGTAATCCGCCTAAACTCTGCCCTTCATGCTATCTGTTGCCACTTCATGCTATCTATCGCCACTTCATGCATGACATCTTCTTCCATAAATCCATAACGAATTCTTTGGACTCTATCTGTAGCAATTTTTCAGGGGAATACTCAGGATAATAAATATATTCATTGGATTTCGTGGGTAAAAATCTACGAACCTAAATCTCTAGGGGGTTTTTGGGCCTCCTTAAATATAACTAGATAAATCTTTTAGGCCTAGCCGGCCTTTGCTAGAAGCTCGAAAATATCCAAAATTTAGCAACAAAGTTCCTCCTAGAGAAGTATGTTAATAGAAAGGAAAAACCCCTGGGCTTTACCAAAGGTTCTTACTTCTGGAAAGGAATAGGCAAGGGATGGGATTTCTATAAATTCACCACTGGTCTGGAAAGTGGGAAATGGAGAATCAATCAACCTATGGTATGATAATTGGCTCGGAGATTAGAACCGTAGGAGCTTGATTCAGGGGCCTTTAAAAAGAGGGGAAGGGGATTATAAGGTAGCAAATGTATGGCTTACAAATTTTGATGAGAACCTCTTCTTTGACCTGTCTGTTTCTCTCATAAATAGAATTTCCTACACCCCTTTCTCTAATGAGGATTATATTTTCTCTTTCTAGGCAAACGAAACTTTGACTCAAAAAGCTACTCTAAGTCTCTTTGTAAATCAAATAGAGAATAGTTCCTGGGACTCGAGCTGGAAAATGAAGGGCTTCTCGAAAATGAAAATCTTCCTATGCCATAACTACTGGGATAGGATGCCTTGTAACGCTAATATAAAAAAAATAATCAACCCCTTCCCAGCTCTTGTGCTTTCTGCCCGAACTTTTTTGAATACATAAACGATATTCTTAGAGAGTGCCCTAGAGCTTTGAAATACTGGATGACTTCTACCTCTACTAATCCCTTCGTATCTTTTAAACATTTTCTCAGAACTAACCTCTGTCAACCTCCCTCAAGTTATGATATGATCCCCCACCAGGTCTCCTTCTTATCCATATTTAGACCATCTGGTGTAGAAAACTAATGGGTCTTTAATAAGAAAACATTGCTTTATGTGTCCTGCTTAAAAGTTCTTCCTGCACTGCCTCTGAATAGTTCTTTACCCAAAATCAACCTTCAAAGAAATTCTTAGCCCCCTCCTCCACCTCCTGGATCCCACCCCCTCCATGTTATATATAAACATAAATGGTGCTTTTCTTCTTGAGTCTAAAGAAGCCGGTTTTCTTACTTCAATTAGTTACTACAATGTATGACCTCGTAGGATTAGGTTAACTTAGTTGTAGGTTCAATCAATATTGTCCCACTAACCAACATTTATTCTCTAGCAAGTAAATGTGATTACTAAACTAACGTAATCAATTATCTCTATAATAATTCCTTTTTATATTTAGTGATTGTCGAGAATGTCTAAGGATATATTCCTTCACTGACAACTTGAGACACGGTATATGGTTGAGCAGTATAATGGCAATTCAGGTCTGCATTACCGTTTGGCCATTGTGGATCCGTCTATAATATTCAGAAGGAAAGAATTCATTGAACATTTGCAGACATGAATATGTTGATAAAAAAAGTCCTGTATTTGCTCTTTGTTATATGCTTTCATCTTGAACAACTTGCAAGTTTCTGAAGTTAAAGAAGTATGGTACGGACGGAAATAGTGTGCAAATCTGATTATAAGTTTTTCTCCAAAATGCAATTTTGGATAGCATGACAGCCGAAATCGACTCATTTTCTAAATACCTCCTTAGTCCTTAGTATCATGACAAACATTGTAATAAAAAAGTCTTCAACAGTTCTGTACAAAATTATCACAGATCAATCAGTCATTACAAAGTAGTACAAATGGTAAATTTCACTTCCGGGATCTATAGGACACGTAGAAGTAATAGTTTGGTGTCTAACCATGGCAAATGGTAGACTCCTGGTCTTGAAATTATACAAACAAGCCACTCATATTTCTCCGGCAATCTCAATTAGGACATTCCTTGGCTGCAAGTATTTGATTTGTTAGAACAAGAAGATTATCACAGTCCAATGCATCCTACTCCAACAATCACTAGCAATCTGTCAGTGTCCAGACAATAATCTTTAGAAGTGAAGGATAAAAAAAGTATGAGCACACATCTGTTTTTTTCTATTACAATTTCAACCTTATATTGACTATAGTCAGCGCCAATACATAATTGAATGATCAGTTCTAGAGGTGGCAAATGGGTCGTTTGGTTCGGATTTCGTTAAATTTCAGCTTGGGACTAAGTCAATATGCTGATCAGCTCATAATTTGCTACTTTAGTTTAAACAATAGAAAACCAAGCATAATTTATTATATAGAATGAATGAGAGGCAGAAAACGGGAAGAAAAAAGATACAAGCAAAGATTAAAATTACAGTTATTTAAGAAAACACTAAATCAAATGGAGAACTCACACCTCGAAGAGATTGTTCATAGTTCTTGAGCTGCTTTATGAAGCCAGCATTGGGTGATGCCTGAGGTCTTTTGCTTCTGACATATTCAAGAGCTTGAGGTACAGTCATGCCACGCCTTTTGATGAGATATGCAAGAATAATAGTGACACTGCATGGGATAAGGAGGAGTTCATAATACTTCATCCATTTCTAGTACCAGCAATAAGGAATCACAATCACCAAAAACAGGAACAAGGAACCCTCATCTCTCCACTTTCAACTTCAGAAAGCAGATATAGCAACTTGATTGAAATATCGGTGGTAGCAACATGCTCACTCTCTGATACAGAATGAGAGTGCTGCACTCATTTACTATACCGGGGAAATTTTCAAAAAAACTAATTTCATAGCTGAAATTAGTACTTCCGCACATATAATGTTTCAATCAAAAGATTAGGGCCCATTACCTCAGGAAAAAAAAGAAGCCTAGGACCCCAAACCCCACACAAACAAACCTACATCTCCCATTTTAGAAACAGATTGTCATTCAGAATCAATTCTGAACTAAATTGGATATCAAGACGGGAAAACACAACATTACTCATATGACGCCTGTTATCAATTTACAGTCCTCAGACCATGACCGCTGAAAAGCAAGCAGTATAAATTACCTTCTAGATCTCCCCACAAAGCAATGAACCAGTACTCCACCTGACCTTTTGGCTTCATCAATAAATTCAACACATTCATCAAAGTATTGAGCTAGATCGGAATCTTCTCTGTCCGCCACTACCTCAATACCAAAAATGAAGAAAAAGGAGAGAAACAATGACACCAATAAGCCAATAAGCCAATAAGAATTTGAAAAACTTTGCCTTTAGAGAGTCAGATTCGAAACTTAAAATAAGGATATATTTAAATTTAAAATATAAAATACATGAAAAACAGTATCGGATGAGACACAAAGCTAAGTCAAAGTAATAAGCAGTAGAAGCACCTAGTTTACAGTAGTAAAATGAGAACCTCAGGCTATAACAATCAACTAGGGAATTACAGGAATCAATTGGAAAATCTAAAGGTTTTTCTTTAACAATGCCAAATTCAAATTAGATATTGATATCAAAAAAATTAAAGACTGCTCCATTAAAGACTGCCTGAAAGAAAAATAAGTCTGAGGACTTATATTACTGTGCTTGCTACAAAGGAGTCATAAAGCTTTGGTCATTTCCTGTAGTCAATATTATCAGATGTTGTCTCACTAGATATAGATGAAAGAAAGGCAGCCAGCTAAGTGCAGCAGCAACTAGAGCATCTCGCCTGAGGGTCAAGGACAAAGAAGCAACTCATCTGATGGAGCATAGCTTGCTATTTGATGCTACTCTTGGGAGAGAAAATCAACAAGAGAGGTGGCGGGTTGAAGCATGATGGAACAAAGGAAAAACACTTGCCCCATAGGTCAGTTCCGCTTATAGGTACAAAAGGATTTGAAAAAACTGGAATTTCATCGAAACCAAAAACCCAATGAGAGATGAGTCCTGTCAGTTTACACAACTTAAAAAAGTAGGGGGGGGGGGTTGAGCTTACCATGCCCAGTAGGTGACTCTCAACCCCCCTCTGATCCCAATGATGAGCAACAAATCAATAAATCTCTATTTACAGGAGTAAAACAAAGAGCTAGTACTAGCATAGTTTACCTAAATTTTTTCTATCTAAACATTCTAAGACAATTAGGATATCAGTATTTTTCTATATTCAATTGACAACAAATAATAAAATCCTAGATAAATCTCAATTAACATATGATACATGGACCAAAATATTGCATTTTATACATTTAAAATTCAAGATGGGAGCAGTAATATATGTGTCGTTCTATAATTGTTGAGACGATAAATAAATTTTTTTTGGTGTATAGAGAGCCACAAGAACAATGGTGTAGACCTGATCTGGTCTTGAGTATCACTTCCACAATGATTTATCAATAAAACTAGTTGACATTCACCTGTCAGTAATCTGCCTTAGAACAGAAAGTAGTTCACATTCGGAATGAACTTATCTGGACACCCTAAAGCCTGAGTAACCATTAAAAGTAGAGATAACATTCCTCTCTTTTGTACTAGACGCTGAACCTGCTGGTCTATTAACTACAATATCATTGCCTATCTTTTTAAGCTTGAAAGTCAAATGAATCGCCTCAATTGAAAAAAATTTAAAAAACAAGACCGAATCTGCCCCATAATCTGGAATCTGGATTGCTAACACCCAAATTCATAGTTGGTTACAGATGATAAACGACAAATCATTCATGGTTGTGTATCCTTCTAAATGTCCAGGCGAAATAAATCATATATGACTAATTTAAAACAATGTTCACGAAAAAAATTTCTTTTATATAAAGGGAGCAACAATCTTTACCTTAATTTTCTTCTACCTGTAATTCATTTGGCTATAATATGACAACATAACAACTCATAATGTAAATGCTATGATAGGGAACGACATTTTTGTTTCAATGTGACATGCAGGTGCTGGACTAGAATTTGATTTTTTGCTTTGAGTTTACATGGATTTAAAGGCCGGGGAGGGGGAGATTACCTTCAATGACTTTATACGTGAAGTCATGTGGATGAGCAGGGGCCATTGAACCAGCCACAGTTAAGATGTGAGTAATATTTAGTCTTTTCAATGCATCTTTATTGTTTGCTGCTCCAACAGACCCCAGGAAGAGACCCTGGAAAGTACCACAAAAGGTCACTAAACCTAACAATATTGAACACTCAACAAAACGACAAAGGACAACATGAATTACGCACGCTTACCTCTTCAATTGGACATGGTACATTGTCATCCTTCACAAACCTCGCTGCATACATAGCACGCAAAAGTGCTTGTACTCTATCCTTGTAGATTTGATCAAAGCGATCCATTCCAAGCAAATCTATATTTTATCCTTCTTTTTTCACCTCTTTCAAAATGCCTAACCACAGTCATTTTATGAAGTTAATTTTTGAAAAGTTAGTGCTATATGAAGTTCAATGATCGGGAAAACTGTACATTAATTTTCTAATAAATTCAAATCAGTAGCCAATAATTTGGATTGTCGATCAAGTAACTGGTGACGACCAATATCAAAGTTCCCCCCAAAAGGTACCCAGGAAACTAGTTGGCTGAAAGGTTTTGACATGTACACCTGCCAACAAGAGTAAAGGGCAGGAAATAGCATTGACCCTAGAGATAATTGTGGAACTACCAAAGCACTTATACATCTTCAAAAGGTCAGAATCCACTGGCTGACTGAACTAGCAAAAGTGATAAGTATAGAAATGTTATATTACAAAGGCAATCATGCTTCCAAATTTAGTTACCATTTATAAAAGTTGGAATAAACTTAACCAGAAAGAGTTTACAAAGATAAGATGGCTGGTCGCTTAAATGATATAAACACTTCTCGCAATTATAATGTAGCGTTATAACATATTCTTAACTATTATAAGTAAAAAAAAAAAAAAAAAACGTTCGCTCATCACCCAATGAGAGAGAAACCCCTAGAGAGAGAAACTCCTCCAAAATTAGGAAGAACCCTCTCATCACCCGCCCTCACGGCGACCCCGAAGCCTCGCAAGCATGGTTCCGCTCCGCCGGCGTTCAGGTTCCCCGCAGATGAGAAGTGTCAAGTTCGTTCCCTTACCCTTCCACCCCCCCCCCCTTTCTCTCCCTACCCGTCCTCTCACCCCTCTCCCCCTTTCTTCGGTAACGGCTGCTCCTGTTGAGGATAGGTGTGCCCCACCTCTTCTAAGCCCAAAAAATGTGATTCCTATCTCTGATCAGGAATACAATGAGCTAAGTAAGCCATGGCTTACTTCAATCATTTGTAAGGTTATTGGTAAATTTGTGGCCACGGAATTCCTAAAAGCTCACTTAGTGAAAATTTGGAAAATTCCGGAAAATCAAGAATTGATAGCCCTAGGTAGAGGGTTTTATGCGATTGATTGCCAATCGATTCAAAATAGAGCTTCCATCCTTGCTAAAGGTCCATGGTTCCTGCAAGGGGCTCATATTTGGACTCAATGTTGGGCGGGCTTTAGACCGTCCACAGCAAAATTGGGTGAATCTCCCTTAACTCCCTTTGGAATTCTACAAGCAAGAGATCTTGGTCAAGTTGGGAAATGCAATTGGGAAAGTAATTAAGATTGATGCAAGAAGTCTTGATGGTGGGAATAAGAGGTTTGCCCGCCTTTATCTCTTGGTGGAGGATTCTCTAGCCTCTCCAAGTGGTGCGTGGCTGGGGAAAAGCTTCCAACCACTGGAATTTATGGAGGGGTATTAGTTTTGTAATGCTTGTAAAAAATCCGGCCATGGATCAAATACATGTAATGTTAACCATTTCGTCAAAGAGGATAAAGCACCTGTAAACCCCCCGAGGAAAGAGAGCGGTCGGGGAAATATGGAAACAACGAAGGGCCCCCCACAGTCAAGACGAATGGCAAAAGTCAAGATATAATCGTAAAAAATCAAAGGGGAGGTGGACCCCTAAAAAGCAACTAATACAAGAAAAGGGCGGCGTTGTTCAGCCCCCCTCCTCGCCACGAGTCTCGTCCCCGTCGGATCCTAGGAAGTCACCTTCCCCTAACCTACAAAAGAATGCTTTTGAGATTTTACAAGATCTGCCAGAAAATCCTTTGGAAACCCAAAGTCAAAATACTTCCATTCACAAGTCGAAACGTGTCGCCTCCCCCCTCCTGCGTCAGTACTTTCTGGGGGAAATTCTGGGGACTCTACACCCCTCCTTTCCTCAAACCCCACCTCCCCTTCTCTCAAAACTCAGACAAATAAACCCAGCTCCCTAAATCCCCTCCCAGTTCCGTACAAAAAGATCAATGAATCCGGATCAGTCGGAGATAGAACTGTCCTCCCCACCACCAACATCACCATCCTTAAGCCCTCTCTCCTTGTCCCCCGAATCTCCCCCACGGATTCACCGGATGAAACCCGAAAATCCAATAATATTCTCAGCCCCCGCTCTCCCTCTGAAACCAGAAACATCACCACTCTTTGTCGATTATCTCCTGTGCGAGGAGCACGGGGAGATAATAGAACTTTCCCTATCCGAAGTGAAGAAATTAATTCTGGACCCCAAAATTGCCGACTCGAGGTTCAAGAACCTTCTCATGTACATCTCGGGGAAAGGCTTCTTTCCTGCTCACCTCCCCCAAATCAGCGACGTGTCTCACCTACCAATGGTGACCCAAGTTCTCCTAAAATGGCTACTAAGGAGAGAGGACGGTCACAAAGGAGACGAGCGAGCCCTTCTACACAACTTCGGGCTATGGCTCGACCCCAAATCCTTACTCCCTCATCATCGACAGTTAGTGCAACTGAGAAATGCACCTCTTACCTTCAAGGCACGCAGCAACACAAATGCGCTATTGTTAGCCGATCTCCTCCCCATGCTCAAACAGATGAAAATCATGGCAAGTTGGGAAGAGGTCAAAGGAGGAGGTGGGCTCCGGGAAGCCGAGGTGTGTCTCAAACCGCAAAGGGGGATTTGGTTGTACCCCGAGACGGGAGAAGCCGTTCTCCCATGGCGCATGGAGGAGAGTGCCGAACTCCGGCATCTCAAAAGCAAACCACATCTCCCATTTAATATGTCTATTGTGATGTGGAATGTCCGAGGCCTTAGCCGTCCCTCGTTCAAGCCGAATATGCGGCAAATATTGACTAACCACCATCCGGACATCTTGATTTTGGTTGAAATGCAAGTTTCACGTCAAAACACCGCTTGCCTCATCAACGACCTTGGGTTTGACTCTTCTCATCTCGTGGAACCGGTTGGCCGTGTGGGAGGAATTCTCCTCATGTGGAAGTCCCAAAAGGTGAAAATCCACATTCTTGGGGAGAACTTCCAAGGAATCTATGCTTTGGTTGAGGTTAGTGATCTAAAAACTCCCTTTGTTCTTTCATCGGTGTATCTTTAGTCCTAAACCTTGTTTAAGAAAAAACTTATGGAATGAATTATGTGGATTTGCGGACGGTATTAATATGCCGTGGATTGTCTTCGGTGACTTCAACGAAGTCACGGGGCCAAATGAGAAATTTGGGGGAAGGGGGATTAACAGAAATCGGGTGTCTCTTTACGTGGAAGCCATGAACTATTGCAACCTTATCGACCTAGGGTATAACGGTTCTAGATACACGTGGTCCAATAAAAGACGTACAAACCCTATACTCGAGCGTCTAGACCAGGGTTGGGGGAATGAAGCGTGGATATCAAGCTACCCGAACTCTAACATTTGGCATTAACCTAGAGTCACCTCAGATCATTGCCCGATCTTGCTTAGGTTAGATAATCCCATCAAGTATATTGGCCCGAAGCCCTTTAGATTTGAGCCTATGTGGTTACGAGACCCAACCTTTCATACTACGGTGGATAACGCTTGGGGAAGGGAGGGGAGTAGTGTTAGTGATAAATTAAACAATGTTCGAGATACCCTAATAGAATGGAACCATGAAATTTTCGGGAATATCTACCTAAGAAAAAGGAGAGCTGAGCGTAGACTTCAGGGTACGCAAATCGCTCTTCATGAAAACCCCACTTCCCCGTTCCTCCAGGGTCTTGAAAATGAGCTGGAAAAAGAAATTATGAAATTTTTTGAACAAGACGAGTGGCTTTGGTACATGAAAAGTAGAGTTAATTGGGTCTCGGAAGGGGAAAGAAACACCTCCTTTTTTCATAAAAGTGTGGTTATTCGTAGGAATCGATCCCGTTTACAGTCCATACGTACTGAGTGTGGGGAGATCCTTCTCGAAACAAATCAAATTTCAGATCACATTAGATCCTCATTTAGAAAGTTTTACGAAACTGAGCACTTAGTCTCTCCGAGCACTGTGTTACTTTCTAATGACTCGATCACCATCACAAGTCCCCCTCCCCTTAACATTGAAATTAAGAATGCTCTCTTTTCAATGCAACCCTTGAAATCCCCGGGGCCAGATGGTTTTCATCCCGTGTTTTTTCAAGCAAAATGGGAGCTTGTAGGAGACCAGGTGTGTAATGATATTCGTGAGTGGTTTGCGAACAGATCAATCCTGGATCATCTTGGCCATGCCCTTATTTGTTTGATTCCCAAACAAGATTCGCCGGATGATGTTAAACATTTGAGACCTATTAGTCTATGCAACACTTTATACAAGCTTGTCATAAAAATCATTGTTAATCGTCTCAAACCCCTCATTCCTGAGTGGATCTCGACTAATCAAAACAGTTTCATAAAGGGGCGGGGGCCGAAAATTAACTTAGTCGTAGCGTCTGAAATCCTCCATTCTATGCATAAGAAAAAGGGGAAAACGGGTTGGTTTGCTCTTAAGGTAGATTTGGAGAAAGCTTATGATAGAATAGAGTGGAGCTTTGTCAGAATATGCCTTGACCATCATAACCTTGACCAAAACTCTATCGACCTAATCATGAACTGCATTTCTAAGGCTTCCTCTTCGGTTCTTGTTAATGGTCAAAAAACTAAAACTTTTTATCACTCTCGTGGCCTCCGTCAAGGTGATCCTATGTCCCCTTACATCTTTAACATATGCCTTGAGCACCTAACCACTCTTATCAACCTTGCTTGTGAGAATAAAGATTGGACTCCCTTTTGGGTAGGGAAAAAGCCGGTCAAGGTATCCCATCTCCTCTTTGCAGACGATCTACTTCTTTTTGGGAGAGTCGATGAACAGACGGCATTTGCTGTTAGAGATGTAATGCTTGAGTTTAGTAGGGTCTCAGGTCAAAAGATTAATGAGAGTAAGAGTAGGCTTGTTTTTTCCCCTAACACCCAAGATGATTTAAAAAATCTATTCCAAGATACAGTGAATGTCCATTCCTCTGAGAGTTTAGGTACCTACCTAGGTCTCCCTTTAACTCATAAGCGCACTAAGAAGAGCGAGCTTCAGTTTGTTGTGGAGAAAGTTAGGAAAAGGTTGGCAACTTGGAAGACAGCTACCCTTTCTAGAGCTAGTAGACTGGTCCTTATTTCATCCACCCTGAACACTACACCCAACTACTACATGCAAGCGAATTTCTTCCCTATATCCATCCTTGAGGACCTGGATCGGATTTGCAATAATTTCCTGTGGGGTCAGACTCAGGGGAAAAATCGCATGCATCTTGTTTCCAAAGAAGCTACCTTTCTTCCGAAAAACATGGGGGGGCTTGGAATTAGGAGTCATTCCACTTTGAACAAAACACTTATGGCTATATTGGGTTGGAAAATGTGTCATGGTCCCACAAATCTAGCAACGGAGTGTATTTATTCAAGTACATTACCACGAAAGGAATAACTAAGTTCGCGAAAGGTTAGAGGGTGTGGCAAAGTATTGGGAAAGGGTGGGAAATTCTCGAGTCTAGTTGTCAGTGGCATCTAGGCAATGGCCAGTCCGTGGCGTTTTGGGAGGATAATTGGCTCGGAATAGGCCCTATCAGGAGCTTCGTTATTGGGCCCCTAAATGTTAATGAGGCGAATATAACGGTTAGGGATTGTTGGGCCCTGGGTACTTGGAAGGATTTTGAATTCTCAATCGAAATCCCGGCCCATATTATTATGAGAATCCAAAGCTTTGACTGGAAACCAATAGGTGAACTAGACCAGCCATACTCCTCCTTCATAAAAAATTAACACTTCTCGACCAAACAAGCTTTTATCGCGGCCCATAATCTAAATCATGTAAGCATCAAGGACACATCCTGGGTTTGGGGGGGATCACACTCGCCCAAAATAAGATTTTTTCTATGGCTTCTGTGGTGGGGTAGGATTCCAAATCAGTCATGCCTATTTGGGAGGAATATTGTGCCCAACCCAATTTGTAACTTATGCGACTCCTTTGTTGAGGATATCCTACATGTCCTTCGGGATTGTGAAAAGGCTAGACCGGTTTGGGATCTTATACCATTCAACATCGAGGTTGAGAAAACTAGTGTTAGAGAGTGGCTGGAGTCGAATCTAGCAAAAATAGACCGAATCCAAGGCCTCGAGTGGCGCTGTTTGTTTCCGTTCTTATGCCATCAAATTTGGGTCAATAGAAATAAATACTTGTTTGATGGAACCCCCCACCCCCCCCTCCTCCAATCACGCTAAGGAAAGCGATTTTTGCAACTTGGGAAGTTCTATCCTTCCTGCAAATCCATTCTCCTGCTAACCCGGTTACCGAAAATGTCGTGCTTGACCTTCCACCCAACTGGGTCCTGGTGTCTGTGGATGCTTCATTCACTCACCGGCTGGAAATCTCGGGTATTGGGGGTTGTATAAGGTCTAGAGATGGTCGTTGGATCTCGGGGTTTCAAAAAACCGTGTATACTTTAGATATCCTTATGGCTGAAATTGTTGCAATAGTTCATGGACTAATGTGGGCAAAGCATGAATTCGTTGATAATGTGTTGATTGTGTCTGATTGTAAACAAGTCATTCAAATGATTAACCGGGATCACACTTATGTGGATGCCTATACTCATGTTTTATCACAATGTAGGGAATACAAACAGGCGTTCAAGGGTGTGAAGTTCGCATTCGTGAGGCGTCACCTTAATCAAGTGGCCGATGCTATGGCGAAAGAATGCCGTCGAAACTGTCTACAAGTGAACGAGTTTAGGGAACTTCCCCTCCCCCCCGAGTATTGTAATGAACTTATTAGTTTGGATTGTAATGGGTTGTTCAAGCCCTAACTGGAATTATGTTTATCTTTAATCTATGATGCCCTTTTAACCAAAAAAAAAAACTGTTATAAGTTATAACAGGGGATTTTTGGAAAAAACTTAAGAGAAAATAAGAGGATTTGAAAATAGTGTAAGAAATGTGAGTGTTTGTGTGCGTTATAAACTTATAACACTTATAAATTATGAGTTTCTACACCACCACTTTATTTCATGCAAAGAGAAAAATTAATGAAAAGATTGCCAAATTTCACTAGTATGGTTGCACATTATGAGTTTCAGACAATCCCGTCTCCACAAGTTTCATTGAAAGCTCACTAAGAGTCTTCAAATTCCAAAACCTTTCATCTTCTCTCATAGCAACAATAAAATTCTGAAGTGTATGGTCAAAGAATATCAATTCTGAACTTGAAAATTCATTTGGATAGAATTTTGCAAGTTCAATCAATTTTACTTTATCAAAAGAAGCAAACCGATTAGTTGGATTCAAACAAGACATACACACAAGTAAATCTTTACTTACCTCGGGGAATCGATTATCAAGTTCTTGCAACTGAAGATCAATGACACTGAAGTAAACTTCCACTCGAAAATGATGTAGATTTGACACTTGTGGGCTCTTACCTCTAAACAACCTTCTCCCCGGGACAACATATTTCCCCTCCATGCTAGGAACCTCAATGCCATACTTAGCCATAAAAGAAATAACCTTCTCCATGTGAGAATCCCATCCTTCATCTCTCATCTCTTGCAAATTAATCTTGGTTACATTAACCATTCTCATTGCATTTACAGTGTCTTGATCACGTTTTTGTAATGCCACATTCAAGTTATTTGTTCATTTTGTGTTGAATGTGGGGGAGAATTTGGAGTTGGATTTTTCTTAGTGAAGAAACTAGCAATATTTTGCATTTTGTTTGGAGTACGTTTTCTCTTCATTATCAAATCTGAAAATCAAGTAACAATTGAACTAAATGATAATGTATCAAATCTGAAAACATGTGCCAAATTTTGCATACACCATAAAATATAATCAACAAACTCAACATTAACAGTGAGTCAGTGATTACACGGTTTACACCCAATTCTATAGTGTCATTTCAATTCTCAAACACCATTACACCAATAACACTCAAATCAAAGTACAACAGCAAAATCAACATTTGTAATTATATAATCTGATATATAAACACCCATAACAAGTGAAATTGCAATTTATTTTCCAATTCTCATGAAATTGATAAACCCTAATCTATAAAGTAAAATAAGAAATCAAGAAAATTGAGCAAATTAATACGTACCTAGCCACGAGTCACGACTTTGGAGGTTGTTTGTCCACCGTCGTCCACCGTCGTCCAATTCCGCGGCTGGAGTCAGTGAGTAACGAAGCAACCAGCACTCCAGCAGGCAAGGCAACAACCGTGAACAGGAGGTCCGAGACTTCGACCCTTCGAGTCCGAGATTTCACGACCGTCACGCTGCTCGCGCCGACTCACTCGCAAATTCCGGTGAGGGAGAAATTCTTTCTCAGATTTCTATGAGAGAGAAAGGAAGAAATGAGGAGTGAGAGAAAGGAGAATTGAGACTTGCGAAGCAGCGAAGGAGTGAAATGTGAGAAGCACGTGAATTGGTTGAAAATTGAATTTTTTAAATTTTTTTTTTTTTTTTATTGCTGGTGCACGTGCACCAGCGTGTTACTAACTAAATCCGCCACTGATGGTATTACTAAAGTTTCTAAAGTCCTGCTTAGACATAGTATAAGTCATTCAAAATTCATTTCAATGAATAGACTACATCTAAACTTTTACCATAAATTGTTAAGTATAAATCAGAAAAATCAACAGAACGAATATTTAAAGAAAATATTTCATTATTTCACATTACAAATTGACATATGCTTATGCTTTTAACAGAACATCAAATCAGAAAGGTTTGACAAAATTTACTGAAATCCATATTTATAAAGATACTAGCAAACTAAAACTATATACATACGAAATCAATTACAACAATTAAGCGTGATCAGAGTTACAAAAAACGATTTGTTAATCCAAAATTGTGACGCATACTCTCTGTTCCTATTATCTCCAAAAATTGACGAATTACTGATTACTACAAATTAGTATTTCAATTCCGCAAATTTGACGGTGTAAGTTAGGTGATTATCATTTGCATATTGTAAAAATAAAATAGAGATTGGCAATAATAATAATAAGTATATGATCAAATTGATGGATGGAATAAGAGGAGAGAGACTGACCTGTACAAACGTTTTCAGAGGAGAAAAACGTTTTCAGAGGAGAAAGAAGCTTATTGCACGAACACCAAATGGGAAAAGAATTGAAAATAAAAAGATGAAAGGGGGCCCAACAAATTCGTTAAGAATCTTCTTTTAAAGCCCACTTGCTTAGATGAGTTTAAACACTAACACTAGATTCTTCTGCCCATATGGCAGCTCTTTTGGGCTTTCAGGAGCAT
This sequence comes from Beta corolliflora, assembly GCA_947648045.1. Taxonomy (NCBI): domain Eukaryota; kingdom Viridiplantae; phylum Streptophyta; class Magnoliopsida; order Caryophyllales; family Amaranthaceae; genus Beta; species Beta corolliflora. The sequence goes on along the minus strand of CANSZD010000106.1, from coordinate 60,694 downwards.
ATGACCCCATCACTATAAACTTTCAGCTAGATCTGTCGAAAAAATAATTGGATCCGAGAATTTGACCCTTTTTCACCCAACTTTATTTTGATATAAAATATAAACAGACCCAACCAGCGAACGATCCTGCATCTGACTCGCAGCCGATTTGTTGCGACCTGAGAGAATTAGGTCCTAAACCCAACTCATTTCATCCCGAAGTCAACCCATGATCATAGTCCAACTTGATCTGTATCGACCCAAACTCAACCCAAAATCAGTTAGAACTGATAATCTAAAACCCGAACTCAACCCAAACTAGTTTGACGAGTAATATAAAACCAGAACTTGATCAGTATCTATAGATTGTAACGAGGTATGTAGCAACCCACTTTTGAGAGCTCATGAACCTTACTGCCTCTGTGAGCAACGTCGAGAACCCCCATCTGGGGGTTCCTCGTCTGCCAGGTGGGAAAAAGTTAATGGAGTCTTGGGGATTGACCCTGAGTGGTACTTAGACCCAAATGATGAGATCCAGGTCATGACCCAATCTGGCAGGCTTTTAAATCCATCTGATACCACTCAACCTCCAAACAATGCTCAACCTCGTGAAGCTCCTGGCGCACAAGACATAGGAGAAGCGAATCCTCTTATATAACAACTCCAGAAAACTAAGGCTGACATAAGCGTTTGGGAACTGTTGACTTCTTCCTGCGAACATAGCAATAAACTCCTGAATGCTCTCACAAACATGAGTGTGTCACCTAACACTACTTTTGAAGAGTTAGTGGGGCTCTTAACTGTAGGAAAGCCTAAGGAAGTTATATCCTTTTCTGACGAGGATTTGCCACCTCAGGGGTATCATCACCACAAGCCCCTCTACTTAATTGTGGTGACTCGGAGCAAGAATGTTCTTATGGACCCTGATCGATAATGGTTCCACCATAAATGTGTCCCCTCAGTGTAGCTGAAGCACTTGGAATTGATACTCGATATTCAGCAAAGTCAGCTAGAGGAGTTAAGGCATACGATAATTCTCGTCACTTGTCAATGGGGACAGTCGCACTCCATATAGCCAGTGGTCCTGTCAAAACGGAAGCATCCTTTCAAGTTCTTGACATAAAGTCTAGCTTCAACCTCCTTTTGGGACGCCATTGGATTCATGATCTCAAGGTCGTCCCATCTTCTCTGCATCAGAAGTTTAAACTACTTATCGAGTGAAGCCTGTCACAATCGAGGCCACACCAATGTTATCTATGTCAATGTCGTTCAATCTGAACACGGTGATTCTGACGAAGATATCTGGGACTTCGATGTCGAAGTTAATGCAATAGACCCTCCTTAGACAAATCAAGTATTGGAGGAGATAATGAGAAAGCAAGGACACTTCCCAAGAATGTTCTTAGGAAAGACTAAGTCCAAAGCACCTTCGCCACCTAAAGAAAGTGAACAACAGAACTTGATTAGGCGTAGGTACAAGCCCATCGAAGAAGAACTTCTAGCCTATGTGAAAGAAAAAATGGCAAAGAAAGGTCAAAAGTTGGCAAACTCTGAACCGCCAGCTTACTCCTCTACTCTTAAAAGGGCAATTTGTGAAAGAAGGTGAACCTGAGCCCTTCTATGAGTTTCCTGAACCCCTCTACTACCCAGGATAGGGGAAAACTTATCCTGGCATAGAAATCTTCTAGGATTGATGCATCTTGGAAGAAGAGGCTAAAATGAAAGAAAAGGCACCAGCTGAAGAGTGCCTAGGGCCAAAAACATTGAGCCTCCTATATGGGGAAGAGAAAGTGCCAATCCTATCGAACGATGCTAAAATCCGCATGGTGACACAAAGCCCTGAGTTTGATCCAACCAAGCTCATCACTCCTGGTGATGACACTGTCCACGAATGGAAGAGAATTGTAAAAGCTACCACCAACCGGGAACAACTTAGTCACAATCAAGAAAGGACAAGTTACGAACGAGTCTGGGATGGAGTCTGAGTTTGAATCTGAGTCTATGTAGTCCAAAAGTCTGTAAGATTGAAAAGCATGTAGAACTCGAGTCTTGTTCTGTTAGGGTCGCGTCATCTAAAGCAGGAAAATCTGAGTCTGTACCCACTCCATTCATGTCTAAAGACCCCGATGCTTTCGATGTAATTCGCAGAGTTTAATAACAGTCTTTCTTTTACTTACTCACAGTATCAACCCCCCTCCCTGATTTTGATTGATTTGCTTCACTCAATAGTGACTCAGACCTTTTAAAAGTAATAGAAGAACATGAAAATAAAACCTCGATAATTGAGGATACAGATTAAGCTAACTTATCCAAAGAAGACCCAAGACTGGTACAAAGTGGTTTAACTCTGATCCAAGATGAGCGTGTAGAGCTCATAAGTGTAGACACATAATCGTGTCCCCATTTAAGCACTCTATGATGACCAATACCCCGCTCTAATTGGTCCGGATCAAGGAAAGAATAAAGAATGAGTCTATGATAAAATGTTTTAAGCTCAAAACCATTTTCTAACTCTTTTTTTAAAAGTCCATCTTCGAAAACCTTTTAAAAGTAGTTTTATGAAAACCCAATTTTTAAAACCCTTTTTCTAGCCCAATTTAATTAATAGAATTAATTAATTATATTAATTAGTTTTGTTAATAAAAATATCTTTTTATAAAAAATCATCTTTTTCCAAAGTGTTTTCAAATATTTTTATCTAACTATTTTATAAAAATCTTTTAAGAAGCCCAATTGTTTTCGAAAACCTATCGCTTCTCAACTACCTAAACCTATATAAACCCCCTAATCCCATCTCATATTTTCACGGCTCACTCACCTCCTCCAAAACTCTCCACAGCACAAATAATCAATCGGCTCCTCACTCTCATAATTCCCACGACATCAATACATAACAAATTCCCTCGGCAAAACTCACAAACACACGACACATCACCTATAATACTAATATGCCTTCCAGGTTCTAATACTACCATATTATTTTCCATCGTCTCTATATTATTAGGCTCCCTGATCATCATCACCGAGTGACCTTTCTTTTTTTTAATTCACCTACATAAAAGCTACAGCACAGTAATACAAAGTCCACGCCATATATAATACCAACTAACTTATTTTGTTCGACCACGCCGATATTAAACGTAAGACACGATTTTTTAACGACTTGTTCGATATTCAATTTTCCAAGATCCGTACAAATCAACGACCCCGGACGGTGGTATAATTTCTGAGGGTCAACTAAATTAACTATCTTTATTTCTTTATTTATTTATTTTTATTATTTTATTGAAGTTACTAACATTCTATTCGTGATGTAGATTGTTAACAAACTCATGCGACTGTAAGTATTGTATATTATACTAACTCCCTGCAATATTTAATTTTCTTATTTTTATTTATTTTCATGTATATTATTATATGCTCGCCTGATTGTTCTATACATATTATATGATTGTTCAATGCATGATTTATTGTTTTTATCACCCACATGTTATTATTGCTAATCAAAGACCTAAAGAATTGTTCAAATATTAATCAGATTAATTTGGACAACCTGCTAGGTTCCCTGTAATATTGATTGCCTAATAACTTGTCACTAAAAATATAGTCTTTTTATGTGTTTTCTGAACCAACCTAAACTAATATTTTTAGGGTGTATAAAACATTATATGATTATTCTTTGGCATAAAATCAGTAATGAATCGATATTTAGAAGAGGCCAACTTTGGGCGAATGTGGTTCATTATGACTATATTCGTATCCTCACCCCCGAACTCAATCTTTGGTTCACTTTGGCCATCTATGGAGTCATGACGGGAAAATCTACATTGGATAATTTGTCCCTATGGTTTTCCCATATCCAATTAGGTTTATGATTCTTCCTAAAAGGAATTGTTGGCGACTTCTTTCAAAATAATTTTCAATAAAACCTTTACAGTGGGGTAGTCAAATCTAATACGTGCTCACACCGCGTAGGCGAAATAAAAAACACGCCTACAATTTGGCGACTCCACTGGGGAGGATTTTAATAAATTAAATTTTTTAAATGAGTGGGTGAAACTTGAAAATACGATTCATTCTTATTTTTATGCCTTAGAATAATATACAGTTTTGCATATGCATGGCTACTGTTCAGCCACTATAAGGACAATCTACCTTGCCTCATTAACACATGTTCTATGTGTGAGGTCACCCCCAGGGGGTTTGCGCTTTGTCCTTCCAAAAAGCTTCCTGAGCGATAGTGTTGGATCTTAGTCATAAGCAAACCTACCCAACCATGGCATTGTTATCTTGTGTTAGAAGTGTGATCAAACAAGGGAACCGGATATACCACTCCAAGGCACGGAAACTACGCTTTCCTATTAGTTTAATTTTGCCCCTCTAGGATCACCGGGTTAACACGAAATAACTAATGAGATACAATAAAGAGAAACAATTCACAAGATGATCTTCTATGTGAATCAACAAGAACTTTTAGTTTGAAGTTTGTGAAGACCACTAGAGAGAAAATAGCTAGGTTTCTCTCGAGCAAAGCAAGAAGTTTAGAATCTGAAAACTGATTTTCTCTCTCCCTCTCATATGAATGACAAGGGTCATATATCATATTCCCTCATAGATTAGAGTTTATTCTGACATTGATCTCCCTTTAATCCCCTGATTAAGAATACTTAATCATCATTAAACGGATAATGTATGCAATATAACGGTTATAAACCGTCCACGTAAAATTTCACGCCCCAAGTCAGAATACACGTCGCGACCCGCGATACAGATCGCGAGTCGCGAAAGTGCGCTGGTCGCGACCCGCGACGGATGTCGCGACCCGCGACCAACCTCCTGACTTGCTTGATCGATTCACGTGATTTTGCGCATTCTAATCTTAGCATACTAGACCTCCTCCTCTTCTAGTATATAACCATATGAGCTTATAAAACCCATTACCCTATAAATGTTCCAACAATCCTCCTCCCATTTATAGGGTAATGTTGAAAAGTTTTCAACTTGCTATAAATCACAAACAAAACATGCTCATGCATCATGGAAATATCTTACGATTGAATCTCCACTTAGTAAAAGTAACTTTACAACAATTTCGATCATAATGATAGACAAAGCTTTGAATCATATAACCACCACAAATCATTGAAGATACTAATACACATAAGCATAAACTTAGTTCTTAACCTCCGACACCTATGACGCCTTGGTGTCCATATCCATTCATAAGCATTCCAAGTCAAGCCTTAGACTTGGTGAAGCGGTCAAACCTCTAGCTTATATAGGTAAATCTTTACGCACATGCTCCTATAATTGAGCACTTATCAAAGACTTATTAAGAAACTTAATTCAACCTCTTTTCATTGTAGTAACAAGCACTAACCTCGGGATGTAAATAACACAAGTGCTTCCAACCTTTAAGAAAAGTACTATCCTCATTGAATTTGAGATCTAACGTTGTATTAGACATCAAATTGAGTTTTCCTTAGCTAAAGGTTGATCAATAGGCTTAAGACCCATCCCTTTGCTCATTTTATTTACTAGTTCCCTTGACAACGGTTTAGTAAATGTATCCGTCAAGTAAACTAGACCGAACAAAATTAATAGTTATACAACTATTCCTTATCATTTCACGCACATAGCTATGTCTAACTCCAATGTGCCTTGACTTGCCATTGTAGACTTCACTATAAGCTTTAGCTATGGTTGATGCACTATCACAATCAACACATTCCTTAGCCATTCCGCTTCCTGGCAACAAGATGCCAATGCAATGAATTCCGATGCCGTAGTTGAATCCGTTATACATGTTTGCTTCTTGGATGCCCATGAAATAGCACCTCCTCCAAGAAGAAACACCCATCCACTTGTGGATGAATAATCTTCCTTATTGGAAATCCAACTAGCATCCGAGTAACCTTCTAGAATAGAAGGTTCTCCTTTGTAAGTTATGACATAATCCAAGGTTTTATTCAAATACCTTAGCACTCTTCTCAATGCTTGCCAATGCAACATACTAGGATTACTAGTATACCTACTGAGTTTACCAATAGCAAAAGCTATATCCGGGCGAGTGCTAGTCATAACATACATCAAGCTTCCAATTAAGCTTGCATACTCCAATTGTGAAATAGGAGTACCACTACTTGGAACCAAGTGAACACTAGGATCCATCGGAGTAGCAAAATGAGTCGAGTTTGATTCATTAAACCTCTTAATCACTTTCTCAATGTAATGAGATTTTGATAAAGAAATTGACCCTTTACCTCTCATTATTCTAATACCTAGAATAACATCCGATTCACCCAAATCTTTCATGGAGAAGCTAGAAGAGAGAAAGACTTTGGTTTTTTCCACTTGTTCCAAATCAGTCCCAAAGATAAGCATATCATCAACATATAAGCAAATTATAACTCCATTACCGTTATTATCAAATTTACTATATACACACTTATCGGACGGATTTATTTTGAACCCACTAGACAAAATGACCTCATCAAATTTTTGATGCCATTGCTTAGGTGCTTGTTTAAGACCATACAAATATCTAACTAATTTGTAAACCTTAGTCTCTTGACCTTTGACTACAAAACCTTCAGGTTGATTCATGTACACTTCCTCCTCCAATTCACCATTAAGGAAGGCAGTTTTGACATCCATTTGGTGAATTACTAGACCATGAATCGCAGCCAATGCTATCAAAAGTCTAATGGTAGCTATTCTAGCAACCGGAGCATAAGTGTCAAAATAATCGATACCATATCTTTGCCTAAAACCTTGGACCACTAACCGGGCCTTATGTTTTAGTATGGTTCCATCGATCTTCCTTTTCCTTACGAAAATCCACTTACAACCTAAAGGTTTGCATCCGGGAGGTAAATTAGCTAAAATCCAAGTATGATTTCCCATTATTGAATTCATTTCATCATTCACTGCCTCTTTCCAGAAAGCAGAATCATGAGACTTCATAGCCTCATCAAAGGTCCTAGGATCCTCCTCCATATTCTAACAATATGAAATTTGAGTCACAATCGACTCCCTTGACCCTTCAACTAAATATAGTTGAAAATCCGGTCCAAAAGATTTCTCTTTTCTAATTCTTTTACTCTTCCTAATTTCCGGTGTTGTAGTATCATGATCATTGTTAATGTCATCCACAACATTGGAACTAGTACTAGGTATCATGTCCTTTGGTCTTGGAATCGATGAGAATCTAGTCTCATCAAATATTGCATCCCTTGACTCTATCACAGTATGGATAGAGACAAAATCATTTGGCTCAATGACATAAAACCTATAGGCTTTGCTATGTACCGCATAGCCTATAAAAATGCAATCAATTACTTTTTCACCTAAAGTTTTCCTTTTAGGTTCCGTCAATTTGACAATTGCCCTACAACCCCATACCTTAAGGTAATTGAGATTAGGCTTTTTGTTACACCAAAGTTCATAAGGAGTAGTCGTATTCCTTTTATTAGGAACTCGATTTAATATATAACATGCAGTTAAAATTGCATCACCCCAAAAACCGTCATTTAGACCCGAATTAGAAAGCATGGTGTTAACCATTTCTTTTAGAACCCTATTTTTCCTTTCCGCTATACTATTACTTTGAGGTGAGTATGGGGCGGTTGTTTCATGAATTACACCAATGGAACTAAAATACCTAGGATTATAGTATTCACCACCCCTATCCGTCCGAAGTATTTTAACTTTTTCATTAAGTTGAAGTTCCACTTCGGTCATAAAAATCTTAAACTTTTCTAGTGCTTCATCTTTAGTAAATAATAAATATATGTAACAAAACCTTGAATAATCATCAATAAAAGTCACAATATATTTTTTATTTCCTAAAGAAGGTGAACTATGAAAGTCACACAAGTCACTATGCACCAATTCAAGCAATACCGTTTGTCTAGTCACACTAGGATAAGGATTCTTTGTAATCTTATTTAGCATGCATGTCTTACACTTCTCTAACTTTAAATCAAAAGAAGGTATTAAACCTAGCTTAGACATGTTATATAATCTACGATAGTTCACATGACACAAACGATTGTGCCATAGAGAAGAAACATCAAGCATGTAAATAGAACTAGTATCAATTGCATTATTAATACTAAATTTAAACATCCCATTACAATAAAATCCTTGTCCAACAAAAATACCACCCTTGGAAACAACAAACTTATCCGATTCAAATACAACTTTAAAACCAAATTTATTCAAAAGACCCCCGACACAAGATTCTTCCTAACTTCCGGTACATAAACAACATCCCGGAGAGTTAAAGTCTTTCCCGAGGTTAACAACAATTCTACTTGGCCTATGCCCTTGGCCTTTACCGTAGAATCATTCCCCATATACAAGATTGGACCATCATCCAATTCTTCCAAAGACTTGAAGAAGTGCTTATTATTGCACACATGTCTAGAGGCCCCCGAATCTATCCACCAAGAATCATCAACCTGCACAAACATAATTTCAGAAATCATAGCCACAAAATTCATTTCTTCAATTACATTTTCATGTGCAACTTTACCTTGGTTTTGAACAACACTAGGTTGTCCATTCTTTGTCTTCTTCTTCTTAGAAGGACAATCCCTCTTGAGATGAGGTCCATTGCATACCCAACAAGTGAGGGTCTTCCTCTTCTTGTTTGCAAAGTTGGTTTTAGAGTTGTTATTGTTGGATTTCTTGGTCCCACTAGACCCACCAACCTCTACCATATTCACAGTAGACTTAGGAATACTAGGAGTAGTATCCTTAACCCCATCTTGAGCCCGGATACCCTCTTCAATACGAAGATGAGTTCCTAATTGCTCCATGGACATATCTTCCTTCCTATGTTTCAAGGAATGCATAGTTTCTTTCCAAGAATGTGGTAATTTATCAATCTCTATTATATAAGGGAAGGGGGAGCAATGGTGTCCTCTTTTGAAATGCCTATCTTGCCCCTCTTCCCTTTCTAAATTACAAAAGAAATGTCAAAATCAAAATCGGCACTCAAAGAAAATTACCGAAAATTAATTTACAACACTCACTCACAAATCACTTAAAAGAAGAAACTTTACAAATCACTCATACATTTGAGAAAATCACGTTATAAAAATCATGCAAATCACGCAAATAATCAGGAAACTTTATTAAAACTTAAAATTAACATACAAACTAAAACTAATAACCTAGAACGTCAATACATACAAAAACATTTACAGAAATTTACTTACAAATCACTATTCTCAAGAACCATTCACAATTACATACTCACAAAAGTTACCTATAAACACAAATCTGAGAAAAACATAAGATTTTGACAGCGATATCACACATTCATCCATCGGCAATTTGCGAACTTCCAAAAAGGTACATGATTCTTTTAACCTTCAAAATTATTTCACATTAGTTGAAATAAACAATAGCAACTTAGTCGATCGTTATGTAGTTAAAAAAATGGAGATGATAGCAATGAGTTCAAAAGGGCTTTTATACAATCAGACTTAAATTTAATTCATTTTCATATAAAACAAATTTAGTTTTTTCTTAAAAAATGCCAATATTAAAATTTTTGCCCAAAACTTTTGCAAAAAATCCATGTTCAGAAATAAATTTTGAAAAACAAAACAATATCAAACTTTTTGCGAACAACTTTTGCAAAAATCCATTTTCTCGGAAAAAAACTACATTAATTTGCGAAAAGAAATGATTTTTGTTTTTCTAAAAAAATTCCAATATCAAATTGTGTATGAAAAATTTAAAATTTCATTTCAAATATAATCGAAGCACAAAGTGTTAAAATTTAGAAAAGGACAAAATTTAAAATGATGAAAATTTTAAATATCAATGTGTGAAAACAGAATTTAGAAGTTAGACAAGGAAAAAAACTGAAATTAGTTTATACTTTCCGGTTACAATTTTGGAATCATGGAGAAATTACTGAAATATATGATTTAAGAAATTACATTTCTTTGTTAGAAAATCGACCCAATTGGATCTACTGCTGCTTAAGACTTGAAATGCCCGATTTTTTTATGTTGTTCTTTGATGTTGATTTGAAAATCTACTGTTGCATGTATTTCTTTGATGTTGTTCGCAAATTAAACACAGTTGAAATCTGTATACGGAGTATTTAGTGTTAAAATTTAGAAAAGGAGATTAGGTTTGTTCCATCTTTTTGGTTTTATGGGAATTTTAGGAGAGATAAGTAAGGAAAGTTTAAATTTGGTGTACATGGATAAAAGTTGATTTGGGAATTGAAACTTAATGTTGAAGATGAAAGGTGAAAATGGGAGTAAATGTCTCTTGAAGATGAAGACCAGAAGGGAAAAAAATGGAAGAGTGTGGAGAGAGAGAAAGCCACGCATGAAATGCCATAATATTAGGTGGGTGTGTCATCGGTGGCTAATACTTTAATTTTCGTTACTAAAATAAAGGGAAGAAATTTATCATCTTCTGCCCCAAATATTGGGAAGAAAATGGGCTAATACTTTAATTTTCCTTACTAAAATAAAGGGAAGAAAGCCACGCATGAAATCTCCACATTGTATATAATATCCCCTGCATCAGAATTTTCTTTGAACAAGTAAGCCTGATTAGACAATTGTGAAGCGAATGCAGCTCTAATTTCACTAGCAAACTTGGTGTTCAACAAGCAAGGAAATTCGTCTGTTATGAGACCAGTGCTTATGAGAGTTTTAGCGGTGTAGTTTAGAAGGGGTATTAAAATAATATAGTGATGGGTCAATGTTGACAATGTTGAACTATTAAAATAATGGTGGGTCATGATAAAAAATAGAGGTGTATTTGTAGTGAAATCAGAATTTAGAAGTTAGACAAGGAAAAAAAATTATTTACTTTTTTATAGTGTTTCCTATATATAATGAAACTTTTACATATATTTGGACCTATCTTTTTCTATTATATAATAGCGATTAATTATCAAGGTAAAAAGGTTTATGTAAAATATCATTCAAGAATTAAAGTACAACATATTTAAACTATAACATATTTAAATTTACAGACTAAACTAAGAATATTACATCTGACACGATATAGATTTTAGAATGGACGACTTCGAAGGTCAGATTACCAGAATTCCCTTTGTCATCTGCTCTACTAGGCCTCTATTTTGATCAAGGAGAGGATGGGGAACATTTCAGACTGAACATTCGAAAGTACAATCATGTTTTTGCATTCACTTCAGTGGGAGTCATTATAGATGATGAATTAGCCGATGCACGTCAAGGTGTGTACACATATCGTGCTCACGGTTCAATTTATCATCGTATTGGTGGTTTATTACCTTTGAACTCAAATGACCGTCCTCGATTCCTTCAAATGTACATATATGATACTGAGCATGAAAATGAGCATCGAATGGCAGAAAATGCAACGTTAAGAGTGGATATCATTGATAGGATCAAAAATATTTTGAACGAGCACAATCCTTTTGTCCGTACACTCCGACATATTGCTCAACGAGATGACATACAAGAATGCAAGTTTGTCATAAAAGAGCAACCTCCTAACCAACATAATTATTCAATGCCTTCCGCCTCTCAAGTTGCAGCAGTTGTTGTGGGGGGTGATGATATTGCCAACCTGAAAGAAAGGGATGTCATGGTAGAGTCGGTCACTGGACGACTCATGTCTATCAAAGATACTGCAGGCTATTACGATCCACTACAATATCCTCTATTATTTCCTTATGGCTCTTACGGTTGGGATTTAAACACCGGATCTATGACTCGACAAGAAGATAACATGTCGAGAATTCTATTCGTATATGTTTCGGTACACACAATGTCACAACCATACTCCATCCTCCATTTTAATCATTATGATTATTCTAACTTCTTCACCAACTTATACTTGAAATAGATGAGAGAATGTTATGATACTATAATCTTAAGAGCTGGGCCGCTTAACTCGACAATTTGTTGTGGACAATCGTGTAATGATGCAAGCATCTAATTTGAGATGGATTGCACTAAATCAAGACACAATTCGTGCGGATCCGTACAAGGAACTAGAATATTCATACAATATCTGGAGAACATAATACGGGTATGATTTCACATAATACCAATAATGGTCTACTTCGATATACATATCTATATTATTTAAAGCTTATTTTGTGCAGTTTATTACCTACACGTAGAAAATGTTGGACGAAGAACTATACTTCCATCGTCATTTGTTGGAAGTCCGCGAGATATGCATGAACGATACTAAGATGCAATGGCCTTGGTGCAAAAATTTGGCAAGCCAGACATATTCCTTACCATGACGTGCAATCCATCGTGGCCATAAATAGTAGCAGAATTACTACCCGGTCAACAACCTCAGGATCGTCCAGACTTGCTAACAAGGGTATTTCATGCCAGACTTGAGGAGTTAAAAAAGGATGTGTTGGAAAGGAACGTTCTCGGGAAGGTAATTGCTTATGTATATGTGATTGAATTCCAAAAACGAGGTCTTCCACAAGTTATGCATAAAAATATCATCGCACGCATCGCGTGCATAAAAAGCTAGTGATTATTGAGGCAACCGCAATAGCCTCATCCATCACCATACCATGTGATCTTATTTAGTTCAAAATATGGTGAACTTCATGAAATTGCTCTATAATAGGCCGATCATTAGTCATTTTAAATGAATTAAAATTACTAACAAGAAATTTCTGACTTGAAGCATCTTCCGAAATATACTTGGCCTCAAGAGCATCCCAAAGTTCCTTTGCACTCTCCACGTTTTGGTAAAGGTCGAACAAAGGGTCGGTAAGAGAGTTGAGGATGTGACCCCGGCAAATGTAGTCATCATTCTCCCACTTTGTTCTCTTCCTTGTAGTCTCCACGGACTCTTCCTCTCCATCTTTCGAGAATGGTGGCATGGGTGTTGAAAGAACATACACCACATTCAAAGTTGTCAACAAGAAGTGCATCTTCTTTTGCCATCTTCGATAACCCACCCCCTCAAACTTGTCCAACTTTTGGAAATTCATAGTCATGTCCTTAAGTGATTGAGCCATATCTGAAAAGAAAGAAAATTAAACTAATAGATTGTTAGAAGTGTGATCAAACAAGGGAACTGGATATACCACTCCAAGGCACGGAAACTACGCTTTCCTATTAGTTTAATTTCGCCCCTCTAGGATCACAGGGTTAACACGAAATAACTAATGAGATACAATGGAGAGAAACAATTCACAAGATGATCTTCTATGTGAATCAACAAGAACTTTTAGTTTGAAGTTTGTGAAGAACACTAGAGAGAAAATAGCTAGGTTTCTCTCGAGCAAAGCAAGAAGTTTAGAATATGAAAACTGATTTTCTCTCTCCCTCTCATATGAATGACAAGGGTCATATATCATATTCCCTCATAGATTAGAGCTGTTACATCATTGATCTCCCTTTAATCCCCTGATTAAGAATACTTAATCATCATTAAACGGATAACGTATGCAATACAACGATAATAAACCGTCCACGCAAAATTTCACGCCCCAAGTCAGAATACACGTCGCGACCCGCGATACAGATCGCGAGTCGCGAAAGTGCACTGGTCGCGACCCGCGACGGCCTCCTGGTCGCGACCCGCGACGGATGTCGCGACCCGTGACCAACCTCCTGACTTGCTTGATTGATTCACGTGATTTTGCGCATTCTAATCTTAGCATACTAGACCTCCTCCTCTTCTAGTATATAACCATATGAGCTTATAAAACCCATTACCCTATAAATGTTCCAACATCTTGTTCCTGACTTGAGACTGGAGTGCGTCTTACACGTGGCCACCTCTTTAAGCAGAGGTACGAAACGTGGGATCAATCTCTTAGTCATGGACCCTTTTTAGACTGAACCTAAACCTGACCAATAGTTTCAAACATAGAACTGGACTTTAGGTTGATAACTTTTGCATCCATGTTACCTGATATTTATGTGTGATTGCAATTTTTGCCTGCTAATATGCTTTACGCCCGAAATTATTGCAACTCGCGTCTAGAACAAATCGTCGTTTTCCCCCGAACATTCGTCAATTTACCAATACGCGTGCCGCAGAGCATTGTGCCAAACGTATTAAGTTGCGCCTGGCGCAATGCACCTGCGCCAGACGCATAGGCTGTGCGCCGCGCGCACCAGTTGCGTGGCACGCAGCCTATTCGTCCCATGCTTATTGGTCTTTTGAACTTTGTTCAAGTCTAACATAACAAGTTTGCATCGCATCATATTAAAAAAAAAAATCAGTCTTTTCATGCAAGGTCAAGTCCATCTGAAAAAATGCATCTAAAGGGTCATTGTGTAGAGCTAGAGTTGTCATGCATATCTACCTCTTACTGCTTTCTCCCTGATGTTCAACAAATCATTCACGTTGATCTTACCCTACCATATTCAATCAATTTCAAAAAAAAACTTACATCTTTTCAAAATCAATCCTACACCCATGTCTATTCTACCTTTTTCGAAAACATTTACTAATCATCATCACACCACGACATTTCAAAAAAAAAAATTTTTTTTTTCAAAATTAATCCATCATCTTTTCCTGACGAAAGATAAAACAAGGGGTCCCTTTCAAAAAAAATGAATTTCGAAAATTCTAAGCCCAATCGAAACACCTTCATCGAATCCAATCCAATCAATCCGATTCACTTGCATTCATTCTAGGCCCATATGCATTAGAGTCCATTTTGCATTCATATAGGGTCCATCTAATTCGAGTCCATGCATTCATATTAGGCCCGCTAGCATTAGAGTCAATCTTAGGCCCATATAAGTCTAGTTCAAATCAAATCTAGGCCCATTTGCATTTCTATGTGAACCCTAGTCTATATCAAGCCCAGTCCAAGTCTAATCCCAGTCTATTCCATTCTAAGTCCAACTCTAGTCCATTTCCAATGTCAAGCCCATGTGCATCTCCCAGTCTAAGTGAAACCTATACGTCAATTCATATCCTAGGTCTAGTTTGCATCTCCATGTAGACCCTAGTTAAGTCCAATTCCTTCAAAAGTTCATAATAACCCAAATTCCTCTAAAGTCCAGCCTGCTTGCTCCCCCGTAAGTTCAAGGTCTAAGCATTCCTTAAGTCTATAGGCATTGTTGTGTCTAGCCTGCTTGCTCACCCGTAAGTTCAAGGTCTAGCATTCCTTAAGTCCATAGGCAATTTTTTGTGTCTAGCCTGCTTGCTCACCCGTAAGTTCAAGGTCTAGCATTCCTTAAGTCCATAGGCAATCTTTGAGTTTAGCCTGCTTAGTTTAATGTAAGTTTCGAAGTCTAGTTGTCTAGCCTGCTTGCCGTAAGTTCAAAGTCTAGTTGCCTAGCCTGCTTGCCTTAAGTTAAGAGTTTGGTCTCTGTTATTGTCCAGCCTTCCTTAATGTCTAGCCTACTTGCTCACCCGTAAGTTCAAAGTCTAGCATTTCATAAGTCCATAGGCAATTTTCGAGTCTAGCCCGCTTAGTCTAATGTAAGTTCCGAAGTCTAGTTGTCTAGCTTGCTTGCTCACCCGTAAGTTCAAAGTCTAGGTGCCTAGCCTGCTTACCTTAAGTTAAGAGTCTAGTCTCCCTTATTGTCCAGTCTTCCTTAAAGTCTAGCCTACTTGCTCACCCGTAAGTTCAAAGTCTAGTCTCTCCTACCATCACCAAAACCCAATCCAGTCTGCTTGCATAGTCCAGTCCAGTCCATGTCTGCATACGCATATAGTTAGGCCCATGTTAGCATCATGGTCAAGCCCATACTAGTCCAAAACCCATAATCATTTCTAATCCTCCATTTCAAATAATACATTTCCCATTTCCATTTCCATTCTCCCATTTCTATTTCTATTTCTCATTTCCATTCATCATTTCGAAAACATTGCTTCTTAAAATTTACAAGATTCACTCGATTCTGTTCATGACCGGTCGAGAGATTACAACTTAGGAATGCCTAAAGGAGGAACAAAATGTGAGCCTACTCTAAAGCTCATTAATCGCTCTATCACCACACCGACTTCATTTAGAGTCATGAAGATTACTTTTGACCGCCTTCACAATAGAGGCGCGATCACTTCCATAGTGTCTACTGCCTTCACATTAGAGGCATCATCACTTTTTCGGGTTTACTCCCAAACCCTACACTTAAAAGAAAATTCAAAAGGTGCAACCTACATTCCTACCGCGAATTCCAACCACATAATTCCACCTGACATCCAATGTCGAATATCATCAATGCGCTGCGAAACATAATCGATGACAATATACTACTAATACTTGCTACAACGAGAATCAACATCACCAACAACCCCTTAGGCAGTGCATCAACAATTCAACAGGCTTAGTCTTTTATTTCTTGTTTCCTAGGTTGAGTCAGAGAGTCCCTACCCTAAGCCATTTCTGTCCTTTCCCATCGAGTCTGTGTCACTATAGGACTTCATCTATTATAGCCTTTCCCCTTTCATTTCATTTCATTTTCATTTTTATTTTTATTTTCATTGGCCTTCCATCATTTTATTTATGCTTCTAATTCAATGATGAAACTCGAATCACCTAATGAACTTGACTAATAATAATAATAAAATATATGAAAAAATAAAAAAAGAAGAATAAAAAAAAAGAGGACATCCTTTGGATCAGGAGTTATTCACCTCTCTCTTCCATTACCTTTCATAAGCCATCCTCATACAACCAATGAAAAACAAAATCCCTTCAACATTAAAGCTCCACAAACATCCTTCAAGCCTTCTAGTACCCTAAACCAAACTTGCGTGCAAGCCTCACTACATTAATAAAAAAAATACTAAATGCCAGGCAAAAGAAAAAATTCAAAGTGCGGAAAAAACAAAAACAAGAGAAAACGCACAGGACAAAAAGAAAAGATTCAAAAAGAAAGAGCCAAAGGCAAATAAAAGTCAAGCTAGGGGGGCTTGCACACAAGTTCTACTCCTCATTCAAATCCTTCAATCCATCAAAACCCTTAACTTATAATCCAAATCCATGACCCTTCATTTGCTAAACCAATTCAACCTTCATCTAAGCCTCAAGCTTTAAATCTTTCAACCTTTCATATTCAACCCTGACTCCTTTTCCAAGGTATGTCCAAGCCCGCTAGGTTGAAAACCCGAAAGGGCGACCTAGGCAAAAGTTAGGGCACCAAAAAAAAAAAAAAAAAGAAATCAGATCCAGAACTATGAATGGTCTGATTCCGCAAGGATACGTAGGAATCCTCATCTCGAGGTCCGACCGCGTTAATAAAATAAAATTAGTCATGGTCTAATGATTTGACTTTCTAGAATGTAGGAGCATAATCTCTTTCTAGATCCCGACATAGACTCGAGTCTCAACCTAGTATCGTCAAAGCCTTTTCCCACATATATGCATTTGAGTCATAAATTTAAACCATTTATTTTTCAATCCAAGCTCTCCTTTTCCTTGAAGGACTCTCCGACAATTCCATGATTTAAGGCGATATTTGACTTTGCCTAATCATCTTCCCAAAGAAGAATCCACAGTGACAACTTTCAACGTTCAAGGCAGATCAACTACATTTTAATATCAGACCAAGTACATTTCAATCAAGGCTCAAGCCTAATTCAGGCAAGCTCACCCAAAGAGGGGGCTTCCTATGTGTGGTGGTTCCTCCGATTCAAATCAAACTCCCGAAAAGTTGTAATCCGCGGACCTCGTTTACGGACCCCGATTATTTACTAAAAACGATTTTTGAAAATCATTCTATTCATGTCATTCTATCATTCTACATATCCACATCCTCTAGCCTTGCAAAATCATGACCTTGCATTGCAGCCTTGCAAAATCCTGACCTTGCATTGCATTACATACATTCTAATCTTGCATAACCCTGACCTTGCATGACGTGTCATCCTTTAGCTTTGCATAACCTTAATCCTTGTATTGCGTCTCATGCATCCTTAGAGAGTCTAAGTTTGCATCATTGCATCACTATGTGCTTATGTGAGTTGTTTGCATTTATCTGCTAACATCTTTCCCTGCAGGTAATCAGATTGCTTGTAGTTATTGTCCTGCATACTAACTTTGTTTTGCAGAGACCGGCGTAAATAGATCAGTTCTAAACTGCAGAGCGTTTAGAATCGTTCTCCGTCCCGACACCGTATACTTTGACTATCGGTTTCCTGAACCTCAGTCAAAATGGGGGACTTCTGTAGACACATAATTGTGTCTCCCCATTTAGTACCCTATGATGACCAATACCCCGCTCTAATTGGTCCGGATCAAGGAAAGAATAAAGAATGAGTGTAAGATAAAATGTTTTAAGCCCAAAACCATTTTCTAACTCTTTTTTAAAAAGCCCATCTTCGAAAACCTTTTAAAAGTAGTTTTATGAAAACCCAATTTTTAAAACCCTTTTTCTAGCCCAATTTAATTAATAGAATTAATTAATTATATTAATTAGTTTTGTTAATAAAAATATCTTTTTATAAAAAAACATCTTTTTCCAAAGTGTTTTCAAATATTTTTATCTAACTATTTTATAAAAATCTTTTAAGAAGCCCAATTGTTTTCGAAAACCTATCGCTTCTCAACTACCTAAACCTATATAAACCCCCTAATCTCATCTCATATTTTCACGGCTCACTCACCTCCTCCAAAACTCTCCACAACACAAATAATCAATCGGCTCCTCACTCTCATAATTCCCACGACATCAATACATAACAAATTCCCTCCGGTAAAACTCACAAACACACAACACATCACCTATAAAACTAATATGCCTTCCAGGTTCTAATACTACCATATTATTTTCCATCGCCTCTATATTATTAGGCTCCCTGATCATCATCACCGAGTGACCTTTTTTTTTTAATTCACCTACATAAAAGCTACAGCACAGTAATACAAAGTCCACGCCATATATAATACCAACTAACTTATTTTGTTCGACCACGCCGATATTAAACGCAAGACACGCTTTTTTAACGACTTGTTCGATATTCAATTTTCCAAGATCCGTACAAATCAACGACTCCGAACGGTGGTATAATTTCTGAGGGTCAATTAAATTAACTATCTTTATTTCTTTCTTTATTTATTTTTATTATTTTATTGAAGTTACTAACATTCTATTCGTGATGTAGATTGTTAACAAATTCATGCGACTGTAAGTATTGTATATTATACTAACTCCCTGCAATATTTTATTTTCTTATTTTTATTTATTTTCATGTACATTATTATATGCTCGCCTGATTGTTCTATACATATTATATGATTGTTCTATGCATGATTTATTATTTTTATCATCCACATGTTATTATTGCTAATCAAATACCTAAAGAATTGTTCTAATATTAATCAGATTAATTTGGACAACCTGTTAGGTTCCCTATAATATTGATTGCCTAATAACTTGTCACTAAAAATATAGTCTTTTTATGTGTTTCCTGAACCAACCTAGACAAATATTTTTAGGGTGTATAAAACATTATTTGATTATTCTTTGGCATAAAATCTGTAATGAATCGATATTTAGTAGAGGCCAACTTTGGGCGAATGTGGTTCATTATGACTATATTCGTACCCTCACCCCCGAACTCAATCTTTGGTTCACTTTGGCCATCTATGGAGTCATGACGGTGAAATCTACATTGGATAATTTGTCCCTATGGTTTTCCCATATCCAATTAGGTTTATGATTCTTCCTAAAAAGAATTGTTGGCGACTTCTTTCAAAACAATTTTCAATAAAACCTTTACAGTGGGGTAGTCAAATCTAATACGCGCTCACACCGCGTAGGCGAAATAAAAAACACGCCTACAATAAGCCTTCTATCATAATATAGGGATGTGTTCGCATGGTCCTGTCATGACATGCTGGGGATTGACCGAAGCATTGGTCAACATATCATACCTCTCATTCCTGGTGCCAAGCCGGTTAAACAGATACTTAGGCGGATGAAACCTGATGCAGCCCTTAAGATCCGGGAAGAAGTGAATAAGCAACTTGACGCTAAATTCATCAAAGAGGTTAAGTATCCTGAATAAATAGCCAATGTCATTCCCGTGCCTAAGAAAGCTAAGAAGGAAGGGTACGAATGTGTGTAGACTATATATCGGGATCTAAACAAAGCTAGTCCCAAGGATGGTTATCCTTGCCACATATCGATATTCTGGTCGACAATACAGCTAATCATGTCATGCTCTCATTCATGGATGGGTACGTTGGCTATAATTAGATCCCTATGGCTGAGGAGGACATGGAAAAGACAGCCTTTGTCACTCAATGGGGAACTTATTGTTATATGGTCATGTCGTTTGGTCTCAAGAACGTCGGCGCTACTTATCAAAGAACAGCCACAAACATCATGAAGGATAAGATACACAAAGAAATCGAAGTCTATGTGGATGATATGATTGCAAAATCTAAAGATAGGGAAAACCATACCGATGTCCTTAGAAAATTCTTTAAGAGACTCAGAGAATACAACATGAGACTCAATCCTCAAAAATGCGCCTTCGGTGTAACTTTAGGCAAGTTGCTGGGTTATGTTATCAGTTCTCGTGAAATTGAAGCAAATCCTAGCAAAATCAAAGCTATACTAGAGATGAAGCCACCAGCCAGTGAGAAAGCAAATAGACGCTTTAGTACATTAGCAGATTCATTTCAAAACTAACCATGGTCTAAAGCCTATTTTTCAAAAATTCAAGAAGAGTGAACCCAGGGAATGGGACGAGGATTGTCATCAAGCCTTTGATAGGATTAAGGAGTATTTAACTAATCCTCCCATCCTCGCTCCTGCTCTCCCGGAATTCCCGTTACGGTTATATCTGACCGCCACGGAATCAGTCGTTGGCGCAATGTTGGCACAAGAAATAAGTGAAAAAGAAAACGTTATTTACTAGATCAGTAAGAAATTACTAGACTACGAAACACGACACACTCATCAGTTGGAGAAGCTCACCATAGCTATGGTTTGGGCCAATAAAAAGTTGCACATATCGTTTATGTGGTGTCAAAACTTGATCTACTCAAGTTTCTCTTCGAAAAACCTGCCCTAAATGGCCTCTTATATAGATGGTTGGTCATGCTCACGGAGTTTTGATTTGAAGTGTATGCCTCAAAAATCCATAAAGGCTCAGCAATCTCAAATTTCCTTACCGACCATCCTGTGGAATGGCAAGAAGAGCAATATGATTTCCCCGACGAGGAGATATTAATCACAAACGATGATAGCTAGTCATTATATTTTGATGGTGCATCTAATCAACGAGGTTGTGGTGTCAATTTGCTTTTAGTCTCACCTGACGAGGCACATACACCGATCTCCGTAAATCTCAGCTTTAACGACACAAATAACGACGCTGAATACGAGGCATGCATCATAGGCATGGAAGCCGTCATAGCCCTTGGTGTCCAGAAATTGCGAGTGTGTGGAGACTCTTCCTTTATCATTAATCAGATATTAGGGAAATGGAAAGGCCCGAAGTGAAAGCCTGGCTCAGTATCAATTAGCTGAAAACATTCCAGAAGTAGAGTATACATACATTCCTCGTGAGGAGAACCAGTTTACTGATGCTTTAGTCAAACTAGCATCCATGATTAACATACCTAAGGGAATGATGAAAATTCCCTTAACCATTGAAACCCGACACGATGCTACTTAAGCCATGGCCTTGGATGACGAGGAAGATAATGAGCCTAAACCATGGTTTACATACATCTTCAAATATTTAAAGGTTGACAAGTATCCTCCCCGATCAACTAAAGATCGGAGGGGCCCTTCGTATACAAGCAAAAACTATTGGATACATGATGGTCAATTATACAAAAGACATCCTGAAGGTCTACTCCTCCGTGTGTAGCAAATAAAGAGGCCCAAGGAGCCCTGGAAATGGTACACCGTGGTGCCTGTGGTAGCCATATGAATGGCAGAATGCTTGCTAAGAAAGTGACAAGCCTGGTTATTACTGGATTACCATGGAACAAGATTATCACCATTTTGTTAAAACATTCGAAACATGTCAGAAGTGCGCTAATCTTCAATATGTGCCGCCATCATTACTACACACATACAGCTCATCGTGGCCATTTTTCGCCTAGGGGAATCGATGTCATTGGCAAGATCATTCCTCTTGGTGAACATGAGTTCATTTTAGTGGCCATAGAATACTTTACTAAATGGGTCGAAGCAAAATTATACAAGGTTTTGGGTTCCAAACAAGTGGCTCGACTCATCGAAGAAAATATCATATGTTGTTATGGCCTATGGTGTATTACCTCACGAGTTTATTAGTGATCAAAGTACCCATCTCCACTTACCAGGCATGGGTAACAGAGTCAAGGAAAGACTCATGACTAGCTAAGACATTCAAAAATTTAAATGGCCTACCTCCACCTCCATTTATGAAATGAAAATCTAACACAACATGGGTATGGTCAGAAAGAGAAGCAGCAAGGAACTGAGATTCAATTTGGCCATACTCCTACATCCAGACATCATTCCCAAAGACCCAATCCAACTTGCTATAGATCCTGCTATATCCAATGCCCTTATTACACCAAATATAGTAAGGGTTTGTGCTTTTAAGCTCAAAGAGGCTCAGAGTGTCCACAAAACACTGAAGTCTCTTGTTTCATATATAGTGACAAGTGCCCCCATTTAATCTATCATCTTCCCTGAGAATGTCATTAAAGTCACCAAATAACACCTAGGGAGCATTTACCATATTTAAAGCAATCAATTGGTTCCACAATGGTTGTCTAGTACCAACAGTATGAAGTCTATATATGACAGGTTGTAGACACATAATCGTGTCTCGCCATTTAAGACCCTATGATGACCAATACCCTCGCTCCATTTGGTCCGGATCAAGGAAAGAATAAAGAACGAGTCTAAAATAAAAAGTTTTAAGCCAAATCCATTTTCTAACCCATTTTATTAACCCATTTCCGAAAACCTTTTTTATAACTAGTTTTACTAAGCCCACTTCCTAAAACGTTTTAAAATAACCTTTTAAAAGCCCATCTTTGAAAACCTTTTAAAAATAGTTTTATGAAAGCCCAATTTAATAAAACCCCTTTTCTAGCCCAATTTAATTAATTGAATTAATTAATTATATTGATTAGTTTTATTAATAAAAATCTTTTATAAAAATAATCTTTTTCCAACATGTTTTTAAATATCTTTTATCTAACTCTTTTTTAAAATCTTTATCTAACTATTTGATAAAAATCTTTTAGAGACCTCTTAACTTTCGGAAACCTATTACAACCTAACTACCTAAACCTATATATATTCTCCTAACAATTCACATCTCCTGACTAACTAATTTTTACACGGCTCACTCTCATAATCTCTGAACCTCACACAATTACACGAACAAACAACACACCGACTCACCTCACAAAATTCCACGCACAAATACACGCCCAGCATCACACCGAAATTATCATTGATCATCATCATCAAATCTCCACCACCTAACAATTCCTCACTAATCCTAAGTTATTCCATCACACGCATGATCATCCTCCTAAGTTATTCCATCACGTAGCATCATCATTCATCCAAACACACTAATATTCATTAAGATACATCAAACCACTTTTTTCTTGTTTCGTCTAACATAATCTGCCAACTACTCGAACCAAATACCATAACTTTTGTTAGACTTTGTTCGACACAACATATAACAGGATACAATTTTTTTTAACGATTCGTTCGACATTCAATTTTCCAAGATCCGTACAAATCAACGACCCCGGACGGTGGTATAATTTCTGAGGGTCAAATAAATTAACTAACTTTATTTCTTTCCAGAGCCGTCTCCGACATTTTCAGGGCCCTGAGCGGAAACTAAAGAATGGGCCCTAAAAATACAGGTTTTCTTTATGGAGTTTTTTTTTTTCTTTTTACAGTTTACTCTTCTATAATTCAACTTAATAAAAAACCCCTAATTGTATGTTGATTAATTAGAAAATACTTCAGTGATTAAAAATATAGATAAAAAGTTTGACAATTAATTTGCAAAGGAAAGTAGACATAGTTTGAAAGAGGTGGAGAAAGAAGTCAAGTAAATAATGGGAGATTCCTTTCTCCTACTATTCCTTGCATTTAATACTATTGACAATTGGGAATTGTACTACTGTAGTGAAAATCGAAAAGTCTTACAATTTGCTTCCTTTTAACATTGATAATTGAGAATTGCTTTTATTAGTTCCGGGGTTATTGCCTTATTGCCCAGTAAAAGAGGGGCCCTGAGCGACAGCTCAGGCTGCTCACCCCATGAGCCGGCCCTGTTTCTTTCTTTATTTATTTTTATTATTTTCTTGAAGTTACTAACATTATATTCATGATGTAGATTGTTAACTCGTCTCTGTGACTGTAAGTATTGTATATATTATACTAACTCCCTGCTATATTTTATTTTCTTATTTTTGTGTATTTTTATGAACATATTATTTTTCATGCCTGATTGCAATATTTATCACTTTGTATTTATTGTTAATCAAGACCTAAATAAATGTTCTAACTAATTCAGATAACATGGACAACCTGCTAGGAACCCATTAATATTGATTGTCTAATAACTGATCACTAAATAATTAGTCTTTTTGTGTGTTTCCTGAATCCATCTAGATTAATTATTTTTAGGATGCTTAAAACGTTATATGATTATTCTATTGCATAAAATCTGCTGTGAATCGTTATTTAGTTGAGGGCAGCAATGGGCAATATAGTTCCTGACTATATTGTACCCTCACCCCCGAACTCAATCTTTGGTTCACTTTGACCATCTATGGAGTCATGACGGGGAAATCTACATTGTATAATTTGTCCCTATGTTTTTCCCATATCCAATTAGGTTTACGATTCTTCCTTTAAAGAATTGTTGGCGACTTCAAAAACATATTTTTAATAAAACCTTAATAATGGGGTAGTCAAATAAACGCGCTCACACCGCGTGTATGCATTAAAGGAATTCAAAAATCCTACGCCTACAACAGTACAAAGAAATTGAGACAAAGACACCCTATGAATTATAACACAGTGAATAAATTGCTCTAGAACAGATAAAACCTAAACATCAAGCTCCTCATCACACCAACTCACGCAAATTCTACCTTTAGTAGAGCACCCATAATTAGAAGCCTAGGTCTATTTATCCCCTAACTTCCTTTGAATTATAGCTGCTTTAGGTGCTTTGACTCTAGCTTCTAACAACCCAATAAGAAGAAATATGATTCTTAGTAAGAAAATTCTTCACTTCTGTACTTTTAGCAGGGTCACTCAAACTCTTAACGTTCCAAGTGCATATTATCATTGACTTAGATAAGGACTGCCACTGACTGCTATAGGCAAAGCATCCTCCACTTCTTCTTCTTCTTCTTCTTCAATCAAGGACATATATGAGTTGGACTGAGCCACAACAACTGCATGAAATCTTGGCCATTCTCTAGACCTCGTGGTCACTATTCTCCACCCTTCACCACTACCTTCAGTCTCAGGTTGCCCTCCAAGCAAAGGTGTAGACAAAATGACATAAGAAGAAACTATAACATTGCTAGGATTGTCAGCACTAACATTCACCTGATCCTTTTCTTTCTCAACTTGACCTGCCAGTGATTAACGCACCATTTCAACAGAATTAGGAACTTTAGATCCCTGGACAAGTGGTTGTATAACTGCTATCTTAGTAGAAGTAGTAGCTTTAGGCACCCATTTATGCATAACAGTATGTTTCCCTTGAGTAGCCTTTGCTTCAAAACACTTATGCCCCACCTTATTGCACTTAGTGCAAAAAGGGGGAGCCCACTCATACCACACCTTCTACTCAGTTGTGGCAGCAGATGGATTAACAATATGAATAGATTTTGGCAAGGGCTTAGTCACATCCATCTCCACCAGCAACCGAGCAAAGGACCCTTAATTGTCTGGTTGTGCACTCAATCCCCAATAAATTTTTTCAATCCAACTTAGTGAATCAGCACTCCAACAATATAATTAAGGGCTAAGTTAGGGAGCGTAACCCACAATGGAACAGTACTGAGCAACTCTGTATGAAAAATGAAAGTTGGAGACCAAGGTTTCACAACAACAGACGATTATTGAACATATGTGGACCACATTGGAACACAACTTGTTTATCAGAAGCAGACATAAGTCGAATTACAAAGTATCCATCAACATGCTTGAATATTGCTAGCTGGCTTTGCAGCAAAAGTTCATTTTAGAGCAATGTATTCAGAGACAGCAGTAATAGTAGGAACATTCCCAATCACATAGAAAATCAAAGCATTATCTCAATTTTGATTTCCTTTAATAATTTTAGAGGAATCCAGCTAAGTGTAGGCGTGATTTTATTTTCGCCTACCGCGGTGTGAGCGCGTATTTGACTACCCCATTATTAAGGTTTTATTAAAAATATGTTTTTGAAGTCGCCAACAAATTGTTAGAGGAAAACTTATAAACCTAATTGGATATTGAAAATTGTAGGGACATCTTAGGGACTTATCCAATGTAGATTTCCCCGTCCTGACTCCATAGATGATCAAAATGAACCAAAGATTGAGTACAACACAGTCAGGAACCATGTTGCCCATTGATGGCCTTTACTAAATATCGATTCATAACAGATTTTATGCCATAGAATAATCATATAATATTTTTAAGCACCCTACAAATATTTAGTCTAGGTTGGTTCAAGAAACACATAAAAGACTATTTTTTTAGTGGCATGTTATTTAACAATCAGATTACTGGGTTCCTAGCAAGTTGTCCATATTATCTGATTTAGTTAGAACATTTATTTAGGTATTGATTAACAATAAATACAAGGTGATAAATATTGCAATCATGCATAAAAAATAATATGTTCATGAAAATAAACAAAAATAATAAAAGAATATATCGCAGGGAGTTAGTATAATAATATACAAAACTTACAATCGCAGTAATACGTTAACAATCTACATCACGAATAGAATGTTAGTAACTTCAAGAAAATAATAAGAATAAATAAAGAAACGAAATAAAGGAAATAATAAAGTTTGTTAATTCAGTTGACCCTCAGAAATTATACCACTGTCCAGGGTCGTTGATTTGTACGGATCTTGGATCGAAAGTCGAACGAGCCTTTAAAAATTATTGTAGTGTCGAGTATTGTGTATTGCGTCGAATAATATTGATTCTTGGCTCTTGGTTCTTGGTTTAATATGGTACGTAATAATGATCAGATGAATTGGATAAATTGTTTAGGATGAATGGTGGTGATGCGTTGACTTAGGGTAATGATGATGAATGTTGGATGATGATGATTAAGTAATATGAATTAGGATGAATTAGTTGGTGGAGTTAATAGGTGAGGAGATGAGTGTGCTGTAGGAGGTGAGATAGGCGTGCCGTGAGATTTGTATGGTGGGTTAGAGAAAACTAGGCCGTGTGTTTTTGTTATGTGTGGTGATGAAAG
This sequence comes from Beta corolliflora, assembly GCA_947648045.1. NCBI lineage: Eukaryota > Viridiplantae > Streptophyta > Magnoliopsida > Caryophyllales > Amaranthaceae > Beta > Beta corolliflora. Next base: position 33,298 of record CANSZD010000106.1, on the reverse strand, counting down.
TTGTCCGTGAGTTTTTTGTGTGCCGTGGGAATTTGTTAGGAGGTTCAGAGACTGTGACACGGTGAAATCTTGAGATGAGTTATGTTAGGGAGGATATATATAGGTTTAGGTAGTTGGGTTGTAATAGGTTTTTGAAAGATAGTAGGCATCTAAAAGATTTTTATTAAAAGATTTTAGAAAAAAGTTAGATAAAAAATATTTAAAAACATTTGGAGAAAGATTATTTTTATAAAAGATATTTTTATTAATAAAATTAATTAATTCTATTAATTAAATTGGGCTTGAAAAGCTTTCGACTATGGGCTTTTAAAAAGTTATTTTAAAACGTTTTAGAAAGTGGGCTTAGTAAAACTATTTATAAAAAGGGTTTTCGGAAATGGGTTAATAAAACAGGTTAGAATACGGATTGGGATTAAAATATTTTATTTTAGACTAGTTCTTTATTTTTTCCTCGATCCGGACCAATTGGAGCGGAGTATTAGTCATCATAAGGTACTAAATAGGGATACACGATTATGTGTCTACACTAAGCAACCAACTTACTTTCATCTAGCTGAGGAGGAATGAAGGACAATTGAATACCCTTAGGATCGAGAGGTCCCTTAAAAAGTTAATTCCACGCTTCTTCATTTTTCAGCGAGCCACCAGTAGGCGGTTGAGAGGTAGACGGGGTAGCTCTAGGCTCCACCACAGGCACATCATCCGCTGTAATATCACTTAAAAGGTGAAGTTACTATTCCATTACTGCCACTAGCACCTTGCTCAACAGCTCGATTTGAGAGCAGCTGCTCCACATCCCATCGAGGAAGACGAGTCACCGACTAATGGACCAACCCTCGAGGAGGAACCACCAAGTCGGGGTCCTCAAAGGAGTCCAAATTAACTCCAAAGGAAGAACCCTTCTCGAGCTTTGCCCAACTTCAAAAGTAGAAGAGCGAGTAATCTAAGCATCAAAGTATTTGATGGATGTGAATTAACCCTAGAGAATGGAGTTGAAGCTTTCTTCTTGTTGGCCATGTCAAATTTCCCGGGAAGATTTGGAGGAAACAAAAATCACCTAAAAATCGCCATCACACACTTTCCCTAGTTTTATGGCATGAGAAAGAAAGAGAAGAAGAGAAGATGGAGAAGAGAGAGAAGGTGCTCCGTATCTCAACGGCCTTGTAGAACTTATCTTCTTACACTAGTAGAAAAATGATAATTTGCGTCACCCTATTTGCGTCGTACAAAAGAAAGACGATTTGCGTCGGATGTTAACAAAGGTGCGACGCAAATAACCACAACAAATGAGTAAAAAGAAGATTTGCGTCGGATGTTTAAGAGCACGTGACGCAGATGATTAAAACTATTTGCGTCGGATGGACCCAAGGTGCGATGCAGATAGTTGATGTGGTTAATTTACGTCGGATGGGCTTTAGGATCCGACGCAAATTACCAGCCCAGCCCGTCAAAACCTAATCTCCCTCACTCCTCTCTCTCTCCAACTCCTCTCTCTCTCCCCAACAAATCGCCCCTTTATTTTTTCTCTGGTGATATTCATCAACAGATGCTAACGCAAAACGCTGACATTAATTTTAATAACTGAACCAAAAATCGAATTTCAAAGTGAATTGGAATTAGAATTTGCGTGAACCAGAAATCTTGCAATTCCAGACAGTCGTCGCTTCGATGTCAATGTGCTTGCATTTCATTGCTCTTTACCAAAAATCTCAAAGTTATAAGTTGTATTGAGTGGCAACCAAAAATTTGAGCAACGTTTTCGCGGGAGCAACTCAGCAAGTCAACAATGTCTTCACTCAGCATTCAGATAAAGGCTTCGGATTCTTCCCTTCGAATTTCAAGGGTTTGTCTCTAATCTTTAATTTTCAGGAAATTTTAGTTCTTTTTAGTTAACTTATGGGTTTACTTGCTATTTGTATCAGATTTTCAAGAAGTCTACAGCAGTGCAAAGTTGAAGAATGAGATTTTCAAGCAAGGTTCCAGAATTTAGGTTTAGTTTTTATTTTTTAGGAAGTTGTAAGTTACTTTCAATTTTTTTTTAGATCTGGTAAAATTGTAAGTTTCTAGTGGGGTTTTCGAACTTGCTTCGAGCCATATGTGTAAATTACATTTTTTTTAATGAAATTAAGTTCCTTTTTTATCTTTTCTTTCTCGATTTTCCTGGTGTAAATTGTGGTTACTGGATTTTTTTTTCTTTTTGAGATTTGATAAAACAAAAGAGTGAAAGTCATGGGTTGATAAGCTTCGCCAGTACAAAAAAAACCTCATGTGCGTCGCACATAGCACTACATGCGACGCAGATGAAGTTCATTTGCGTCGCATGTAATGCTATGTGCGACGCACATGAGAGTGAGGCTGAGCTGGCTTGGCCATCTAACGTCGCATCTTGATGCATGTGCGACGCAGATGTGTACCATTTGCATCGCACTTTACTCTTCATGCGACGCAGATGAGTCTTTTGCTGCTGTGACAGGGGCGAGGAGTCATCAGCGTCGCATGGTAGGCAGGGCCCGACACAGATAGCTAATTAACTGCGTCGCGTCGTTGTCCGACGCAGATCATGTATCCTAGGCTGCGTCGAGGTCTGTGCCGTCGGACCCATGTCCGACGCAAATGGGCGCCTCGCATCCGACGCAAATCGTCTATTCTGTACTAGGGCTGTTCATTTCGGATTATCCAATCTGATCCGAAATTTCGGATATCCGAAAATTTCGGATCGGGAAAAACGCGATCCTAATCCGATCCGAAAGTTTTCGGATATCCGAAATTTCGGATCGGATCATTGGATTATCCGATCCATTTTTCTTTTTTTCCCCTCTTTTTTTTGTACCAATTTTTCGCATTATTTAATTACAATGATTCGGACTTTGGAGATTAAAATTGATTATTGATAACCGACCCAAAATTGTTAAACAAAACAAAAACAAAAACTCTTGCTGCTACTACTTTTCCGGTACTTTAAACAAAATTGGAGATTAAACAAAACAAAATTAGGCAGCAAACTTGGCAGAGTATAGCAGACCCAAAATTGAAACAAAGATCCCCACCCCTATACAACTCTTGCTGCTAGCCTGCTACTACTTTTCCGGTGCTTTTGTGCCCAAGTCCACCTTTCCTTCCTTACATCCTCACCACAACCACTCGAAAATTCAAAGCACCAAACTTACAAAAATTCGAAGCACTCGAAACACCAAAATTTTGCCAGAAGCCAGACTGCTGAACTGATGATGAGCAGCGGTGCCGGAGACCGGAGGGTCGAGAGTGGAGACTGGAGAGGCGAGAGTGACAGAGTGTGTGACGGCTGTGAGTCGTGTGAGAAGAAATGAAGAATGTGTTTGGCTGTGTGTTTTCCCTAGAATCCTTAGAATTTAGGAAAATAGGAAGGTAAAAACTAAAACGCACACACAGTGGCACATTGCAGTTTTTTTTTAAAATAAAAAAAAATCATTTGTTTTGAAATTTTCGGATATCCAAAATTTTCTTTTCCCCGATCCGTATCCGATCCGAATTTTTTCGGATATCCGATCCGAAATATTCGAAATCTTAAAAATCGGATCGGATATCCTAAATTTCGGATCGGATCGACCGGATCGCGGATCGGATCATCGGATCGGATTTTTTTGAACAGCCCTATTCTGTACAAGTGTTAAAGCTTTCATTTTTCCTTTTATATCTATATAATACAATAAAGCAATAAGGTTTTGCTTAGGTGTCATGAGCATATTCACTTGCTGATGTGTCAAGCTAGCCTTTGTAAAACCTTTTAAATTTTTGCCACATGTATTTTCCTTTAAACATACTTGACAATGCCATTCGTTTGTTTTTGAATGCTATATAAGGTATTGGCTTTGCAGTGGAAATAAATCAGCTAAATTTTAGGAAATGATTGCTGATTGATTATGATGGCTAAATTTAAGGGAAATCATATTAAATCATATCCCCGCATAAAAAAATGACTAGTCAATTATCATGAGAATCCTCCTATTACCATGTTGTTTTTTAAAAAAAAAAAAATTCTAAATTACTATCAAATTCCTATAATTGTGCCATTTTTAGTGCACATGTTGCCATATTGGTATTGACTATTGACCAAATCAATGAGATCTATTTCAACATTATCCGTACTATAAATTAGTAGACGCGATAAAATGAGGAAGACTAGAGGAATCCACCAAAGAAACACCATAAATTGTGTGCTCTAGTGAGAAATCTTGCGCGACGGCCGCTAAACAGAGGAGAGACGAAGATGAGAGAGAAAGAAAAAAACATAGACTTCTTGAAGAGAGTTTTTGCACCACTACAATACTCATGTATCTACTGATTTGGTGTTATTAAAATCAAGAGTACAAGATGAGAAAACTCACTTAATTTTACAAGAGAAAAACAAAGGAGAGGAAGATGAATTAGCAACAACACCAACTAGGGTTGTTTAGAGTGCGGTCTGGACCGCAACCCAAACTGTTTTTTTTGGTTTTCGGGATTTTCCAAAATTGCAGATGCTTAATAGGAAGCTTTAGTATAATTTGTTGGCCATAATATGATACAAACGCCTTAATATATTACCTGATCCAACCTTAATGAAGAGATGAGAATCAAGATTGACCACTCTAGAGAGCTAGGATGAGGAGAATAACACTCAAGAATGATAATCAATACATTTTAATATTGAGAAATGGAGAGAGAGAAATGGAGAGAATAAGGGAAGATTATATTGATTTCAGCCTAATCTTTACACAGTGAGGAAATGGCTTTATATAGCTTTCATTTTAACGGTAAAAAGAAAACAAAAGAAAATAACATTTATTGTAATATTCTCTATAACAGAATTACTGCCAGAATAACTAATTGAGAAAAGGAAAAAAGAATCTATCTTACAGTCTCTTCCCGAGCTGCATTAATCCCCCCAGACGCACTTTCTGGTCCCAGGTCATTCTCCATTTTTGTCCATATGTGCCAAGTCCTCCCTTCCTCTCCTGGACCTGCGTGTTTCTCACTCTCCCTTGATTGTATCAGGTGGATGATTGCATCAATACTCCCCTCTTGAGTTGATCCTTGACCCCAAAGATCAACACTACTACGGAAATGGGCTATTACGACGCACCAAAAAGCTCTATTGCGGCGTTAAAAAGCGTTGCAAGCGCTTTTACCGACGCTAAAGAAAGCGCCGGCTTTGCCTGCGTCATTAGGACTTACGGCGACGCAATTTAGTAGTGTTGGTATAACGTCCAAAAAGCGTTGCCATTGTGACGCGCTTTTGTGAACATTGTGATGCGCTTTTGTGAACCTATCCAGACACATTATTAGCGTTGCTATAGTGTCGCGGCGCTTTTTAAGCGCCTCCATTGACTTCCCTAAAAATAACCAAATGTCATGCTTTTAAGCCAATCCCGACGCTTTTATAAATCTATTAAGGCACATTAATAGCGATGTAAGCTGTTCATAACGTTTTCCAATCGCTTTCATGTCTTTTCAAAAGTAAAAGAATATAATATTACACATCATACAAATAATCTTGTTATTTCAAATATTACTCAAAATGAGCAAAGAGCAATGTAGAAAAATATTATTATTAATATCAAACAAATAATATTGTTAATATGTTTTACTAAAATAAAAAAACATTAACCCAAAAAAATCCTATATGAAATCTATAAATTCATTAGCAAAATTGAGTAGTTCCAAACAACCATCACATTATATGAAAATACAAGTTTCATCTTGGGTGCCGAATATCATCTTGTATCCACCATCGCATTTCGAGATTGTGCTTCCAAAGATAATCTGAAAATAAAAAACAATGAACAAATGAGTTCACCTATATTCCTAATATGATTCTATATAAACAAATGATGTACAAGTAGCGATATATATGAACTCTTGATAATTATAATAGTGAAGAAACATACCATTACATCCGCATCTTTTTTTTTGCATGTGTTGATGGCATTCTAATTAAACTTGTGTTCGTGTTGGGCTCTTATTCAACCTTTTCTTTTCTCAAAAAAACATGAAGAAAAATGTTGAAATAAGGCATTTAAGGAAAAAAATGATTATGTAATAAATTAAGGGTGCCCTTTCAAGGTAAAAAAGTAATTACTAGATCTTCATGAACATGGGCATGACTCTCAGTACCAGTCATATAGCTTTCACTGTGGCCTTGACTAGAGAAAGCATACACATTATAAATTTATAATTCTCAAAACAATTCAAGTAATTAGAGAGCTTAACCTAGCATAAAAAACAAGGTCAAAACTTAGATAAATGCACCTACAATACTACAAATACAAAGCAATGAAGTTCCTAACCACAAAGGCACAAAGTAATTTCAACATCAAGGATATAAAGCATCAAGAAATTCCATATAGCTGCTCCTAGTTGCATATTACGCTGCACAACCTGCACTAAATCTCACAAGTATAATGGTGTCTTGCTGACCACCAAATCAAATGAGACAGAAAAAAGGCATTTGTATATGAATTCATATTCAATTCCAGCATCATGCCAGAATATAGGAAATAAGCAATTATAACATCCTAGGAAACTTACTTTAACACAGAGCATAACAACTGAGTTTGCAGGAGTATTACTTCACCCATTAAAACCAACCCAATTACTAGCCTAATTAGAAGATATCATAATATCCCAAATCATCCAAAACAATTTTTTTTTGAAACAATACCATGATATATATAGCAAAAACTGAAAAAAGAAGGCAATCAAAAAAATTTATGATCTGAAATAATCTTTTCATATATACATTAACTCTAAGCAATTAGTAGCTTCAACAACTTGCCTCTGCCATTTTTGTGATACTTGTTTAACTACCCTAACTTTTATGATTTTCTTAGCACTTTGAACCACAAGCAAATTCTTTTTCTTCTCCCAGTCTGTGATATGCTTACATAGAAACTTTTGGGGATATTTTCAGCATTTTATTAAGGGAAAATTTCATAAAACTACCTTTTATAATCAAATTTTTTCAAAAAACTACCTTTTAAAAATTTTCTTTCGAAAGACTACCTTATATGACAAATTTCTTTCAATATACTACCATTTTACCATTAAAGAGGTTAAATCACAATAATTGAATCATCAATTAATTGTTTTTCTTTCCTCACCTCTTGTTTATTTCCTCTTTCTCGCTACCCCACGTACAAAGAACACCTACGACGATGATTGTCATTTATCGGTTAGTATTATATATAAATGTAAAATAGTAGTATTTTGAAAGGAATTTGTTATATAAGGTAATTTTTTGAAAAAAGTTGGTTATAAAAGGTAGTTTTTTGAAAATTTTCCTTTTATTAATTATCATACGGAAACAGGCTAGAGCATTATATAATAAGAGCAAAAATATTATCAGATAATACTAGTATAAGAAATCTAATTGCCAAAGAATTGATTCCACAATCTAAAGTTCTAAACCATAGATGAATTCTATTTCATATGTTATAAAGCATCAACAGGAATGCAGAGCAACTAACTCGCCATTGAGTAATGACTTATTTAACATGACTATTTAATATGGTTATCTATTTTCACCAAATAACAGAATCTACAGACTACTACCCGTGGAAAAAAAACAAAAAAAATATGAGATTGACAAAACGCAGATTCAACATGCAGCAAGTATCATGACAAATTCACATGAAGACGAAATTCAACATGCATCTAGGATTATGGTTTCAAGGTAATCAGGTGAATCATAATTCATCAAGAAGCAAACATGAACAAAAGTGAAAACAGAAACTCATATAAAACAAAAATCAACGTAGTCAATGAGATAGAAACTACATGGACATGAGGGAGAAAATTTATAGCAAAATTAAGAAAATGAAAAACATTGAAATATTGAGAATTTGAACTAAAACAACAATTAACACGATACCTGAGTCAATGAATTCCACGAACTTTTAAAAGAGAAAATGCTAGATAGAATCCCTGGTAATTTAATGAAAAACGCTAGATTAAACTAAGCTGGAAATCAAAATAGCTAATTGAATTTTAGGGTGAAGTTTAGGAAGAAAACATAGCAAAATTAAGAAGAAAATTAACTACAAATTTTTAGAGTAGAATGCAAAAGAGGAAGAAATCTTGCCTGATAACCACCTTGTGAATGTCGCATGAGTTAAAGAGAGAAGGAGAATTGTAAATGGGATATCTGGGACGACTGGGAGGTTAGAATGGTAGTGAATTGCTAAACCTAATTTGGATTATAGACCGGGAGTTTTGAAAAATTGAGAGAGTAAAAGTTTTAGAGTTGCCCGCGTCATTTTTGGATTAAGTGCAACGCTGTCCACCGACACTCTCTATTAGCGCTGTAATATTTGTGGAGCGTGCTTATAATCAGCACATTTTTAAATGTGCGCCTCAACGTAAGTGTGGCCGCAAGCCATTTCTTTAGTAGTGCAAATTGTGGAAACTGTTCTTCAATCATTGATGCATCCTCCCAAGTGGCTTCTTCAGGACCAGCATTAGACCAGTGAACTACCATTGAGTGATAGCATGGTTAGCTCTTTTGATGGTCCTTTTCTCTATCACTGCCAGAGGATATTTGTCATCAGTGGAGTTAGGAATATAAAAAGAGCTAGGATCAATTGTGGTGGGTACAGAACCATGGTGTTTCTTTAGCTGTGAAACATGAAAGGTAGGGTGAATTTTGGATGAAAAGGGTAGCTGGAGGGTATAGGCTACTTTCCCTTCATGACTAAGTATGGGCCAAAGTATTTTTGTGCCAATTTCTGATGGACTGACTATTGCTGATAAGGGTGGAGCTTCACATACACCCAATCCCCAAGTAGAAACTGCCTCTCACTCCTCTTCTTATCTGCTTGTTGTTTCTACCAAAGCCAACCATCTTGCCCATTCTTGAGGGGTGTCATTACACATACACCTCAAATAAGTTTACAGGCATCTATTCAGCACCTCAGTTTGCCCATCTGTCTGAGGATGGTAGGTAGTGGATAACTTATGATGTACTCCTTACAGCTTCATTAATTCAGACCAGAACCCACTGATGAATATCTTGTCTCTATCTGATATGATAGATTATTTAGGGACCCATGTGGCTTAAAGACATGGTACAAATATGCGTGTGCCACTTTGACAACCGTGAAGGGGTGTGATAAGGGTAGGAAATGGGCATATTTACTTAATCTATCCACCACCACCATGATGATTGTTTTGCCTAGTGAATTTGGCAAACCCTCCACAAAGTCCATTGTGATCTCATCCCATACTCTATCTAGTATTGGGAGTGGCTGAAGGAGCCCATCTGAAGCACTATGGTCATATTTGCACTACTGGCACACCCCACAATTCTTGTGAAGTAGGAAGGTTAGCGGAAAAGTTCGACAAAGAAGTTCGTCGAAAAAGCCTGAAATGATTTCTACTTGTCAGGCTCTCGGCGTCAGAATGCTTAATAAAATACCTTTTCGGAATTAAGCCATATGAGTTCGTTTAGGGCCCGAAAAGAACATTTTAATTATTTCCGGATTTTATTATTTCCTAAATTTCGTATCAGGGTTTTGTTTAGACTATTTAAACATTTTTAGCTGTCATTAGAAGTTATTTTTTCTTCTAATAATAATATTTCAGAGTTTTAACTCTTTTCTGGTGGATTCCGGAGTTTTTACAGATTTATCGCTTGTAAATCTGTCAGTTTGTTCTAGGATTTGCGCTTGCTTGACTGCGTCAGGTGGTATCAGAGCAGGCTTTCTCCTGTTTCTTTTCGTATCTTGAACAACCATGGGAGAACCAGTGACCAAAGCAGATCTTGAAGGAGTTACCGCAGATTTTACCACGACCCTTACTGCTTTGACCGATAAGATGACTGCGTTAACTACGCAGATGAACAACATGCAGAATAATATTAATCAAGGAGACATGAGAGGGGAACAGAATAAAGTTCCACAAGGAAGAGGCAAACGAACTGTTATCGCGGATAGTTCGAGTTCTAAGGAAGAAGAACCCTTCGAAGAAGAAAGGAGTGATGAAGGTAATCATTACCATAAACATGATTATCGAGTGAAGGCTGATATTCCTTTGTTCTATGGAACCATGGGAGTGGAGGAATTTCTGGATTGGCAGATTGATGTCGATAGGTTTTTCGAAGTGATGGAGGTTCCTGAAAATAAACAAGTTAAGATGGTGGCGATTAGGTTGAAAAGCACTGCTGCTGTTTGGTGGGATAAGTTAGTTATACAGAGGCAAAGACAAAGGAAGGGGCCAGTCAATACTTGGCGGAGGATGAAACAGTTGATGTTGGAGCGGTTTTTGCCAGAAGATTATGAGCATATTCTGTATAAGATGTATATAGAGTGTGTTCAAGGGAAGAGAACTGTGACAGAGTATACATCGGAGTTTTTGCGTTTTTCTGAGTGCAATGATTTGGGAGAATCGGAAAGTCAATAAGTGGCCCGATATATTACTGGTCTGAAGAATTCCCTGCAAGAGAAGATGGACTTGCAAACTGTGTGGACTGTTACGGAGGCATCCAACTTGGCTTTAAAAGCAGAGCAGATAGAGAAATCCCCTTGAAATTTCTCGATTTTCAGAAGATACTCACCCTAGAATAACTTTGATTCTGTAGGTGACAAGGAGAAGAGTGCAGTAGCTAAGGATCATAGTCCTGCAAATAAAGGAGGTTCTAGTAGTGTGCAGCAAGGAAAGTCAACTGTCCAGAAGCAGAGCAATCCCTATGCAAAACCCAGTGGGGACACTTACTATCGCTGTAATGGAAAAGGTCACCGATCCAATGTTTGTCCAACTCGGAGTGTTGCTGCTGTCTTAGAAGGGGATGGAGAGGAGGACGAAGAAGAGCACGATGAGTATGCAGATGTGGAGTTTGCAGAGGAGGAGTCAGATGAGAGAGTTAACTTTATCTTTGCAAAGGGTCATGTTAACATTTAAAGACGAGGGCCGTAGATAATCTGTTTAAGACTCGTTGTTCAATTCGGAAACAAGGTATGTAACTTGATCGTGGATAATGGAAGCACGGAGAATCCGGGTGTCACGAAGTTGGTAGATTATTTGAAGTTGTCCACAGAACCTCATGAGAAGCCATACACCCTCGGCTGGGTCAGTAAGGGGTCACAAGTTCGGGTCACGATAACTTACAGAGTTCCCATCTCCATAGGGAAACACTACAAGGAAGAGGTAATTTGTGATGTTCTTGAAATGGATGTTTATCATATTTTACTTGGTAGACCTTGGCAGTTTGATAATGATGTGACTTATCGGGGAAGGGATAATGTGATAATGTTTACTTGGGGTACTCATAAAATTGCAATGGCTCTGTTTTGAATTTTGACCATAAGTCCGGGGGGGGGGTGGGGAGAAAACCGGTTTCTTAGTAATGACTTACAATGACAAAGAACTTGATGAGGCCGTAAAAGAAACCGACTATTTACGCCGATGGTGGTTAAGGGGTTGTTAGGTCTTTGAAAAGGAAGAAACCTAGATTCCTCGTAGAAGTGTTGGAAATCTTAGAGGATTTCAAAGAATTGATTGCTGATGAGTTACCGAATGACTTGCCTCCCATGCGTGACATACAACATCAGATTGATTTGATTCCTGGTTGTAGCCTACCCAACCTTCCCCACTATCGTATGAGCCCTAAGGAGAATGAGATTTTTTGAGGGAGCAGATTGAGGATTTGTTGAAGAAAGGGTTCATTCGGGAGAGTATGAGTCCATGTGCAGTTACAGTTCTTCTAGTCCCTAATAAGGGAAATCAGTGGAGGATGTGTGTTGTCAGCAGGGCCATCAATAAAATAACTATCAAGTATCGCTTTCCAATTCCTCGACTGGAAGATATGCTTGATGAGTTGTCGGGTTCTAAGGTGTTTTCAAAGATAGATCTGCGTAGTGGGTACCATCAGATTAGAATTCGGCCTGCAGATGAGTGGAAGACAACTTTTAAGAGCAAGGATGGGTTGTATGAGTGGTTGGTGATGTCATTCGGATTGTCAAACGTACCTAGCACTTTCATGCGGTTGATGAATCAGGTTCTTCGTCCTTTTACTAGTTCTTTTGTTGTGGTCAACTTTGATGATATTCTGATTTACAATAAGAACAAGAAAGAACATATGGAGCATGTGAAGCAGGTGTTGCAAGTTTTACAGGAGAACCAACTGTACATTAATCTGAAAAAGTGTACATTATGTACCAACAAATTGCTCTTCTTTGGCTTTGTTGTTGGTGAAGAAGGAATTCAGGTGGATGAAGAGAAGGTGAGTGCAATCAGGGATTGGCCCACACCTACATCAGTGATTGAAGTTCGTAGTTTCCATGGCCTGGCAACTTTTTACAGGAGATTCATCAGGGATTTCAGTACCAAGACTGCGCATATAACTGAATGTTTGAAGAAAGGGAAGTTTCAGTGGGGAGTTGAAAAGGTTAGGAGTTTTGCGTTGATTAAAGAGAAACTTTGTAGCGCCCCGGTGTTTGCCCTTCCCGATTTTGATAAAGTGTTTCAAGTTGAGTGTGATGCAAGTGGGGTAGGTATTGGTGCATTTTTGTCCCAAGAAAAGAGACCAGTGGCATTTTTCAATGAGAAATTAAGTGATGCATGGCAGAAATGGAGTACTTATGATCAGGAGTTTTATGCGGTGTTTAGGGCACTGCATCAGTGGGAACATTATCTGGTTCACCGAGAGTTCATTTTGTTCACTAACCATCAGGCTTTGAAGTTTCTTCACAGCCAGAAAGTGATAAATAAGATGCATGCTCGGTGGGTGAATTTTCTGCAGAAATTCCCTTTCATTATACAGCATAAATCAGGGACTCTGAACAAGGTGACAGATGCGTTGAGTAGGAGAGCTTCCTTACTCATTACTTTAGCTCAAGAGATCTTGGGTTTTGAGTGTTTGAAGGAGTTGTATGAGGAGGATGCTGAATTCAAGGAGTTATGGGCCAAGTGCAGTAAAGGGCAGCCTAGTGCAGACTTCCATATTCGAGATGGCTACCTTTTCAGAGGTGATCAGTTGTGTATTCCTTGTTCGTCCTTGAGAGAAAAGTCGATCAGGGATCTTCATGGTGGTGGACTTGGCGGTCATTTGGGGAGGGACAAGACAATTGATGGTTTGGAAGAGAGGTATTATTGGCCTCACTTGAGGAGAGATGTTGGTGCTATATTCTGAAGATGTCATGCTTGTCAAGTGTCCAAAGGTTAGTCCCAAAATACTGGTCTTTATATGCTTTTGCCTATTCCTGATGACATTTGGCAAGATTTGGCAATGGATTTTGTGTTGGGTTTACCTCGCACTCAACGCGGCGTGGATTCCGTTTTTGTGGTTGTTGATCGTTTTTCCAAAATGATACATTTCATTGCTTGTAAGAAAACTGCTGATGCTTCAAATGTAGCAAAGTTGTTTTTCAGGGAGGTGGTGAGACTTCATGGTGTTCCTACCTCTATCACCTCAGATAGGGACACCAAATTTCTTAGCCATTTTTGGATTACTCTTTGGAGGATGTTCGGGACGGTGCTGAACAGGAGTTCTACAGCTCATCCACAAACAGATGGACAGACTGAGGTGACTAACAGGACCCAGGGGAATATGATTCGTAGTGTTTGTGGAGAAAAACCAAAATAGTGGGATTTGGCTTTACCCCAGGTGGAGTTTGCGTACAACAGTGCTGTACATTCGGCTACAGGGAAATCACCATTTTCTCTGGTTTACACTTCTGTCCCTAAGCATGTGGTTGATCTGATTAAGCTTCCTAGGGCTCCTGTAGTTAGTGTGACTACTGGAAATATGGCATAGGAGATTGTAGCTGTCAAAGAAGCTGTGAAGGCTAAATTATATACTACTGAGCAGAAAAATAAAGCTGCTACTAATAAACACAGGAGAGTTAAGGTTTTCAGTGTGGGAGATGATGTGATGGTATTTCTGCGTAAGGAGAGGTTCCCAGTTGGTACCTACAGCAAGCTGAAGCCACGCAAGTATGGTCCGTTCAAGGTGACTCGCAAGATCAATGACAATGCCTACGCGGTAGCTCTTCCGGACGACATGAACATATCCAACACTTTCAATGTTGCTGGCATTTATGAGTACCATGTAGATGATGTTCTTTATGAAGATACGAACTCGAGGTCGAGTTCTTCAGAGGTGGAGGGGACTGACGTAGGATGGTTAGCGGAAAAGTTCGACGAAGAAGTTCGTCGAAAAAGGCTGAAATGATTTCTACTAGTCAGGCTCCCGGAGTCATAATGCTTAATAAAATACCTAAGCCATCTGAGTTCGTTTAAGGCCCGAAAAGAACATTTTAATTATTTCCGAATTTTATTATTTCCTAATTTTCGTATTAGGGTTTTGTTTAGACTATTTAAACATTTTTTGCTGTGATTAGAAGTCAGTTTTTCTTCTCATAATATTTCAGAGTTTTAACTCTTTTTCGGTGGATTCCGGAGTTTTTACAGATTTATCGCTTGTAAATCTGTCAGTTTGTTCTAGGGTTTGCGCTTGCTTTTCCTTTGATAATTCCGACTGCGTCATCTTGATATGCTCTGCCGCCTCTCTTTTCATTCCAGACCAATAGAATAAGGTCTTAACTCTCCTCAATGTTTCTTCTACCCTTGAATGACCCCCGCTGGCGAGTTGTGCGGCCATGTAAGGATCTTGTGCTTTAGTGTTGGGTTGTGTCCCACCACTAACTTCCCTTTTCTTCTGAGCTGATTGCTTTGCTAAGTGAAATGAGGGCGGGAAGTGGGGTTAAGTGTTATCTCCCTTATAATAGACTGCATATTTGGATCATCCTGCTAGACTTGCTGAATTTCTTCCATTAAATTGGAGTTTAAAGTGGATACCATCATGGCCATTATCTGGGAGTTATCAATCTAGATAATGCATCTGCTACTTTATTGTCCCTTCCACTTTTGTATTCAATCATATAGTCCATCCCTGCTAACTTTGACATCCAACTCTGTTGAAAGGGTGTTACTATCTTGTGATCCAAGAGATGTTTAAGACTCTGCTGCTCTGTTCTAATGGTAAAAGGCATAACCATTAGGTAGTGTTGCCACTTCTTGACAAAGAAATACAATGGCCAAGAGTTCTCTCTCATAAGCCGACAAGTGCAAGTTCCTTTCGAGAAAGTCCCTTGGCGATGAAGGCAATAGGATGTCCCTCCCGCATGAGTACCGCACCAACGCCGCACCATATGCATCGGTCTCTATGACAAAAGGCTTCCGGAAATTTGGGAGAGCTAATACCGGGTGGACTGGCCATAGCTTGTTTCAACCCTTCAAAGGCAACAATGGCTTCTAAGCTCCGAAGTGAAAAGCATCCGTTTTGAAGCGATTTGGTCAATGTTTAGCACAACTTACCATTATCCCTCACAAATCTTCTGTAGTACCTTGTGAGGCCAAAGAAACCCCTTAGTTGTTCTAGGGTCTTAGGTGGGGGCCAATCCAAAATAGCATGAATCTTGTCAGGTTCAGTTGTGACTCCTTCTTCAGATATTATGTGCCCAAAGTAATTGATCCGTGTAGACCCAAAAGAGCACTTCTTCAAGTTAGCATGAAGAGAATGATCGTTCATTGTGTCCAAAACAGCATGTAAGTGGTTAATATGTTCCTCCCAAGTGGGACTATACACCAAGATATCATCAAAGAACACTAATACAAATTTCCTCAAATAAGGCTTAAAAACATAATTCATTAATGACTTAAAAGTAGACGGGGCATTAGTTAGCCCAAATGGCATAACTAGATATTCAAAATGCCCAAAATGTGTTTTAAAAGCAGTCTTATGTATGTCATCCTCGTGCATCCTAATCTGGTGATACCGAGATTTGAGTTCTATTTTTGAAAAATAAGAAGTACCTTGCAGCTCATCTAGTAGCTCCTCAATGACTAGTAATGGAAATTTATCCTTCATTGTAGCTTTGTTAAGGACTATGTAATCTATACACATCCTCTACCCTCCATCTTTTTCCTTAACCAAGACAATGGGAACAACAAAGGGGTTGTTACTGTCCCTAATCATCCTTTGGTCCAAGAATTCTTGTACCAATTCCTCAATAATGATCTTCCGGGTTGCGGGGGTATCTATAGGGTCCGATGTTGATAGCCTGAGCACTATCCTTGAGAGGTATTATGTGATCAAATTTGTCTCTTACTGTGGGTAAGTCAGTAAAAGGTTCAAAAGGGGCAGCAAATTATTTCAGTAATGTTGAGATATCTACATGTACCCTCTATCTTCTTCAGCTTATATGGTGCCCAGTTGTGGCCCTACATAAGCATTCCCTGGAACTAATTGCATCATAGATAGCTCCCTAGTGTTCTGCATCAATTTCAGTAACTGATTAGACTGTATCCCTCTCGATCTCTTAGTTGTGGCCCCCCTGAGCTTCACCTTTCTCCCTGCTTGCTTGAACTCCATAGTTAAATTCTTGAAATCCCATAGCACTGGTCCTAGAGTGGTAAACCACTACTGGATGCCCATGACTGCATCACTTCCACTGAGAGGTAGAAGGAGTAAGCCTGCTGTGAAGGTGTATCCCTGCATCTTCCATTCAAAATTCCTAGTTATTGAGTCACACTTCAACTGAGCCCCATCTGCCACCTTCACCCACATTGGAGCCACTTTTTCCACCTTACAATTCAGCCTAGCTGCAGTTGTGGAGTCAAGGAAGTTATGGGCACTTCCACTGTCCAACAAAACATGCAAAGGTTTCTTGTTATGCTGGCCCACTATCCTCATTGTATGGAAATTACAATTTTCCATCCAGTGCTTGTAAAGAAATCTGGGCACACATCAATTCAGTAGCATCTCGCTCTTCTTCCCCTACTTCATGTTCTTCTTCATCATCCTCTACTTTAATGTAAAATAATTAGGGTTTCTTTCCCTTACATTTATGTCCACACTCATACTGCTCATCGCATCACACCAAAAACAAAGGCCCTTAGCCCTTTTTTCACTCATCTCTACTGCAGTTAAGGTTTTCCTATTTGGGTTGGAGGGAGGGTGAAATTTTTGTGGAGTTATGGTTGAGTTGTTGGTTCCCTTTCAGTTGGAAGTGAATCCGGGCTTTATTTTGGGTGTGGGTAGGAGTGGAGTTAAGGTCTTTTGTGGTGGTTTGGGTTTTCTAGATTTGTGTACTACTTCCTGTAATTTGGCTAGGCAGTGAGCTTGCTGGATGGTGTTGGGTGTGAACATTCCGACTTCTAGTTGTGTCTCCTCATCTAGGCCTCCCAAGTAGCAGCTCAACAAATGCTCCTGAGATAGGTTTAGCCTACTAGTCAGGTTGTCAAAAGGGTCATGGTACTCTTGTATAGTTCCTGTCTATTTCAAAGCTTTGACGTCAGCCATGGGATCATCATACAATTCTCCAAACCTGTCAGTATTGTTTGGACATATTGACTCCAACTAACCACCCCCTTACCCTTGGCATAGTTTTGATGCCACGGTAAGGCCCTTCCCTCTAGTTGGATGGCTGCTAGTTTGACCTTTTGAAGATCACTCACATTATCTAACTCAAAGAATTAATTGCATTTATACAACCAAGATTTTAATCCATCTCCATCAAACTTGGGAAATTTAATTTTTATGGTCTAGTGGAATACTGGTAAGATTGATTTCCATTCCTGAGAGGGTTTGAGAGAGAATCACTCTGTACCTCAGACTCTTTTTCAGACACCATCATTAAATCACTTAGTTCATAGATGGATTTTGCATTTTTATCAATGGTCAAGGTGTTTAATGTGTTAGTTTCGTCTAATTTCTGTGCAATATCAGCAATAGACTGAGCATTTTTATCAATATTCACATTACTACTGGTTTGGGTTTGTTCTAAAAAGTTTTTGATAGTTACCTCAAACTTCTGGAAATCTGTGAGTGAGACAGTTTCCCTTCCTTCTTCATTACTTCTGTTGGTAACTTTGGGAGGCATGATTAATCCAAGGAGTCAGCTAGCTCTGATACTAATGATACAAACGCCTTAATATATTACCTGATCCAACCTCAATGAAGAGATGAGAATCAGGATTGACTACTCCAGAGAGCTAGGATGAGGAGAATAAAGCTCTTAAGAATGATAATTAATACATTTTAATATTGAGAAAGAGAGAGAGAGAAATAGAGAGAATAAGGGAAGATTGTATTGATTTCAGCCTAACCTTTACATAGTGGGGAAATGGCTTTATATAGCCTTCATTTTAACGGTAAAAAGGAGATAAAAGAAAATAACATTTTTAGTAATGTTCTCTATAACAGAATTACAGCCTAAATAACCAATTGAGAAAAGGACAAAAGAATATATCCTACATTCTCTTCCCCAGCTGCATTCTTCCCCCCTGACGCACTTTCTGGTGCCATGTCATTCTCCATTTTTGTCCATATGTGCCAAGTGGCCCAAGTCCTCCCTTCCTCTCCTGGACCTGCGTGTTTCTCACTCTCCCTTGATTGTATCAGGTGGATGCTTGCATCATAATCACATGCGGTTGTGCTATTCAAGCTTAGGAAATTTTGAATCTTCAAGAACTAGTTTTTTGTTGGCTTCACCATACGACACCAAGAAAGAAGAGCTTAGCAAAAAAAAAATTGTAAATTTGACTATATATGATGAAAGTATAAGACTTTAAAAAAAAGTCATTTGTTTGGAAAATAGTTTAATAATAATGAATTATAAGATCAATACATATGAGCACCATCCTTTCATTAAACTTATACAAATCTCTTACAATGGATTTGAATTTTTTTTTAATAATATAATCAAAGTAATGAAGCTGCGTGAATATTCCGCCCATTAAAGTCAAAGCTAGGATTATCGGAGTCTGGTATCAACCATATCTTGAAAATTCGTTGGAAATAGACATCGTTGAGTTGATGTTAATGGATGCAAAAGTGTGATCGATTTCTACTTCGTTAATTATGTTATTAAACATAATATATTATTTAATTAGATCATATATCTACTAATAAGATAGGAAAAAACCTAGACGTCAACCAGCCAATGAGTTTTGCCATATGTCAGCTATACAATAGAGATTGCCATGTGTAACAATGCCGCTATTATGACACTTGTTGCTTGGACATAGAAATTGGTGCTGATTACTTCCTCCTAATCACATATACAGTCCCATGATTATTGCCACAATCAGCGAGATGTTATGTAATCATTTTGGGATATAATCAACGAGATGTTATATAATCATTTTGGCAACACATAGATGTTTAAAAATAAAAGTGGTAGTGGGATGAATATTTTAATGTGAAAATACGCCAACTTAAGAAAAATAAGGGGGTACAAGTGGGACATAACTGTATCTAAAAAGAAAAGATTCAAAGTAGGTAAGATAAAAAAATAGATCTTAAGAAAAGTAGCTAAGATAAAAAAAATACAGAGAGAGTCATTCATTGCCAAATTTATCTATATAGTATATTTACTTGGATGGGTATAAGTAATACTTTCAAATCAATTACCCAATTGGATACTTATTTATGCTTCTATCTTATTAGATAAAATTTGTTAATATAGTAAAGTATTCGATCAACTAATGATTTTGTGTGTTCACTAATTTATTAACTATCTATGAATTCCTACATCATATTAATTTATTATATTTGACCGCAATCACTTTTAAATAAAAACATTAAGTATATATTGTGTCATTCTGTGCACCGGGTGTACAATATATCTATTATCATACCATATCACTTTTAGCCAAAATGTACTTTATAGTTAAAATGGATCACTTTATTTATAAGAGCACCATTATTGATGATTGAAAATAAGATCATCCCATTCTCTTTCTAACTTTCTCTCTCTAAAAAATTACATCCCACAATCTTTTCCCACTTTCTTCTTAACAATGAACCAAAAAAAGATCATCCCAACTACTTTTACCTACCCAACTACTTTTTTACCCCCACCCAACTATTTTTTCTCTCTCATCACCCCACCACCACTATACAATATTTTTATTATTTACTTTTTAATAATATTTAATATTCATTACTAATTGATAAAAAAATTAATTAAATAAATACATAATTAGCGTTTTTAGCATTAACTAAACTAAATGCACAAACATATTGTTTATTTTTTTTAGAGTGTAAAAGTGGAAGATATTTCATATAAAATAAGCAAAATTATAGAAAATTAGTAAATAGCTAGAAAAAAAAATTGTCCAAAATATTACAAAATGGGTCTCTATTTGTAGATCTCTGAAAAATAGAGCCATTGGTAATTTTTTATTTTTTTTGGCTTTGTATTTTTTAAGATATTGCATTTTTAATATTTGTAATTGTATTATTTCTCTCACCTGTCAGAAAATCTGACACACGCGTCAGAAATCTGACGAAAGTTAATTTTTTTTGGCTTTCCCCCAGCCAAAACTCGGGGAAAACCAAAAAAAATTACTTTTGGTCAGATCAGGCGGTGGGTCCCACTCCCGCGCCTAATCAAGTTTTCAATCGTCCCATACCAAATTTTCACGCCAATCACCACTCAATCTTTTTCTCACTCATTGTTAAGGGCACCATTTTAAGATCAAGTACTTGATCTTACAATTTCATTCATCATTAAGGGTGCCCTAAGGTAAAAGAGGTAATTATAAACAAAGGGTAACTTTTAACCTTCAATGGATCACTTCTAAATAAATAAAAATGACATGTTCTATGTTAAAAGTTACCCTTTGTTTAAAAGTTACTCATTTCTGATTATACCTTAAAACGGTTATTTACAAAATGTTTCCTCCGCCATACAATAATTTATACTGTGTAAATAAAATAGTCAAGCAATGTTTTTTATTATATCTAATAAATAAAAAAATTCTCGAGCATTATGCACGAGTCAAAAAGTTTACTAATATAGTAATAATTTAATTAATTATTACTTATTTTTTATAAAAATATTAAAGTGTCGAAAGAATTTTCAAACACCGAAATTGACAGCCATATCCAAAAAGCTAGTCAAGACACTATTTTGACTGTGTCGCCGTATTAACAAAATTTATACACTGACTGTAGTGGATCTTATTATTCCTATTCGAACAAGACACCCATATTTGAGTCTGTGCAACATATAAATGAACCCATAAGATTGAAGTATTGTAAGATACCCCTTTTGGAAATGGACAAAATCTTTGACACATCTTTGATTGCACAGTCCAAAGTCCAACCCAAAAATAATAAACGAGAAGATAAACTTAAATACTCATCAACTCATCATATACAGATAATAACAGATATCTCCGTAGCATATTTTACCCACAAGTCACAGAAGTTCGAAACTACGGCTTCAGCTTTTCAACTTGTCCACTTCCATTTCTTTAAACCTTTACTGAGTTACAGCACCTTTAATATTGATTTTTGATTCGAGTGATAATTTATTCCTAATTAAAATTGATATGTTCAGATAAAATGGATAATAGAAGTGGGAATTGGTTCAAATGTTTGATTAGGAGGAAACGAGTTGATTCAGTTCATGCAAACTCTTCTTCTTCCACTAGTACCCAACCTCAACTTGCTCGAGCATTATCTGTTCCTCATGTCACCGCTATTGGTATTTCTTTTTATTGATTATTTATTTTTTGTTCCATATTTTTACATTTTTATTTCCATTATCTTTGCTGGGTTTTCGTCTGCTCAAACTTTATGTTTCTTGTTTTTTTTTTTTTTTTTTTTTTTTTTTAATGAATTGCTGCTTTGATTTTTCTTGGGTTTATTTTTAAATGGTTGTTGTTGTTACTGCTGCTGCTGTTGATTGTAGGAGTTAATTAGTTTGCTGTTAATACCATGTTCATTTCACCTGAATTGATTAAGTGTAATTTTGTTTAGTTCTGTGTTCAGTTCAGCAAACTGCAGTTTAAAAGAACATATTGCAGTCCACTCTTTGTTCTCTTGGGTTGCCTTAGCAATCAAATTAATGTGAACCAATATGGAGTATTCAATTTCTTTTGTGGCTTGCTCTAGTGTTCATGGGGTTGCTTCGTTGCTCAAACTTGGGCATGAAGTCATGAAGATTGGCTTCTGACTTTAAGGTCGAATTTTTGTATATTTAGGAATATTTGTGTGCTTTAGTTAGTTGTAACTTTTAACTTCAGTGTTACGGAGTATATTGTAATTGTAATATCTTAGAATTGAGGATATTACTAAGCTTGGGTGATAACACTTTATTATGACAATCATCAAAATTTACGAGCATAAGACTTTAATATGACAATCATCAAATTTACTCGTAAATTTTGAGCAGCTTGAGGTGGCATTGGCTGTTGAGTTTATTGTTTTAAGCTCGTGTTGGTTTTTTTTTCATTGCAATAGTCTAGTTACTCTTATGTCTTGTATGTGTTGCTGTTAACTAATTTGTTTAATATTTAGGCATTGGCACGACCATTGGAGCTGGGGTTTATATTCTGATCGGTACTGTTGCCAGAGAGTCTACTGGACCTGCCCTGACCCTATCTTTTTTGTTTGCGGGTGTAGCTGCTGCTCTATCCGCGTTGTGCTATGCAGAACTTGCCAGTCGGTGTCCTTCTGCGGGCAGTGCCTATCATTACTCATATGTATGCGTTGGAGAAGGGTAAGTGTCTTTAGTATTCTATGCTCATTGTGAAGATATAGCAAGTGCTTATTTACTTGAGGCTCGTTTATTTGAAAATATTCAAATTCACTAGGAGAATGGTATACAGCAACTTGGAAGCAATCTGAAAGCTCTATGATATAGTAGATCCTCACCCTAACTGTTGGCAGTAACCAGTCACCTATGAACTGTTTTGTATTGAGACTATCACTTCCCTCTGTTTGCAGTGTAGCATGGTTGATTGGCTGGTGTTTGATGCTAGAGTATACGATTGGGGGTTCTGCAATTGCCCGTGGAATATCTCCAAATCTGGTATGATATACATGAATTAATAATTCACGTTTACGGACTGTCTAATGATGCTGCCAGAGTTGATTTTCTACAAAACGCCTGCTTAGTTCGAATAATATAATTCTTACAAGTATAAATTTCTTTTCAAAATGCTGTGACATTTTGACCTTTTTTATGGATTGAGGAAAATGATTATATTCTAACATTGAATGGTTTACTGGCTCGGGTGTTGCTTCTTAGGCTGAAGGTACATGGAATTCATTGAGTCTAGACTCTAGGTAAGGGTTGTACTTGGATTATGAAGTTGGAAGTAAAGTTGACATCTCTTCTCTTGAAAGAAATGTGTGTTTTCTGAGATGGTGGAGAAAAACATTTCTTATTAATAAATTACTTATGGAAAAAACCCTTTCATGTGTTTTTTTAGTTGTAACATTAGGACTTTTGGCACTACAATCATAAAGTACTTTGACCTACTTTGGTTATTAATCAACAAGAATGAACATAATCATGTGAGTTCTTGTTTTATTTGTCTCAATATATAGTTTCCAAATGTCAACTTTTTATTATATTTTCTCATACATAATTAGAGGTGTTAATGGTCGAAGTCGTGCATTAGCAAATGTTAAAGTCAAATTCGTTGAACGGAAAAAGAAGGATATATTATATCAAGAATGAGGAACATGGATTTCCATGTGCTCATATCAGGAAGATTGATGCTTATTTGTGACCCTTCATTTTTGCAATAGCCTGGCTGTACTTCTATTTCCTAGATTTGGAGTAGCTTGAAATTTATTTAATATCTAGGCTGTTCATATTGTCAGTGTAGAAAATCTTTAGATGTTGAGGAGATGGATGTGAAATTAAGATGTTTTATATACCATTCCCTCTATTTGGAAACTTCCCTATGATTGTATAATTTGAATTGTCAACATGACAACTAAATTCTGATACAGCTACGAGTAGTATTAATTTTGCAAGCATCATAGAAAATTGTATATTCTTTTTTTTTCTATTAAGAGAGAGCTAAGGAAAGTACATTAAGTTTTCTTTGCATTTTTTTTCACTCTTGATGGATTTTGTTCTGTAGTTACTTTACCTTTCATATATCCATCAGGTCTTGCTCCTTGGTAGCGGTGATAGCCTTCCTACTTTGCTGCAACGCCACTATATTTCTGCTCTTGATGTTGTTGTTGATCCTTGTGCGGCAATTCTTATCATTATTGTCACCATTCTTTTGTGTCTTGGAATTAAAGAGGTAGTTTATCATGATTTTGAATTCTTTTTATTGCCTATTCACTTCAAAGGAGCATTTCCCTATTTGTCCTTATTGGGTTTCACTTTTGGCATCTTCATTAACTATGCCACTTGATATTGTAGAGTGCAGTTGCACAAGCTGTTGTGACATCTGGAAACGTATGTGCTATGCTTTTTGTTATAATCGCTGGGGGATACCTAGGTTTCAAAACTGGATGGGTTGGCTATGAGCTGCCAAATGGGTAATAATCATGGACCATCGTTTGTATTTTTGTGATGATTTAGATGCTTTTGTGCTACTAGATCTGTTGACTATTTTGTTTCTTCATTTCTATATTTAGGTACTTCCCTTTTGGCATAAATGGAGTTCTTGCTGGATCTGCTACTGTTTTTTTCTCTTATATTGGTTTTGATGCTGTTGCCAGTGCTGCTGAGGAGGTATAACTGATTCCTGTATAGAGAAATTCAGTGTTTGAACTGCGAACTTCGTCAATTTATTGATGATCTTATATTTCATGCAATTCTCAACTTACATTTAGCTTTCACCTTGCAGGTGAAGAATCCAAAACGAGATTTACCATTGGGTATAGCCTTCTCATTGTTAATATGCTGTGCATTGTACATGCTGGTTTCAGTTGTTGTTGTTGGTCTTATTCCATATTATGAGCTTGACCCGGACACTCCTATTTCCTCTGCATTCTCTAGTCAAGGGATGCAATGGGCAGCGTAAGTTATCCTTACATGTTATGCTTAATCACTTATTGCTTAATTTTGGGCATTTGCTGCTTTGTTAGAGTTAATAATATGCATTTATAAGTATGCGACTCATTGTGAAGGTATATAATCACGATTGGAGCATCAACAGCTCTTTGTGCATCCCTGTTGGGGTCATTTCTACCACAGGTGAGAATTATATGTATCTTTTAGAAAATCATTCCACTCCATATCAATGACCTGAATAAGGGTTGCCCCACTCCAAACACTTAGGTGTCTTCAAACTTTTTTTTTACCAAGTATATGTTCCTTATTACTTGTTTTAATGTACTTTGCTATTTGCACCTATTGATTGTACCATTTCAATTATTTTATCTACTTTCTCCGTTTCTTTGTAAGTGCAACAAGTGGACTTTTCCACTATTCACACTTATCACTTTGACTAAGATTTGTGATTTGTATATAATCAAGAACATAGTCAAGTGAGATCTTGTTAAAATCTTCTCTTGACCTACTTTCGTAATATGTAAATTTTATAATTTTTACCTATATGTAATTATAGATATTTATGGTCAAAGTAATATCTCGTTGTGCGTAAAAGTGAGTTTGTTGCATCTAAAAAGAAACAAAGGAAGTATAAAAATTCATGTTTAATGCATTCCCCCAAAATATGACTTTGTGCTTCATGCATTTTGTAAGGAAAAAAAGTGTTGTTGGTTACCAAAAATTGTTCCATTCAAATTAATCCATTCATCTAGTAAGTGCCAGAGTGAATGATGAGTGCCTGGTAGTGAACGGTCGATCAGAAATAAATAAATCTGTCAGAATCTTTAGTATATCCTGAATTTAAGAATTTTCAATATCTGAAAATAGCCTCCATGTTTTAAGGTCATCCATGGTAAAATGGTTAGTTTATCAACTTCAGATATATCGTAATCATGATTGGTTTGGAGAGAGAATTTGATGGTCTCTGTTGATGGGGGAAAGAAGACGAAGAGCGATAAATGGGGTAATAGGAGAAAGAAATCAAGTAGAAGAGAGCTGATAATGTTACACTGTCTCCATTACTAGGATTTTTTCAGAGTTAAAACATCAATTTAGAGGCCACTATGGACAAATTAACATGAGAAATCACTGGGTCACTGTATCCTGCATAAGTAGCAAAGATCTGAAGTCTGTTTCTATGTAATTGCAATCACTGGAAAGTAGATTTTCTTTCAGTATGTATGGAATTTAGAAATCTGGCATTGTGGCCTCATTTGAGTCTTTTGAGATGTATAAATATAATTTCTAATGTCAACAAAAAGTTGAAACATGTTACTAAAGTTTAATGCATATAATGTTTCTACGTCAGTGTATCTTAAAATTGGAGCTTTAGTGGCTGCTGCTAAAATTGCCTCAACTAAGCTGGTTTGTAGTGTGAGAAAATTACTGACAAACTGTTACTGTAAATCACCAAAAAGTGGGAACCAGTTTATTGCATGATCTGCATCGTTTCATCTGGTTGCATCTTCTTTCTTGGTGTCTGATGTAACAATAGAAAGTAAAAACTCTTGAATACTACTATATCTTTTGAGTAAATGCTGGATATTCAAAAGGAGTGGCTACAAACTACTCTGTCAGCTATCATTTCCATATAATGTTGCAGACAAGAAGTTTGTTTTATTAGATGCTATCTGATATTTCTATGTTGGTTTTGGATATTTGGTTCATAATTTTATTTTGTTGGAGATTGGAAATATCCTTTACTCTTGGCTTACTGCTGTCCATTTTTCTTTGTTGAAGCCTCGAGTCCTCATGGCAATGGCTAGAGATGGCTTACTACCTTCATTTTTCTCAGACATTAACCCTTATACACATGTTCCGGTGAAGAGTACAATTGTGACTGGAGCTTTTGCTGCAATCCTATCGTTCTTCATGGATGTGTCCCAGCTGGCAGGAATGGTATCTCATTTGCTTCATATCAACTTGGCAGATGTTTTAGTGAATATAATCATTAAAGCAAATCGATAACTAGAAATGCTCAACTTCTTTAGGAAACTTTCAATCCAATATAACACAAGTAGAAGAATTACTAGATGCTCTACTAATATTTATCTATCTGGTGCAGGTTAGTATAGGCACTCTTTTGTCTTTCACAATTGTTGCCATATCTATACTGATAATCAGATATGTTCCGCCGGATGAGGTGCCAGTTCCGACATCACTTTTGGCGTCAACAAGTATTGCTTCATTGGAATATGGTTCAAATGTTGAAGAGGTTGATGGGCCAAGTACTAAAAAGCATGTTGGCAGTTCCAAGGACGAAATTCAACCTCTACTTCACGATGAAAATATATCTGCTGGACATCCTCTAATATTGAAGCAATCAGCGGAATGTAGTAGTAAGTATAAAATATCCTAAAATAAATTTAAAATTGGCTTTTAAAGTTTAAGGTTAGAGCCCTTATTGATTTGCCAAGGCTTCAGCTATGGACACAAGCTTCATAACTAGATTTAACATAGTTATTGAATATAATTTAGACTAGTGTATTGGTTTAAGATAATGCTAAATACTGCTGCAATCATCTTCTCACTTGTAAGATTGTGAATTTGGTGTGTGATACATAAGCTATTTTATTATTTTTATTATTATCTTAGACAATGTTGGCCCCTTAAGATTTAAATGCCTTGTAAGCAATATGTGACCTTGGTGTATGGATTCCACTGAGGCTAAGTTGTTTGTGATCGCATGTCTTATTTACATGTTGATTTTGGATATTGCTTTTGGTATTGTGTGGTAATTTCTTTTAAAAACATTCAGCTACTTCACATGATGAGAAGAGGCGAAAAATTGCTGGCTGGACCATAATGCTTACATGTTTGGGGGCGTTCATCCTTGCAATTGCAGTCTCATATGTGGGGCTTTCCAGGTGTGTAGCCAGAAGTTAATATTTAAGAATGTCATGATCACATTAACTTCTGGAGAGAGCACGGGGGGGTTGGGTAGAGAGAGGAGGTAGCCTGGCTGTTGTTTATTTATTATACAGTATTATATTTGAAATGCTCTTCTGTGATCATTTTTTAGTTAATGATTTGTTATGCTTGTATTTTGATTGATATTGTGACTCCTCTTTGTGTAAGTGATCGACGAAGAATATAGCATTACATAAGCCATGAGCGTTAAGATCAAAAACCATTTCCCTCTGGCTAGTGGCTGCCATTTGTAATTTGATCTGCAAAGATTTGGGAAGTCAAGTGCAGTAAAAGATGCAGCTCAAGAGCCTAACAATTTACCAACAGATTCAATGGTTTTTCCCACTATTTGCCCTTCCTATACTTAAGCCATCAAGCTCTTCATCCTTTCTATGCTGCAATTAAATCTTTGGTTTGATGGGTCTGACCCAACACTCTTAATTGGAGATTCACGAGTGGTTATTTACCCCTCAGGCTAGTGGTTACCATTTGTGCTGTTATGTTGGAATAAGGGATTGTAATGGGCTTTGTAGTTGTTTCAATTAGAAGATTTTGTGAGATATGCTCTTTTAATTAGGGTTTTGGGGCATATACGGAGCATAAAGGTTAGAGTTCTATTAAAATTTGGAATGCTACACAGATGGAAGGCTAGCTACACCGTATGGAACATTGATTGTAACATACTTCATTTAAAAGTTAACTAGTTATTAGGCCGGGGCGATGCCCCGGGTTATTAATATTTTCATGTCAAAAGAGTAGCATCTAATGTTGCATAATTGGTTAGAATTTTACCGTGTTAACTTGAGGTCATGTGGTCAAATCTTATACCGAGCATGTTTCTAATTTTTTAATGTATGTTGATGACATGGAACGAAACAACTAAAGGAAAAGTGCCACGTGGCATGTATACTCGCTTAAGAACACTTTTTAATATATTTGTATAGATTGGTTTGTTAAGAAATTAATCTAAAGTTCTTTTTTAGTGCATAATGAACTTACCTATCAGGACATATAATTTTATTGTGGTTCCTTTTTCATCAGTATCCCTCGCTTCACGTTATGTGCCGTGGGCGTCGCTCTTCTTATATCTAGCTTGATAATTCTCTCTTGCATTAACCAAGATGATGCGAGGCACAGCTTTGGCCACACAGGAGGTACTTATTCTTGCTATCTACGAATATCTTTCTTCGTCATGTCCACTAAACTGTGTCAGGAAATCTAAGTTTCGTGGAAAATACTGCTGAGCACTAATGTTAGTCTCTCTTAATCAATTCAGGTTTCATTTGTCCTATGATTCCGCTACTACCTGTTGCTTCCATTCTCATCAACATATACTTGCTTGTGAATCTTGGGTGAGTTTATATCCTCTAGTTCTATGTGTTTGTTCCGTCACCTGTTGTGGCCCTTGAAGGGAAGAAACATCTATTCAACCTCTCATGAGATTAATCAATCTAGGATTATGACGTAAGCAATATATGGTCTTAGCCACTCTGAGGCTTAGATTTTAAAAATCTCAGGTCTCGAACTGACAAGTTAATTTCAGGAATTGCTTTTCGTATTGCCAAAAAAAAATGCATATATAACTAGGATCCTCACCTTGAAGGTTTACTGTTCGGGGTTCAATGTGTTAAGTCATGCAAACTCTGACCCCTCAAGCTCCTCAAAAATTTTCTCATCAGGAATTCAGGAGGATAAAATTCAGAGGAGCCTAATTATCTGCAAGTTTACTTTTGAACTTGCTCCCTTAAGTATATTCAATGTACTTTTATTTTGATTTTGGATGGTGTATGGTGAATAACTGGGATCCTTGCCTAAAGACTCAACGAAATATCTTCATTTATGGTCGTCAAGCATTAGAGCTGTTTTGGCCATCATATTACAGGTCTTTTTTCTGCACTCGTCAGTGATGTCTTAATCAACTTTGTTTATCCTCTTTCAGCGGAGGCACATGGGTTCGTGTGCTTGTATGGATAACCATCGGAGTGCTTGTTTATGTATTGTATGGGAGAACTCATAGTTCCTTGCGGGATGCAGTTTATGTGCCTGCTGCTGATGCAGATATGATCGTTCGTGGTTTGTGGAGGCTGCCTAGGCATTCGAACACTTACCTTAACAGTGCAAAATAGAATGCCGGAGTCACCACCTGCTTTCACCTGACAGCTCTGGAAATGGGAAAAGGGGAAGGGGTCATTGGTGTATCACATTGTTGTCACTTGTCAGTAAGACACTGGCTAGCTCATGTTAATATTGTCATCTTTGACGTTCTTCAAAGTTGCCAATTCAGTTACTGCATGATGTAATTTTTTCCCCTGCTCTTTACTTTTATTTAATGTGGAGAGAATGCATCCTTAGATTTATAACTGCATATTGGCTTTTCTTAACACTCGTTGCTATTTCTCGAAAAACAAAACACTCGTTGCTAGCTAGTTTTCCTTTAACTTGGTTGATGTACCTGCAGATCTGAACATTTAGCTGTTCCCATCTTTACTTTTGTTAATTTGTCCATCTTGTTCATGGATTTAGGCATCCAGCTATTCACTTAATTAAACTGTCAAAACCTGAGCATTGTGCAATCAGACCAGGCAGGTAGTCTTCACGGTCATAAAGAAACAGTCTCCCAAGATATTTCGTGCTTGTATGTCATTTGTCACTTTTATAACTTCCTAGCTACAGCTCCATAGCAAGATTTTAACAATATGACGTGCTGAATCATCACTTTCTGCTAGCAAAACCTTGAGAGATTTTCCAGGTACCTCTCCCAGTATAATAGGCCTATAACTAGGAGTCTTTAATCGAAGGACCGAAGCTAAACAGTATGTGCACTGTGTTTGTGCAGTTTGCATCCTCATTGCCCTTGAACCTCAAGTTATCCTCCTAAGGAAGTTCTGGTTCATCTCCTGAAACTCCACCCTACCTTTTTTAATCTCAGATTCTCAGCTTTCATAGGCTGATTTGTTTCTACGACCTAGAGAGCTCTTCCAAGCCCATTTTCATTTATCTGAAGTCTGAACTACACTTTTTAATTGAATTCAGTATGACCACTTACGAATATGGAACTGACTTCATCCCGCAAGGTACCACTTCTGGTTGTGAAAAGTCCACATCTTTAAAATATATACATCTTTGGGAAGGAAAATTTTCAATTAATATCAGTTGATAAATAGCTCAGCATAACAAACGTACAGGGTTCTTATTTCTTAGTATGTGACATTAAATGGTAAAAAGTATCTTAGGCAGAACTCAGTATTTGATATTTCAATATGTGACTTGATGTAGAATGAGTTTGTTGCTTCATTTGTTTCAACCATCAAGGCACTAGTTTTTAGTGCTATACTTTAGAGAACTGTGACCTGTAACTCACGTTAGAAGAATGGGTTTTTTAGAATAATTAAGGCTTTAATCGTATGATATCAGTACTTGTAATGTAGACGGAACAGAGAGGTCTGATTCAGGATAAATGCTTGGACTTCAAAAGCTTAGGCTCAAAGAAAAGGAGAAAGAAGAAGAAGCCCTTGACTTCTAGCTACTAAGCACAAAAGCTAGGTTGTTTTCAATGACTAAAGTATAAATTGGAAATCTGAATTCTTGAGACCATTGTGAGTTGCATGTCCAGTCTAATGGAGGCAAAATATTGCTTTTTTGTTTTTTGGTGTTCAATGTCGACCAAATCAAAATCTATAACTAAAGACGCTGTGATTCTTTCTTATCGTGACATTTTAGTTGGTGATGACTCTTAATGCTGGGGTCATCCAAGATAAATGGAAGCCTCTTGAAGAGGAAATATGCTAATGCTGAATTAGACTGTGGGCTTGTCTTTGACTAGCTGTCTGGTACTGAACCAGCTTAAGTCTGACACAAGTCCAGTCTCAGTCATGCTGAGTAACAGGCTTGGGGTCTTTTTGGGGCCTGAACCAAACCACCCAAACTAAGGCTCATTTCTGCATACCCAATAACCAGCTCAGACAATCGTCACATCTATAAATGTTTGTGCACTGATGTTTGTGATTGTGGCTGGTGTATACCTTGCCTCCAAGAACAGATGGGTTGGTTACTTGGTTATGATCTTTTTAATGGGTAAGTATTTTAACTATGTTAGCTACCAAGAAACCTATAGTTCTATATCCAATCAGTTGTTAGTGTTGGGGTTTTTTTTTCCTTTTCAGATACTTACCTTTTGGTATCAATGGAGTGCTTGGTAGGTCTGCAACTGTCTTCTTTTCGTATACTGATTTTGGTTCAGTTACAGCCACTGCTGAGGAGGTATGTAGTGCTGCTAAATAACTTTTGGTTTGCATGTTGTGAAAGATACAAGTAAATGCCGAAAAGTTGACTGAAACTGTTGATTATTTAAGTTGTTTAATAGCTTATCAGCTTATAATTGTATTCCAAAATACCTTTTTTTTGTTGTTGTATTTTTTTTTATTGAATCACTTTGAAATTGGTGCAGCAGGTCAAAAATCCAAACAGGAACTTGTGTTTGGGAGCAGGGATCTCATTATTATTGAGTTGTATAAGGACACTGGACACCCCGATTTCATCAGCATTTTCGTGTATGGAATTGAAAGGGCAACGTATGTTCTATGACATTTATTTTATAATACCTTGATCATGATTTTCACCACAGGGGCGGACACATAGGGGGTGCGGGCGGGCCGGGCGGCAGCCTCGGCACCCCCCAACTTCAATTTTGTTTTGTAAAATCTAGGTAAATTTTGCTGTATTTTTTTAAAAATAGGTAAAAATATTAAACCGGCCCCTCCTAATCTTTTGAAAAATTTTCTATTGTCCCCCTAAAAATAATTTTCTGGTTCCGCCCCTGTTTCACCATCGAGCGATTCATTAGCTTTCTTATTGTTGTTGTCATGCAGCTTTATCATTACAACTGGAGCAATTATGGCCTTACTTGCAGCTTTAATGGGGTCACTTCTTCCTCAGGTACATATGGTTGACAACTAGGTTTTTTTTTTATTTGGTGTCTTCTGATAATTTTCTGATGGACTTATTGGAGAGTAAACCTCCAAAAATTTAAAATATGTCTGGATGAGTGATCAACTGCCCACTGATTTTGGTAGTTGTATGTTTCATTCTGTCATCACTTCACCCGCTGTCTGCTGATTCAGCCTTTCCTGGACAGTAATATTATTTTCTTTTGATTTTATTTTTGTTGAGGTAAATGCTTTTTTTGCTAGAAGTGGATGAGAATTTTTCGCTGGTGCCGCAATTATTGAGATCAGAATCTGTCAATAATTTTTCAGCCAACCATGTTTATGCATCTCAGTATAATATGTCAACACATACAGATAGGCACAAGTACTATGAGTTTGGTAGAGGGACAGCTGAATTATCAACAGTAGTTGTCTTGAAACATGCAAATTGACTTGGATTCTATCATTCTATGTGTAATGATTTCATTTTAACGCCTCGAAGTTGTGGGATGAAAATTTCAGCCTATCTCTTGCCCTTTTTCTTTTCTTTTAATTTTTATTGTTGGAAGCTGCTTGACTTATAGTATATTAGTATATTTACTGAATCAAACTTTTACTTCAATTTAGAAGTTA